>JAZFAU010000099.1:2500-602500 GCA_037178615.1 Dione vanillae
TTAAAGGAACGGATATTCATAATAATTTCACAAGGAGTAGGGTGAAAGTATCTAAAATCAAAAGTTCGTTTAAATTTCAATTACTTATTCGTTCGATGCGTGTGCTGCATGCGAGGGTCTGTAGGAAATGAAACAACACTTAAATATGATTTATGCCAGAAAATATTGTGTTATTATGAATAAGTCATTGTGTTCTTAACTAGATCGCGGCATTTGTAAGCAAATGTGTAGAGCTTAAATTAAAATATATGATGAATGGCTTGTACACCATTCAGGTTACACGTACGAATCAGGAATATGCAGAGGTTTACTTAATTTTAATGAGTTATGATAAAAAAATCATTAATGAAGGTGCTTTTACAAAAACTTTTTTAATCTATTTTACAGGCCCACAGTTTTTCTGTAATTTAATATAAGTTACACTGTTTTTCAATATTATAATTTAAGTTATTTAAGAATGGTGTTATTTAGACCAACGGATAATATAAAATAAAAGGTAACTTTTTTATAATCATGTTCTTGCTGTGTAGGTGCAAAAACGAATGTCCCTTCATAATCTTTGCAGTTGCTTCACTTGTACTTACTTAAAAATATAAGCTGTATTGGCTTTAAGTAATTTTGAAATATCAACACTTTCTACTATAAAAATATTGGCCGAAAAAAACTAAGATCTTAGATGCGTAACGAATATAATCTGTTCCAAAAGGAACGTCCGCACAAAAACAGAACACGAAAGTTGGGCGTTCCAGCGGCGTTCTCCCGTGAATTTATATCGCTTGAAAACAAGAAAACAAAAGTGGAGCCGCGCCAAAGGTACATTATCTTAACAAAGTACAGCAATTAGGTACACGTTCCACATCTATTCTGACTATAATAATTTAAATATGATAAAACAAAGTGAGACGCTGAGGCGAAGAATAAGGCGGGCTCCGTTAACTTATTTATAAATTCTTCCTGTATCCTTGAGACACTCCAAGACGGCGGCCCGAGGGTTAACCCTTCCCCGTATAATGCAATAAAAGGGGCACTCATATAAGTATCACCGCTTTACGTGTACTGTGATAAGGGCTTATCCGGTACTCGACGCGTTGGGTCTTTATTCAATAAAATTTTAACGGATTTATACTTGAGAAAAAAAAATATATACATTTTTAGTGTATCAATAAATGTTTATAAACACACACAAAAATTTCTATAATCTTTGTTTTAACTAAAAACATTTCAGAATTACCATACCATAATACTCTTCATCATTCATATTTCATAATGAAGTCATTGCAATAGTAGATAACAAGTTTGTGGTTATCGTCTTGACAAAAACATAAGCCGATTCCATAGGCCACAATACTTATACCGCGATACTGGTTGTCTCAAAGCTATAAAATTACAGATCAAAACTCTATCGACCCGGTGGCCTTTATTCAGAGTCAGCGGAGCGGACTATCAAAGAAACTCTTCTTAGGAGTTAGCGTCTTAGGGACGGTAAGTTTAGCAAGGGTTGGAGATGCGGGTGGGGTCGGTACGTTTTTGAATGTAAATAGTGGTGCGTGGGTCTCATATGAATTAAATTTAAGTAATTAATGGAAGAGCCGCGGCACAGGGTCGGCAGTGCTATTTAGATCGTATCCGCTGTGTATTTTAATTGCTGCAACGCGATTATCTGTAATTACTATATATATTTCTACTAGATTTTCCTTAAATTTAACATAATTTTTGAAATGTTTCAGTGATTTTAGAATTCGAAGACGAAGGCTTACTATAATTTCCTCTTTGCTAAGACATTATGCATAAACTTATTGAGTAACCATACAATTTCCTTTTAAGAAATCCACATTAATATTACTCTTTGAACTACTCATTATTTATTATTTAAAGTACATTTATTGTCATACACTCTTATGTCTATAACTTGAAGTTAATAAGTCACAAATTCGTATAGTTTTGCTCATTGGGGCATAAGGGACCGAGTAGGTCATTTATTAATTATACCAAGCAGTATGTGGCGAAGGGGAAGAAGTCAACAGCTGAAGAAAGGGTGGCCATATTTTAAGATGTCGTCGTCATCTGGGAAGGAATGCGTGGTTTGGGTCCGGTCCTAATTATTTATTACTGCATGGTACACATTATGTAACAGACATTGCTTGTTTACACCTTCTGTGCCAGTAGAAACTTCCCGTAAGACTTACATACAAGTGCTTGTAAATCTTAATTACGCACGTAGTCTTTTATTTGACATACAACAACTTACTTAAAGAAAACATATAAAAATTTGAACGCAGCGGGACTCGAACCCGCGCCCTCCTGCGAACCGTGCAGGCGCTCTCACCACTGAGCCATGCGTTCTACATCACACCGCGTTGAAATTCTTATATGCTTTTATACAACTTATATCGTTGTTAACATCTCTGTAGGGAGATTTTTACAAATTTCCGCTACCCAAAGACCATTACAAAGAACAATCTTTTGGCGAGAGAGAATGCTAATTTTATTAAATATTTTTGATGATTTTTTTAAAGTGTTAATCCACACTGAGGATAGAAAAAATACTATATATATTTTATATGTTTTCTTTAAGTATTTTTTCTATCCTCAGTGTGGATTAACACTTTAAAAAAATCATCAAAAATATTTAATAAAATTAGCATTCTCTCTCGCCAAAAGATTGTTCTTTGTAATGGTCTTTGGGTAGCGGAAATTTGTAAAAATCTCCCTACAGAGATGTTAACAACGATATAAGTTGTATAAAAGCATATAAGAATTTCAACGCGGTGTGATGTAGAACGCATGGCTCAGTGGTGAGAGCGCCTGCACGGTTCGCAGGAGGGCGCGGGTTCGAGTCCCGCTGCGTTCAAATTTTTATATGTTTTCTTTAAGTATTTTTTCTATCCTCAGTGTGGATTAACACTTTAAAAAAATCATCAAAAATATACAACAACTTGTTGAATTTCAAAAAAAACTAAACAAAACTATAAAAATTATGTAGAGTAGGATCAGTGTTTTTCTTATTATATCAACTTCTAGCAAATATAAATTATGGACCCAAAATCTTAGATCCAAATATTTAGTTGCTTTATTTGCTAGACTCAGTAAAAGCTTTTGTAGTCAAATAACAAACGAGCGTTGGGTGCTACCGTTCTTGTAATACTATCAGTGTTATATGAAACCATAGCGCGAACTTAAGACATCCATCTTATCGATTTGAAAGCACTTCTTAATTGCGTTTATTATTCATAAATGTGTAGTATTTTCATATTAAATAAATATATTTCACTACGTGCATATTTAACATATATATGATTTTGTAAGCTCAAAGCGCTCATAAATCTTTAGTCTAATATAAATTTACTCAATTTTAGCGTAATAATCAAATAGATGTCATTATGTCAACAACAAAGTTGATTCGATGCGTTTTGACAAGTCAGATGCTAATCACTGAACCCTTTAAGGTCGACAAATCGGAAATTAGGGAAGCATGAGAGCTCGCGGATAACCCTGCCTTTACGAATTGAGGACCTCTCCGACCCGAGAGACTTGCCGCTGTCTTGTCTTCTTCTTTGAATATTTAACACAGGGTAAAGATCAAATGTAAGACAATAGTGAAAATTCTAAATGAATAACTGCAGTAATTAATTGAATAAAGTAATTATTATTAATAGAAGTTTATGAATAATAATAATAAAATATTGTTTAAATTTGTCTAATTTGTTTATTTAAATAGAATTCAATTGAAATGTGTTAATTACTATTCAATTATTATAGCATATGTTACTTTTAAAACTTATTTTAAGTATACGTTATTTACTTTTATATTTAATATAAATAATTAGCATTTTTACAATGGCCAGGTCAGTCAAGATATTGGTCAGTAACGTTAATTTTTTAAACAGATTCATAATGTTTTTTCAAATTCAACATTAATACTCAAAATTAAGTTACAATATATAATTACTACTAAATCCAAGCGAAATGTGACTCTTTACCAATTTACCAAGATAAACAATTAATCAATATTTTTGCATATCAACTACAAAAAAAATAATAAGCTCAATATATAAAATTACGTTTACGCAACGCAATAAGGCAACTTATATCATATTTCATTTTACCATTCGTAAATAATTCAGTATTGTCACGTTGACAGGCCTAAAGGACCCAGCACGCTGCATTACCGCCTTAATGACACGTGTAATCCCACACGGTTGGATGTGACACCTCATGAATGTCTCATTTATCATTATCTGGTGGATCATTGTTTTTTTTCTTTCGTAACTTAACTTTAGAAGCTTAATCAAGATATTATTAGAGCTTTCCTAGTAAATTGACATTGCAAAGAGTAAAGATTTTCTATATAAAAAGATCTTTGATTTTTGCGTTAATTACACATTTTAAATAAATTAATTTAAATTATTTTCTTTAAATGTCTCTGTTTAAATTTAAATTAATTGGGGTATTTTTTTTAAATGTCTATCCCTCTCAATATTTATATTTACTTTATTTATATTTGATTATACAATTTTCACCCTAAAAGAAAGATTATATATTTTAATAAAAATGTTAGTATTTACAATTAATATATAACTAAATACTTTTATTAACTATGGGTAAGAAATATCTTGCTTACTAAAATCATTACTCCGCATTTTCTTCTAAATAGTTAATAGGCAATATTTAATATACACAATTACGTTGTTATTCGATAATTATTTTTACTAACTAAATAAACAAACACTAGATACTACTTCACCAGTAACTAAATAAACAAAGTACTTAATTGTTAAAATCGGTTAAAATCTATTAGATACTGCTAAAGCCTGAAGTCTGAATATATTGTTATTTATATATACATGTATATATATATATATATATATATATATATATATATATATATATATATATATATATATATATATATATATATATATATATATATATATATATATATATATATATATATATATATATATATATATATATATATATATATATATATATATATATATATATATTCAGTATATCATCAGCTATTTACTTTTGGATACATGTGATTTATTTCTGTTTCCTTATTTGAACTATAATATCTCACTTATTAACAAATTCCAAAATTATAGGTCAACAGGTTTGGTTGCGTGGTGATTTTTTATATATTTATATACTATACATTGATATATTTGATTTCGTTGACATAGAATTTTATTAATTTTTGGTCCAAAAGACTAAATTTTGTACTACAAATATTTTTTGTAATTACTTCATCCTGACATCTCTCAAAACAATAGACAGACAAAAAATATTAATAAAAATAATAGAATAATATCTTTTTGTATTTATATAGTATGTTTTATTATCAATTATTTTTTTCACTTAAATGAATTGTCAAAACATTTATATTTATTTCCAAAATAGTTTAATAAATAATGTAATTTAAATATATACTTTATTTTCTATAGTATTTTTTTAATATTACATTATTTACTATTGTAGTGCTCAAATAAATGAAGGAGCAGAATTTAAATAGTCCAGCTGCCGGCGACGTATCGGCTGTCACATTACCGCTCCGTCCTGGTGGTGTTATTATGAAACTTTTTGAAGGGTCTCCGGTCGCCAGTGCGACGCCGGCCACGTTTGGATGAACGATGGCATAGTGTGGAATCATTTATCATATTAATTTACCTTCGTTATAATAATACATTTATTATAAAATACCTTCGTTATAATAAATAATCGTTATAATAATCTTATAATAATACTATTATTGAACTGTCTTGAGTGTAAATATGAATACTTTTTCCACTTTAAGGAATAGTCAAAACTATTCCTTAAAGTGGAAAAAGTATTGGTAATAAAATATATAATTCCATATTTCTATTCTATAGTTATTATACTAAATCTAAATTACAATACTGTTGACTTATCATCAGATTGTCTCTATTGATATTTGGAAATTATTCCTTAATTTGTTAATATGAATTGAAAAGAAACAATTATTAGTAGAAATTTTAATTACTGCTTTTAGCTGCATATATAGTCAGTTGTTATTATATACTGAAGTATTAAGTATAACAAAATAATATATTATTTAAACAAAAAGTCCATATCCACACGACAATAGCCCCTGGTCACTCCAAGGCGAGGCGCATATGGTAATTCCTTATTCCAATAGGAAATAGCGGCGGTCAGTCGCAATAATCCATCACGGTTGGTTATTTGTTTGTCCCGGGACATGTTTATATCATTTTACGTATTCCTTACAGGTTTTGATAAATATTTGTTTCGAGTCAGTTCGGACATGTCCAGGAATTGAATATCCGGAGTGGCCCGCTTTGTGATTGGCATGTGTTAGAAATTGTATAAGAGAAGCTTTGTTTTCTGAATATGTTATATTTGGAAATGCGTATTTTTTATATTATATTAAATTAAATGAAGAAAACTAACGTCTCTTATTTAACTAAGTCAAATGTAAAAATATGCAGTTAATATCGTGTTGGTCTTTATATTCTCAATAATCAGAAATATTGAACTTTAAGCTCATGTAAAATTATGTATGAGGTATTGGGTTAGATAACTTAATTTTTTATATTCTTTACAGATGAAAAATAGGATGAAAAATAAAGAGAGAAAGAGAATGAAGGTTAGACATTTTCAAAAAAAATCTTCTCAGATGACGTAACTTAACTTCATTATATTTTAGCAAAACTAAAACATGCTTTTTAAAAACATTTAGAAATCGTTTCTACATACAGTTACATGCAGTTTTATCTAAGTGATATCATCCTTCCGATAATTATCGTTACTTTACTACACATGTATTCTGTTTTTAATGTAATAGTTAATTTGAGGCACTTGCCTTAGTGGTACGTGTGGTATTGAGATCCGCCACGAGACAAAAAATGGGTGAACCAATATTTTAAAACTGGGTCTCATTTGCTTTCACAGATGCGGTGCGGTAAAGCTATTAGTTATTTATTTAATTTATTATTAGCATATTTTATAATATATTAATTTTATTAGGACACATAATTAGTTAAGACGAAACGGGGGCACAACAAAAACTGTAGTATCCCAAGGGTCGCTACGTCATTACCACCGGAGAGAGGCTAAGGATCGCATGCATACAGAATAGACCTTATCAGTTATGCATAATGCGGAGACCCCGAAGGTGAACAAAATATTGCAACTTGTAGCTTGGAGGTACCTACTGGGTCATATAAAGGTTGCTCTCGCTATATTAATGAAAATTAATTTGTTAGGTTTAATAAAAATTAAGATTACAATTAATAACAAATAGTTTATATATTTTTTTAAGTTAAATGCTTAAAACTGTTACTTAATTATAAACGAAAAAGCTATTTAAACAATTATTTACAACAACATAACCAGATTAAAAAATTATAGTATAAGTCAGAATTATCATAAGCCTTTGATTACGTACAAAGAAGCTATTAAGTCCAGCCTGTATAACGTAGAAGATACAGTAGCCCTACGCCCTGCGTAGCGTCATCCAATGTCAACTTGATGGATTTTGTTTTGAATCTATTATAGTTTTTTTATTCGATGTTGGTTTGTATTCTATGAATATGAATGCTATGCTCCATTTATACCCTTCACATAGTTAAGTTGAGCTACATATGAACACAGAGAGGTAAATTACCTTTTTATCAATAAGATCAATTGTTATATTAAATGTAATCAACGCGTCCAAATGTTGGGAAAATATTTTTATTAACAATTTCTCACTGCTTTTGTATATATTTGTATATAACTATATTTTTCATCGAAATTATATAATTAAACTTTTATTGATTATATTAGCACGAGAACAAATATATTTAATTTAACAAATATGTAAAAGTTAACATATTTAAAACAAAGAAGCCACCTTAAACTTTTAAATGTAAACGAAACGAATATCACTGTTAAAACTGTAGCAGAGTCTTTCAAATATCGTATCGGTTTCCAATTAACAGTGGCACAGTTGAGACTCATTATATTTTTAATTTGGGGGTGGAATCGCAAATTAAAGCGGACGACGTCAAAGGACAAGACGCCTGCCATTAGAGCTAAATAATTAAAGAATTCGACCGTCTTCACAGTCGTTAGACGGAATTAAGAAACCGCTCTGCTTAACTTCGTAATTTTGTTTTACGTACCTATCTGTCACCTAAAACTTTGATACAAGTTTTTATAGATTTAAAATTAATTGATGTTTTTGTTATACTGTTTTTTGCATCGAAGTCTGTGCAAAGTAAATAAAAGAAACGTTTCATAATCCCTTGCCGAGTTGAACAGATCAGAAAGGTAATATCTATATAAAATTTAAAAGTGATTTTAAAATTAAAACATAAAATTAAAACACTTTAAAGTGGAAAAGTAAAAAATAATTTTATCTAAATGTTATACATTTTTTAGACGAAATCTCCATTTATATTTATTTCTTATCGTTTTTAATTATTATTTAAAATGTAATTAGCATGTACAAAGAAAAATAATATTTACATTATATGTAATAAGTTTTTGTATCAAAATTTACGTTTATTATTATATTTTATCTAGACCATTGCATATTATAATTTAACCTATATAAGTGGTGAGTACTTAAAACATCACTATTGTCATTTATTACTATAACTATGTTTGATTATGATTTTGTATTGTTTTTTGAAACAGATATAAAATATATTCAGTTAATTGTTCATAAGAATCTTATATATATATATATATATATATATATATATATATATATATATATATATATATATATATATATATATATATATATATATATATATATATATATATATATATATATATATATATATATATATATATATATATATATATATATATATATATATATATATATATATATATATATATATATATATATATATATTTATATACATATATATACCTACTTAAACAACGTATTTTATTTACAAAACAGCTAATTATAAACAAGAAAACAGTTGCGGTTAATCTAATCAGAACTAAAAACATCTTAACCTCATAAAACTTTTACGACGCAGAGGTACCATTTGCACGATGGTATTCAAATGGAATAAATCCAGGTTCTCGAGGTTCAGGCCCCAGGGAGTCATCTCGACAGAGTTGACCGCTCTAAGGTACTTGACACTTAAATGAGACTAGAATACGGCTTAGACGAGCGGTTAAAAAGCGACTAAACGCGGCTGGCAAAGATGTTCGCTTACACTGTTTTGAATATTAAAATCAAAATAGATAATGAAACTTTTTATATAATATATAATTTGTTACATTAAGTTAATTATTTATTATATGTACCCATCAAACTTAAATCAAATGAACACTGTCTTTATAAAATAAAAAACAATACATATATTTCTGGTTATTATATATTACAGAAAATAAACAATAATAGTATATAAGTAAATATATATGTATAAATAATTAGAAACTACATGTAAATATCCTAGAAAAAGAAGCGTTTCAAACGCTTGTTACCATACAAATGTCAAAGACAAATAACGACGCTGTCCTACAAGGGCTGCGAAAGGGGTAATGTTTACATTTTAACGCAAGAATACCGTAGAGTATGCTCATTAAGGGGATCATTTCTCGCCGCAATTCTGACTAAATCTCTCTTTTCGGTTTTACTATTTAATGATGTGTTTAATTAAAGACAAGAAAATTTAAAAGGTGTATACTTTCTAAAATTTTACATGGATGTTGTACATAAAGCTGCTTTTAGGATATATACAATTATAAATAATAAACCAGATTTCACGAGAATGTGGTCAAAATTTATTTATTCACCAGCTGCAGCACCAGCATATAAAACACTGCAAAATTATGAAACATTTATTACGACAATTTATATATAAATTTAAAAAAGGATATTTTTTTAAATTCATATATTAAAAAATTATAATTATAATTTATAGTTTGTACGACAACGCCAAAATGAGAATTTAACTCTTTCATAGAGCAGCAGTAAAAATATGAGGCCGTTATAAAGGGGCCATAACAATTTCAGTTAATATTAATCGTTTTTCTTTCGCGACCCTTCCGAGGCCATTGCTTTATTTCCCTTCAATTCGCCCCCGGAGGATAACTATGATATATTTATTATAACGTTAAGATGAATCGAAGACACCCAGGAGATGTGTTATAATTGCTGTTAAAAAGTATACATATACATATATAATTAAATGTTTTATTATGAATAATTTTTTAATACAATCTTTTTTAATTTGAACTACAAATTTTTATGGTGATACTCGTCTAATCTGTGATCTTTTAATTTTTTATCCATTATTATTTTTATAGCCAACTGTTTATATCAAAAAAATATTAAAAGACGCAATATTTTTAAAGCAGCACTATTTGAACCGTCTTATGGAAATCCAAGCACTCTGACCACTAAACCATTTTCGACCCGACGTAGCTCGATACGAGCTACGATGATATTCTTGTATACATATCTCTGACTAACTAACTAACTTAATTTATAACACAGATTTAAATCTCGATACATAAAATTTTGTATATGATTTCTGTAAGGCCTTTTCTTTCCTTGGTTCAATTTACAACTTAAAATTCATACAAATGTTTACATCAAGTTAACATTAGTTAGCGAGTACGATAAAATTCTCGATTAGAGCAATCAAAAGTATCGCATGAAAAAAGCACAATCTGCACAGGTATCTAGATATGTAGCTCTTTCCGTCGTGCAATTCACACTTGAAATCAATAGCAAAAATCAAACTAAACATCCCCTCGGACGGCCGGCTAACGACCAAACTGAGTTCTAATCATGAAACGTCAAAAATGGATATCGAGAATTCAATCCGGCAACCTTCCTTTTTCACGCAGGGCGTTCAAATGGCCAGATCAACTCAATAAGGGCAGTGACGTGTTTACTCGCAACCCACAACTGAGGGACTTTTTTACATTTTTCCAAAAGTTATTTACTCGGTGTCGTAAAGGCATTGTGCCCGCTGAACAATGGCCGGGGATATTTCGCTTTTTTTCTTTGTTTTAACAATTTTTGTTCTTTTCCGAGTGTCCGTGGAAGCGCTACGCTATTCATTTCGATTTGCGGAATTGATACGATAGCTGTCAACTTCCATCGTTTCAAAGGTGGGGGTTTATTCTTTTAAGCTGGGCTTTTGTTGATGTCAAATAAAATGTGTTTTGCTTGATATCAATAACGACCATTGTGGTACATTCTGTTTATATGTAAGTGCATTTGATTGTTATACAGTGTGTACCTGCTTTTATATGGGCAATTTAAGTATTTGTTTCTCTAATATATCGTACAATACGTGTTAGAAAAACCATGTATTAAGGACCCGCCGGCTATGAGTGAAGACCAAATGGGAGCTTTTATTTTATCTCATTTCACACATCTCGATAACAAAATGAAGAAATTCTAATAATCTCATTCATGAATGTCTCACAGGGCTACAATTATTGCAATAACCAGATATGTGAATAAAATATTTTTGTTGGTTGTGTAAATTTCAAGTTTTTATAAAAATGTAAAGCAATCGGACGAAACATTATTATGGAATTTACTACTAATTGGATTATTGTGGTATTTGAATTTTAAATGGCTTGATATTCTGTAGGCTAAAGTAATAAAAGTACAAAATTACGTATTAATTGTACATTCTAGTATTATTATAGGATACAAAAATGTCTCAAATGCCCACGTGTCACTAATATTTAATGACTATATTAGAACGCACTTAAAAAATATTCGTCGTACCATACAACGTTACGGTAGCAGCCTACCCGTGAACGTTGTAAACAAAAAGAAAACAAAATAAATACATTTTTTTACTTTAAATATACCTACTGTCTTATTAAATTACAGGAATAAAATAATTTGACTTCAATAGGTAAATGGATTATTAATTATTGATATAGTTTATAAAAACTTTACCAGGCTCTACTTTAATAATAAAGAAGCAATAAAGAGCTTTGCCCTTACCCGTTTTCAATAAACACCTTTATCGATTATTCAGCTCGTCGTCCATACTTACATCTCTGAAGCCTCCGCCATAGACAGAAAGTTGGCAAACTAATTCACGACACAGGCATAGCTTGGCGGGTGGCTGTCGGAGGTGGTCGCCAGGCGATAGCCGGTGGCCGCGGGTGGGGGTGGGGGCCGGGGCGTGCTCGCGGCTGGGCGGCCGGCGGCTGGGCGGCTGGGCGGCGCCGACCAATCCACGCGCACCACCCACAAGACCCCGCCCAACTCACCTGCGCTTCACCATTAAGCCCGCTCTCTGAGCACTTTTTTCGCGGACCTCGTATCCGTTCGCTGGCGCCGTCTTTATTTTATTTTCTCCTTTATACCTCCTTCCCGGCTCGCCTCCAATTTTACGCCCGTCGTAGGTAGGAGAAAACCTTTTGTGAATACGAATGCTGAGCAGGTATCCGCGCTCGTTAGTTACGGGCGCTGATATGTAAAGTAAATAAAGGTTCTTTGCGAGGCGTTCGTGTAATGAAGCCAACCTTTCATCGCAGCTCGTAGGTATCTAGTCGTCGAGCACGTAAAATGTAACAGTGTAGAGATGCCTAATTAAAACGACTGAAATATTAAATATTCGTCAGAGGGCTCACGTTCAAACTTCGTTTTACGAGCGCCGTCGCGCTGGAGGAGCGAGTAATAAACTTTTAACTTTCATATCGATCCGTAAAAAGTTTGTCATGAAAGTAATGAGGCAACCTTGCTCCACATTTTGTTTCAATGGCTTAAGGAACGGTCTGAGTCGTATGCAAGTGTCCCTACCAGGGTGAACGATCCCCACATCGATGAACTTTAACTGAACTTGGAAAAAACTTTAGTAAACTTTGTTCGCGCCGCGTGATTAGGAAGACTTAGTTTTGAAGTGAGTTGGGAACTGTTTTTTCAGTTTTGAAAGTGGGTGGCTCAGTTTATGATCCGGGTGAAAGTCGCGCGGATCGATGAACTCCGGCCGGGGTCAACTGTGCCGATCAAAGTTTGCTAATAACCAAATTTAATACGAGGGGAGGCCACTGCACTGTGTTCTGACTATTCGAAACAAACAAGCCAAAGATAACGTTAAAGGGATCGATGAATTAATATAGGCAACGAAAGAGATATATGCTACCGAAGTTTGCATTAATATTGTAATAAATACGGGAAATTATTATTTATATGAATATAATAAACACAAATTTGACATATTGCTTAAAAATATTGATAAATAATGATTTGAGGAAAAATAAACAGTCTTTTGAAAGTATTAGATGTTCCCAAACAACATGAAATTAAGTTATGATTTCTTTTAGCAAATATCAATTATTTATTTATGACTCAATTTCATAAAATCTTCACAAAGTTATAAAGAATTGGGCTTGTTCTCATCTTATATAGACGAATTTTTAATATTTAAAAAAAATATTTAATATGATAATTTTCACTTTGTGAAATTATTATTTATTTGATGTATTCTACTATAGTTTCAGTACAAAAAGTACTTTATTATGGAATCACGTTAGTATCGTATAATTACCGTAAACTACGTATGTATGGCGACGGAGCGGGCGATCACAAGTGAATTATGAGATAAAACTTTCTTAGTAATTTATTGCCGTCACGCGTAGTCGATATTATAAATCAAATAGTTGAAATATTTGATTTATTAGTTGCACATTTGAAAACTGAAGCGAGAAACATAAACTCCTTGCAATAGAAATTGTTAATATCTATGAAGAATAAAACATTTGTAGTTAAATATGTACATAACATATGTCTTTGTCAATTTCATTCTTTATCCTGTTTATAGTAGGATAAGAAAAGCTACCTTCAATCCAGTTTTCTTTCGCATTCCTGAGACACTGCGTGGTGATTAGTTTAACCAAAGATAGTACTTTCTCTTAAAGAAGAAGGAAAATTTATTACCCCAAGTGGAGATTGAACCAATGACCATACTGTTTGCAATCATACCTATCCTACTTGGTGATTCACCGATTTCTTAATATAATTTTATGCTTTTTCTAAGTTTTTCTAGCATATTTTTATTTGATTGTTTAAATTTTGTTATAAATGTGTTTTAATATTATTAATTAATATTATTATTATTTACTTCATATCAATAAAATAATAACAAATCACTTTATTTTGTTAAATATATGTAAACTTAACTACATGAAATGAAATTTGATACCTTTATGATGGTCTGAGGTAACACTGAGAGCAACATCAAAACTCCTTGAAACTAGACCATTCAACTCAAAATTATTATTTTCTCCATTCAAAAAAGTAATTCCGGAGATATTATTGCCAAACCAATTCATTAGCTTTACAATGAAATATCATCCAGCTTAATTTAACTAACTAAACATTATCATACTTCATTAATTTCTTCCAAAAGTCTCTACAAGCTCTATACCTCTAAACTAAATAAATATAAATAGATTTTTCTTATTATTCTCAAATTATCTTTCCATTAAGATCAATCAGCACTTGTATGAAGTACAAAAACATATTTGTTTTGGTCACCTTGCATCTCCCCTAAAGAAAAGTGCAATGTTCTTACAAGTTTAGATAAGAACTCGCCGCTGCGTCAGCTGACTACGGTCATTACAACGTTGACATGTGTGAACATGCTGTATATTGCTGCCGCGTGCGTGTCATCAATCACGATACGAGCAAATGGTTATCGATAGAAAAGTTAGATTGCGTTTTATTTAACAATGAAAATATTTTGTGGGCCCCTATAAAGATAAGTGTTATGATAGAAAAATATTTTAAGACTGCGTATAAAACTTGAACGTAGCGAGAATCGAACCTTGAGAAGATCTTGAAATCTTGGAAACCGACCTACGTTAGGTTATTTGTAGATGTAAAAAGGGAATAGCAATAAGCTATATTATTTTTTCTAGATATTTAAAGCTATGTGGCCATATGGAATATTCTGGGCAAAATTTTAGTAATTTTAGGTTTATTTATACTTTATTCATTTAAAACATTGGTTTATTTGGAAGACACAAAACTTTATTTATTTATTATGCCTATGATAGTAAAAAAATATAAATTAAATGAAATACACATTGGTTAATTTGTATACGAAGCTAAAACAGACGTTTCTATTTAAAATTCAAAATATACATACTAAAAATGACTAAATGAGAAAGGAATTTGGATTCGTTTTCCATAGAAATATTCATCTTTATTCTAAAATAACATTAGTGTTCCATTATAAATCAATTTCACAGTCAAACCCTGTAGCCGTCGTGTCGAACAAATGTAGGCTTGTTCTCATTTGAATACCATTTGCGCTGTAAGATCGAGTCCGGTGTGAGGTCTTACAAAAGCTAATCAATTATTTAAGAGCCTTCCTTCTTCATTGAAACAGAGATGTATGCTATTAAATTATTATTTATAAACATTTTGAAATTTAAAATTATTATAAAATAAACGGGGCGCTTTTAAGTGTTTTATTGGTTGAAAAAGTAGAAAAGTATTAGGTAAAGTTAACTATACTAAAGTAACTCATAGTGGTAATTTTAATATTTTTTACCATTATAGAAATACAAACATATTGGTTAACTTAAACGTAACTATGATAGCTCTTTTGTTGAAACTCAAATATAATTTTACTACAATTTTAAATTCAGATATAATACATTACTTTTCTCCAATATTTTAGTTTTAAAAAACCCTAATATTTTTAATCAGAAATTTCAATCACTAACACTGAAACACTAGACTAACACATTTTATACAATTTTAGCCTTCTTACTAAAACAATAAGAAAATATTATTTAATACATCAGTTCCTAAACTATTAACAAGCATCGCTACATTTGACTTTAGCTTTCCAAATACCGCCCAGAGTGTGTAAGACGGTCCGCCGTCTGCAATTCCATAGTTAAATTGTTGCTTTGAATAAATTTCAATCAATTACACGGGCGAGGTGTGCGGACATGGTAGTTTCAACATGGTTGCAATATAAAGCCGCGTCCGATCTCTGAATATTCAATCACCTTTGATGTATGGTATTCAAGTATTCAGAATATCATTAATTGGTATTAGAAACTTGCTACGAATCTGTTTTAACTTATTAAGTAATATAATAAAAAAATAAAACAAAAAAACCTTATAAATGGCTTTCCTTAGTGTAAAAAATGTGAAAATATTTCAAAAATAGATAATGTATCTGTGAAATAGTTAAAAAGCTTACAAAATACACCACGATAGTATATAACAACAACTTATCTATATATTTCAACAAGGACATATGTATAGCTTGATTGGCCAGAGCGATTGGACGGTATCCAAAAAGAGCACTTCAAGTTCCGCCACTATAAAAAGATTATTTTAAGTAATATATAACAATACAAAATAACCAGTAATTCAAACACTTGCAATCATTATAATTAAAACTATAAACGATATATAAACATTAATCTATCACGATAATTACGACATAATTTCCCCTAACATTAATGATTCATTCAAAACAGCTTGTAATCTTATAATTCATCTAATCTCCCTGGAACTTGGAAATACAGTCGATAAATCTTCTGATAGTGCTGAGGCATGGTTTCTTATTAACCATTGTCTCGAATCGAGTAGGTAATTAAACGGGCGATAACCATTATAACCCGCTTCGGCTAGACCTCAGCTATATTGATCTAATAAATTATCCAAGGCAATGTTATTCGGATTATTCAGAATAGCTTTCGCGGCAAATAGTTTGTGCATGCATATGATTCTTTGGCATTTATTTTGTAATTTCTAAATATTCTACCCAATGCACATAAGTAGATTGATCTTAGATTGTATTTAGTTTGGTTCCCCTTATACCACTAATACATGAATGAGGTTGATATACAATGCTTCCATTTCACAATATTTGCAAAAAAAAAATGTATTTTTATGAAGAAATATTGAGAAACATTAAGGCTTGATGCAAAGTAAATGTAAGGGAAAACCTTTCAGCTATAAATATTCTAAAGAAACTAACCGACCAAAGCATAACTCCATCGCATTCCTCGAGCGTTCCTCACGCTATGCAGTAAGTCCGTCCAAGAATGCTTACATCGCCTTAAAACTCCCTCGCCCGTTTTATGTCTTACCCAATGGTGCTAGACGCTAATTACTTTAACGTAGAAACTGGCAATAGTAGATTAAACTACTGTACCTATATGTATATGTATATAATTCTAATGTTTGGACAAAAAATTTATTACATAAATACATTTTTATTAGGAATTAATACATGTATAATACTTAAGTGATGATAACCACCTCGTTTTACGATATCGTATACATAACGTTATTTTTACAATAAATAAGGAAGTAAAAATAAATGTAATATCGAAATCGTCAAGGTAAACGAGACAATGTCTTAATTTTCAGTTTATGACGCATAAATTTCCAAATTAATTTTATTCATTATACCGCTTTAGACTTAATAACTAAATTACCAACATTGATTTCAATGGCAGGTTATCACAAATTCCACTGTACTGTATCAGTGCTCTACAGTACTGTTAAACATTATGTGCTTTTTCAAATTCTAATAATAACACTTGCCAACGAGGAGTGGGGTAAAGGGGGTATTAATGGAATCAGGACGCGGTCACTGCTAGCTGGCTGAATCGCTCCGCTGATTTTAAAGGATTGCCAGGAATTTGCGACGCGCTTTAAAGTACATGTGGTAAGCTCGGACTTCGAAATGCTTCTCGTAATGCCAAAACTTAATTTCGTGCTTGGGGTTTCATGTCGTAGATATTGGATGTACCGTCTTTTATGGTTGAATAACTTAGGAGTTGAAATCGTTTAATGTAATTCCATATAGTATTGAATTATAAACTACGTATTTTAACATTTTGTGTTGATTTAAAAACATGTTTATTAATTCTTTTTTTATGTCTTCACGCTTTATCCCGCACATGTTAGGGTAGGCAGAGTGAATTGCAAGAACAATAGGAACCTACCTGTTAACACACTCCGTTGCTTAGTCTCTGCTTTCTCCGTACCTACTATTAATTATTCTTATTTATTATTTTCTTTCATAATTATTTTCTAAAGTATACAATAAATTATATCTTGTGGCAATTCGAAGATATTGAAATGAACAATCAAGTAGTTTCAGATGCGGTTTGATTATATTGAGTCAGAACATTTCAAGATGTCCGCCGGGAGGGGGTCGCAGATATGACGTATCTGGGAAGCGTCAGCACCGCAACTGTGGAACTTGTTCTGTGGCCAGCGCAGATGTACGGCCGATGTGTGTGCCTACTGTAGCGTCCAAAGTTTTCAGCCAAGGGAAAGCGCCTTGAGCGACGCCTATCTTCACTCTAAAATTATTAACAGACGTTCAGACATGACTATTTACTTAGTGAGGACGATGTCGCTCTATCTCACAGGATTTAGTTTAGCTATTCGTTTTTATAAATTAATATGAAGTTATATGTAGGTATGTTTTGAAATAACACGCCGCTTTTCATAGAAACGATTAAGTTTCTTTGTACTTTCAAATTTGTTAAGGTACAGATTGTAAGACAAATACGTAAAAAAATCCATTACAATTAAAAAATATAGTAGTCTAAATATTCCTTAAAAGATAACGTTTACAGAAACGAATGTATATATCTATTATTTAAAAACAACTTTAATGATTTTGCATAGTTTATATCCATTGTTATATATTTTGGTCTTTAGTGACGTACAACGGCGGAGTTTGACGCATCGAATTTCTGTCACGTCAGGGCCCCATTCAATTTTCAATAGCAAACATTTGTCCAAAAGTTTCTTGAATCAAATTTAAAATATGGATATTTTTATGTAGATTCAACACTCGGACCCTTGCGGGTGACAAGTGTGGCGACGGGGATAGCTCTAGGCGAGGCCGCCTTCAACGGACCTATTCAATATTTCTTTCATACATTTCTAAGGAACCAATAAGCGTGCATATGAAGAAAGGAAACGAATTGAATTCTATGTTAGATTTTTTCGTAATAATAGAAATAGAATTTTTTTTGAAAATTATTTCGCATTATATAAAGATATTTTTGTTACAACAAAATGTAATTGTAAACACTAGCGTAAAGTCTCGAACAATAACAAAAACTCGCTGTAGAACTTTTCACGAGGAAGGACCAATGATTCGAAATTATGCTTTATGCAGTGGAAAATGATAAATTTATGTGCGTCCAGTTCCTGTGGAACGGGCGGCGTCTCAAGGAAAATGTCTTGATTTTTTATGGTAACTGCGGCACGTTTACATAATTTATTAGCGAATTGAGTACCCTGTTTACATTTGATTTTGAATAGTCAATATTTATGTATATATTAATTTATGAATAAAATACAAAATTATGATTATTTTTGTAATACTAAACATATAATACAATAAAATTAAAGTGCCTGTTTTTAATTTCAAAATAACTGCGTTTGTTCAAGTGGATATATATAATATTTTGTTTATTTACTGATTCACAAACAAAATTTGAGAATTATGCTGCTCCACTGATATCTGTTCAAGTTTTAAGATTAGATCGGAGAAACGGAAAGATATACAACATTTTTAAAAAAACTTTTATTTTGAAATTACAAAAAGTTCAGATTTTTTGAAATAATATATATAACTAATATATCTAGTTAATATAAGTTATCCCATACAGTGTCTTGCAACTTATTATAAAAACTTTATTTTGTCAATTTAAATAAATATCGGCCTTATACCAGTGATTCTTGTACACCAGAAGTTTTAAGATTTTGCTCTTTATCTACTACAAAACTGAAACTTAACTTGATTGCAAAACAATCTTTTCCTGACAATAATTAACACTGATAAAAAGAATTTCCATCCGTTCACGGGTAAATCAATGACAAAGTGAAACAAAAATTCATTTACATATTAAGATAAAGATAACAGTGTATCTTAAAATTACGTAGGCAGAGTTTGGGAATATTCCATGTACGTCACAAATAATAATCATATTAGATTCAGTATGTAGTAAGTATAGATAAACAAATTTCAGTTGTCTGAAGACAGATGGCGAGTGAGATCACGTAGGACTGCGAGCGCTGCTCAACCCTTCTCGGTAATATCTTTAAAAGTTTGGCAGCCTCCCTTCCCAGGGGCCGCCAACGATCTCTTTACGTTTTACCTATCAAATACTATTAACATAAAATGTCGAAATGAAAAATTTGCAAAAATATGCATATGTATTGCGCTTAGGTAATTTTATGATGTTTAAGGTATGGCTGTATTTAAATAGAAATTATTTAAATTAATATATTGGGTTACAAGCAGAAAGTAAATCTGTTCAATATATATTTGCGTTAAATAAAAGATAATTTTAATGACAGTCAGATGGGTCAGATAGAGCTGACGCATATAAATAGTATGCTAAAATATTTATTTAACTTGTTATATATAGTAAACGTTAAATTGAACAACACTTAAGTTTTGTAAAACGATTAAATATCAACCTTTGTACTTTACTGGGAAATCCACAAAATACATTTGTATCTTAAAGTTCAAAGCCTTCCAATTCGTCCAGAGTATTTAATTTAAACTCAATTCCATTGAAAAGATTATACACCACCGGGAAGGGATGATTGATTTAATTATTCTACTCCTTAGACGTGTCCTCTCTTATAATTACGCTTCATTACTTAAGCATCGCTTTATACCGGCTAATTACTTAATAGAAGTAACAAGTTATTTCCATCACAAAGTTGAACCTTAGAAGTAATCTACATTAAATTAGATCGAAGGGAAGTATGGATGAGGAGATAAATAATGCAATCTTAAACCCGCCATTCTTTACCCCGTCATCTAATTCCAGTGGTATTTCAAATTACAAATATAGATTCTTCTAGGCGGATGTGATTGTGGCTCTCGTTACGTAGTGTGACAACTTCTGAGTGTTTATACTATGATCAATCTTCTTCAATGGAACAAGCCTCTTCTTCCTAGCCTAGCCTTGATATGGTATTAGCTATCTTCCTAGCCTTGATATGGCATTAGAATGTAATAATGAGTTTCGTCAATCCACTACGCAACACACCAATTCTAAAGTTTTATCTAAAGTTCAATATATTCTAACATTGAATATTGAATATTGTAACATTTTAATATTTAAATTAATAAATTTGACTTTAATTTAAATAACAATAATAAATTTATATATTTTTATAGAAGCTAACAATTTCATTTTACCAAAGAAATGAACAGAAAAATTATTAAATTATCTTTCTTCAGCACCGTGGATCATCTCAGTAAATAGGTCAAAAGATGGGTCCCCCACGCCTTGGGGGACGCCCTGATAAAACTTTCGAACAAAACTTTTGTTTTGAGCACCTTAGGAGCCGGAAGATAGTGTAGCAATAAGCAGTACCTACAGCTAAAATAAAAACAGAAATATATAGGATTTTTATGATCCTAAAATTTGCTTAATTTAACTATTGTATGTGATTTTGTTACATACTGCATATTGGAATTTTTTACTTTATGTTTTCTTTTATTTCTATTTTAATATTGTAATATGTTTATAATACAATAGGTCAATAGGAAAATACTAAAAGATCTAGATCATCGCATTCTTTTAGAGCGTATATGTACCTAATTTTTATCATTATCTTCCAAACTATTTAAAGATGATTTACAGATGATCCAATGTTGTATTATATACAACAGTGGATCAGTGGATAATATATTTTTATTAGCTTGAGGCTTTATACTGCACATAGCAGGATCGGCAGACGGAACCCCAGGAACCGTAGGAACCTATTGTACTCAGACACTTCGTTCCCCTCTTTCCGCCTTTTCAAGGCATTCCGTATCGAATGGCAGAACTCAATGCCGCCTTGTTACCAGAGTGAAGAAAATAGAAGAGAAAAAATCTATCTTCCCAGTATAGGAGTCAAACCCACAAACCGCCACTTCTACAGAAAGGCACTACGCATCTGCGCTACAACAGTCCTCATTTTAAAAAAAAAAAAAAATTTAACCAAAGTCAGATGTCGTCACTATACTAACATATCTAATAAATACACATTCAACAGTTAGCAACCATTTAGCACTGTCATGTCATGTTGAAAAAAATCTGAATGCCAAAGTCCATGTACAATGTAAACGTAAAAAGCTAGCAGGAAAACAAATAGCGCAGTTTGTTAAAGGCAATCAGTTACTTTGTGTCCGTACTCCGAGCCCAGTGGCCTGCAACCGCACAAATAGGGGCATAAATGTGAATGGATGTTAACGTGTTTTTTACGACGCCCGCCCGACGTATCGTTCTGTTTGCGTCCGATATCTTTATTCCCGGCTCGGCCCCATATAACTAGAATTAATTTTTGTTTTTGCTCTCCTTTTATCATCATTTGTTATCTCCTAGATGAAATTATATTGATTTTATCCGTATATATTTTATTACAAAAATATGTTACAGTTTTTTTGGTACTAATAATGTTGAAATAATAATGTTTTTTTTTGGTATTAATAATGTTAATAAAGTGATATTGTGTTCTATCTTTGTATTTTTTTCATATTAATATGTCATATTTTTCGTTTTTACCACTTGTTTTACTAACTTTATGAATTAGCTGGCGATATTTATTGTGCCACTTTGCTGGATCAGATTAAGAAATTAATAGCAGTCTGTACGCAAATATTATTATGATTAGTAGATATATGTTATCTCACAATCAGGCAGATAAAATATACGTCAAGTTGACTAAAAAACTCAAGCTTACTTTTTTATCTTCACTCTACCATATTTTTTGGCCGTGGAGAAGAAAAACTACACTAACCACATTATTCTTAATTAGTATGAAATTGCTACTAGAAATTTTTAAAATATAATTTTGTACCTGGATAGTATTAATAACATTTTTCAACAGGTCTAAAATTACTTGCATAGGCATGTATTACCACTTAGACTATGTTGTATTATTATTATTATTATTATTTTTTGTAGCTTCACGCTTTATCCTGCACATGGCAGGGTAGACAGAGGGAACCGCAGGAACCGTGGGAACCTAGTGTTAAGACACTCCGTTGCTTAGTCCCTGCTTTCTCCGTCCCCGCGGGGATGTTGTATTAGATTTCCGTAATGTAGAATTTTTTTTTTCTATATACACCATACTATATTTTCTTAGAAGTCATCACAAGAAACTAAACAGAGTAATACTAAATTGACAAAGGTAATTTATTTATACGATTTATTGGCGCTATACGAGGGGAGACCAATGTCAACATTGACTCTATGTCGAAGTGTTTGCTCATTGGGACCACTGGCATGTTCTTTTTGAAATGGATTTTTCAACAATGTGATTAAATGAACAATTGAATGTTTTATATCCATATTACGCTAATATTTACGCTTAACAAATAATTTTATACATTTAAATTTTAAAATTATATTGGATATGAACATATTGTACATTACATATATGTGTAACTATAGAAATTACAAAAGTACTACAGCGTTGGTAGTTGACAATAAAGATAAGATTGTATTATATAGTACGCAGGTTGCACACACACACACACATGTGTATGTATATACGTATATGAATATATACGTATGTATATGTATGTATATGTACTTCTACGTACAATATAATTAAGTCCATCAAATAGAAATAGAAATTGATCAAAGCATTCCCGGGAACAATTATTCGGTTTACTGATGATAAATCGAGTACATAACGTGAAACAGATCACTTTTTGTCTTTACCGTGTGAGTGATGCGCCCTTCAGGCGGAATAGAATGTATGGAGAAAGCTTATATTCAAAAACATCATACATTTGCTTTTATAAAAAATATAAAAAATAAATATAAATGTAAACAATAGAGACGAATACAACTCTCGAGTTAAATAATTAATTGGAAAATAAATAACTTTAAGTTCATCGCTTTTATTTTTTTATATAATAAACGTGGTGTTTTTACGCACTAGAAACATAAAACACAAAAATAATCATGAAACCTTAATACTAGTTCATCAATAATCATCTAATAAATCTGTTTAAAAACTAAATTTTTCACATATTTAAAAATACGATTTTAAAAAACTTAATAACAGTTAGTTAACAATCTGTCTCTATATAGCTGCAGCTTCGCCGGGTTCCCGCCCGCGGCCTATTGTCATGTCACATTAACGAAAATCGCATCATAACTCCCGATAATATACGTTTATTAGCTCTGTTCACTGGTTTATGGCTTTAGATATAAGCCATGTATGGTTGTGGGTTCGTATCCGTTGCATCTGGAATGCAAAAGGGAATGTATTTTGTTATTTGTTTTGTGTCTACTTAGTAGTTTTTGTGTTATAGTTTTGTCAGGTTATTTATTTATAAAGCGATGTAAAGTTTACTTAAAATTTTATAGATATATAACTAAACTAGTTTGATTTTTTTAATCTTATCCCGGTAAAACTATAAAAAACAGTTTTAATTGTAATAGATTGGAGAAGATGGATTTTTCTATTTCCATTCTCTTCGCTCTGGCATCTAAGGCAAATCGAGGCGTTGAGTTCCGCCACTCAATACGCAATGCCTCGAAAACGGCGGAAAGTGGGGACGGAGTAAGTAGGGACTAAGTAACGGAGTGTCTTAACACTAGGTTCTTATGGTTCCTGCAGTTCCCTCTGCCACCCTGCCATGTGCGGGATAAAGCGTGAAGCTAAAAAAAAAATAAAAAAAAATATATATATATTAATTCATTCACAAGCACTTCAAAAATCTCCAGAAGGTCATAAAACATGGAAATACATAAAATTATTAATTCCAAGGATAATCATAATTGTTATTACTGACGAACAAAGGCCAAGATCGTTGTACAATCACGATCAAACATTACACTAAAGACAATTCATTATTAGAGAGCCGTTATGAAGGCTATAATCGGCAGTTATCGCCCTTTTATAGCACATTTTACGATCCGAACTATTCTACCCAAGAATGTACTTGTTCTTAGGCTATTATAGTCTTTGTTGAAGCTAATTAGAAGAGAACAACACTGTTGTTGCCCAAAAAGATTAAACTAAAGAAATAATATATATTTCCATAGTTAATCAATATTTGAAACCATCTTGGTTTACACACATATGGTAAATACATATATAAAAAGTTTCATATAAACCATTTCTTTATTATTATCTTCAGTTTTATTTTCGAAGTTAAACGTAGTATTAACTTGTAATAGTTGTTTATAGCCAGCACTCGCTGTGCGTTTACAATTTATTACGAGCTTGTCGGCAATAAAAAAGGGTAAAAAAAATGAATAAAGCGGAAAACGTTAAAATAAAGCAGGCGAATATATACGACTTCCTTTAGGAAATAATAATACTGTTTGCAATTCATTTGCCTACCTGGTTACCCTCGGCTATGGAAAACAACGCGCGGCATTTCTTTCTTTACCCTTCTTAGTTCAATTTTTCTTGAGGGTCGCGATTTTTAAACCCTTTGCTTTACAAATCAAAGCTTAATGACGGTTATGTTCAAAAAGGTTGTATCAGAAATTTTATCAGTCTACCTGCCAGGTCTGTTATAGAATTGGTAATTATAATAACACAAATTTATTAAACTAGTTCCATATACATATATACATACGTGACGAAATAATGTAGAGGTACAGAGGTGTAGATTTTAATAAAATTACTGACAATTTATACAATGTGTACCATATTTATATAAAAATAATGTAAGCTTAATAGTGTAACATAATTCAGTATAAAATAATAAATATTTTTCTGTATTACATACAGCTAGTATATGTTACAAATTTAAATTATAATTGATATAAATAAAATTAAATATTAATTTTTTATTTACTCAAAAAATTCACCTGCCATTCTTTTCTTTTGAGGCACTAAACGGACAAATGGCTTGTCGCAAAAGAAAAATCAAACCGTAACAAGGAGCCGGCTTGCTTACATTTAAAAACGTAATTGTAACTAACCGCTCCCCTTATTAATTTACCTCATTCGTTCTTGTCACTCCCTTGTCGCGTCACGTTTAAGAAAGAAAAAGTTAAAGATATTCATGACATTTTGGTCTCAAAAGATTTACATTATTTATTTGAGAAATGCACGTGTTGCGTTGAGCTCCGTCACTAACATTGGGGCCGTTTGTTATATTCCTAGATGTTTTGCTAGGAAAAATATAGATTATAAATATAGATTTTTAATCTAAAATTTCGTCTTTAAAAGTGCTGAAATATGTGAAAAAGTATTTTACCCATGAAAATACATATGAAGCAATACCAAAAGCTCATTACAACTAACACAATGGTAAGCTTACAATATTCAAGAACATTTTTCACAATGTTAAGTCGATAACTCCATTGAATATTAAAATAATTTAAATTGAAATATATAACAAAGATTCTGGCTTGTTTTATGAATGTGGCCCACGAAAGGCAATTTTTTCCACAAATGTTTGTCTTATTCAAGCTTTTGATCATAAGACCAATCGGTGAACGTAGTTTTTAAAATACTCATATATAGTACACTACACTTTGTTTTGAGTGACGGAACTGAAGGTGTGACGATGTGACGTACTGCGAAATCTCAATTATCTATCTGTAAATATAGTTTACACGTGGACGCTGTCCCACTGTACGACGACCTATATAGTAGATTTGTAAAATAAACCAAATTAATAATGGAACTATAAAAACACGACCTTACCTCATAGTAATAATGTTGTTAATATTGTTAAACAAATCAAAGCACAAACGTCTAATTTAACTAATAACATTTGATTTGCAAGTAACTGAAGTATACGATCGGGAGTCACTTTGCGTGAATATTTAAGAAGTTGTCAGTCTCAAGAGCCTGGAGAGTCACTTAAAATGTTTGATGAGCAGCCGGGAGACTGGTTAGATATTGCTACAATCAAATCGATTTTTCATCGTAAATCGTTATTTTAATTTGACAATGGGTAAAAATTTCATTACATATCAATTTTAATTAAAAAAAGATAAATATATTTTGATTTCTTACACTGTGTATTTCATAATTAAAAAACGTGTATGATATCTTTTATATACTTATACATATTGATATCTAACATATATTTTCCTACAATACATAGCATCACACGAATTCAACATACAATTCGAATGATTGCAAAATGAACATCAAATCAAGTGGCTCTTTTTAGCTTCAAAAGCGCGAACGACGGCCGGGACGGGGGCTGAGCGCATTCCGACATCCCGTCTACAAACGCTCTTTTTTTAAATCCCGGTAACAAGCCAATAAATCCCGGCGCATTTTTCTCTCGGATCCACCGCCCCGAAAAAAGGCTTAGCGCGATTACACTCAAATTTACTTAACACTTAACACATTAAACACGCTAATAAAGATCTTTTATTTAATTTTCTTATCTAACGCATTACGCCGCCCATTTTAATTTGAATGTTGTCAAAATTGGGCCTTGTGTAAATTTTATTATGTAAATTGAATCCCGAATATGATTAATTCTATGTTAGGACAAAGGATACGGTGCGAATGGGTTACATTACTAGATTGGGCAGATGTTGCCGACATAGTTACAGCCAATGGGTCCAAATTATATAAATAATTAAGATTAATTTGTTAGTTATTTGCACAAACATGGTTGCAGGCAAACGTGGAGTAAATTGAAGCTCTAAAGCTAGTCGAGGACTCTTTTAATTAATTAAGTACCTGTATGTAGAGAGTTGAGCAGTCGCGCACATATTTGTTGATTACCATCTGACATTAATATAGTAGGGCGTTACCCGTTCATAAAGAACATTTTTCTGTACTTTATAAATCATGTTATATATAATATAGAAAATCAAAATCTACTGCTTGTAATTCTGTCTCCTTTTTTATTTCCTTGCTTTATCTTGCACATGGTAGGGTAGGCAGAGGGAACTGCAAGAACCACAGGAACTTGGTGTTAAGACACTCCGTTCTTTAGTCTCTCTCGAGGCATTGCGTGTTGAGTGACAGAATTCAACGCCGCATTTACCTAGTTTACAAAGTGATGAAAATAGAAATAGAAAATCCATCCATCTTCCCCGAGTGGGAATCGAACCCATAAACCGTTGCGTTTACAGGTAAACGCTTCACCTCTGCGCCAGCAGCCTTCTTCTTTAAAAGATATATTTGAAAGAAATAAAATTTAAGAAATCTTCTTTTTGGTTATTCATACTAATTCATTTCATTTAAGGTGTCGAGTCCACATTTCAATAGCAAACACCTGACTTCAGTATCAGAACGGCCAAAATCGTTAAGATGATTAGATGTCCTTGCAGTCCGTTTGATAGTCAATCGAGTGGACTATCAAATTAATTTAATTTTCAGTAGTAGTAATTGGAAACGAACTCCAGCTTGTTAGTTTTTATTTACTGATCTGTACTGTACAGTATTTTTCTTTAATAGAAAAGTTGACATAATGTAAATTATAATAAACTTGCTATACTTTAACACTACAAATATTCTTGAGCAATTTCTTCAATATGTTTAAAAGGGCCACATGTGCACTCACTTCAACAAGTTGACCGACAACCTCGAAGCGATAAATCTACAGTATAAATTATATAAATTCGTCATTCGGTTGGATTAATAATTACTATTCACGAGTCACAACTGGCGCAGAAAGCGGCATGATTAGCGATACGTCACCGGTAAATATGGAAACACTTATTTCACGATTTATATGGTGGGAGAGAGGGGTTATAGGGGTAGCTTGGCAATAAATCTGAGCAAAGTGATTTGGTACAAAGTACTGGGCCCACAGTGTAAGCTCCGTTCGGTCAGGAACATTCATTGTGAGCCGAACACCCACGGAATCCGATAATGCCTTGAGATTGTCCCGTCTTTCCTTTAACACCTCCCGATACTGTCCCACATAAACATAAGTATATATGTGCTTTGATAATTTAGCGCTTAATCTACCTAATTTATTATCTGTATTACGGTTAAGGTAAATTGAATAAATTTATGTTTCCGATCTTAAGCCATTTAGACTTCAAATATTGTTTCTATTAACAAAATTAAAAAAAAATTGTACCATTTTATTATTGTTAATAAAAAAACACACATTAACAAATTGCTTGTATTAGCATATATAAGCAATAAGGTGATGCTTTAAAAGGCGGAGATCCATTTTTCGTTTTGTTTATGTAAAATTGTTATAATATTTTAAAAACACTTATACTTTGAATGAGAATGAATCCCACAGTTTAGTATAATTAATTTGACACATACTTACTACACCACAATATAGCTATTTTCAGCTTTTTAACTTTTTAAGTATTACGAGATACATCACGTAAATAAAACAAGCTCAAATTGACCAGTAATTGTTCTTTATTTATAAGCAAGTTAAATAAATGACGCAAATCGCGTCAATACAAGATATTCAAGAAAGGATTTTAATATGTCAGTGGTGTACCAGTGTGCCGCGTGTGCGACCCGGGCTGGGCTAAACTTAATCTATAAATCAAGAACTGAAACTATTTCGTAATTAGATCGTATTTAGAATGGGGTACAACACCTTCGGCTCCTTGAGGAAGCGCCTCCCAAAGGGTCATAAGGTAAAGGCTCCATTGCCTTTCAAGTACCTCTTTAACGGCTAATATCCTTGGTAAATGGATCTCAAATATTTTGCTCTATAACCATTAGAGCTAAGCGATGTTGTCATGTTTATTGCTTTTCTGTACACGGTCGAGAGTCTCTCATATTTATTTTATCGAATAATCGAAATATGTTATTACATTAGTATTGTTTAAGGAAAATCAATTGGTGAAATTGTGAAGATAAAATTATATTTGATAGACTACTAATATTATTTAAATGAAATATTAAAAATAAACAGATATTAATATATACTAAAATTAAAAATAAAAACAATTGTAATCAAAAGCCTCTTAGCGGCAATCTTTTATTCTGTAAAAGCTTTTGATGCTTTGTGTACTTAGTGTTTCGCAAGTTGATCCTATTAGAATGTCCAGGTAACGCGTCACAATGGAGTCGGCGGGACGCTAACAAGATTATAACTTTATTTTGTAAATTAATAAAAAAGTAGCGAGCCGTGTGTTCCATTCCACCCCAGCTCACCTTTTATATGACACTAATGATTAGACTCGTAGACTAATGATACAATAGCTTCTTTGTTTCGTAAAATGTATTATTTTAAAAATTTCAATGTAATATTTATGCATTCGTAATTTCATTGATTTTAGCGAAAGAGCGCGTATCTGTGTTTGTTATTGAAGCATAGAGATCAATTGAAATAACGTAATGTCTTCTCCTTCTTAGAAAGTACATCCAGTACATTACTTCACAATGTAAATAAAGTTTAATCTCTATTTGTAATTGATTGCCTATGGGTAAAGATTTATGAAATATCTTTGCGGTTTATTTAAAATAATTCAAAACCTTTGCAAGGATATATAAAAGTGTGCTTTAAATACGAAAACGTGAAATGAGCCATCGCTATGTCACTACTGTCATTCTAAAGTCACAAGCAAACAAGGGTAACAGATTCTATCGTTATTTTAGTCATATCTTAACCTTAAAAAGTATAGCGTTGTTAGTTTTATTTGTTTATTTTGTGTTATTTTTTTCGTCGAAAACAGTAATTAATAAAGTATTAGCAATCGTTAAAAGAAAGAAAATATTTAAGTTATACCAATAACAATGCCACAAAAGTACATCACACGTTTTGTACACATATTAAATAATGTAGACTTATATACATATATAGATATATATTTCCTTTATATTTCAGCCGTATATGGCAAAACTGATTCACGTCGCACATGTCATATAATCCCGTGTTAATGAAACAATAAATTTGTATTCGTATGAACACTCGGCCAATATCCCCTCTAGAAGAGGCGCGCGTTGTCTCTCATTAACTTAATACGTTATGGTTTGTACTTTAGCAATATGTGCAATATGAAATACTTATCATATACAGGTTGGTGTGAAAATAAGAAATTAATAAGCTTAAGTTTTCTACACATTATAAGGTATACTTTTGACTGCCTATGTGTATGATAATTAAAATTATATTGACTTCATTTCGTTTACAGCTTTATTTATCCAAATTATTTGTATAGATACTGTTATAAAAGAAATTATTATGAAGTCAATTAAATATTTAAATTTAAAAAAGCATTAATCAATCTCTCTTTATATATTAAATTACAAATAATCATTGATCCTTATCAAATCATCAGATATTTTTTTGATTCTATAAAACAACAGCCTGTATCATATTCTTATCATCTAAATCGCCCCCGTACAAACGAGTTGTCACAAGTTCGTCTCATATTCGGACACTTGGCGTAATTTTATGTTCGTCGCTGTAAGCCGACTGAACGAGACGTCTAACGACATTCATTTATGAGTGGCTGAAATAAATCATTAGCTCGACATAGTTTTCCTTGACAGTAATCGTGTTTATTAGTGTTGTATTCTTGTGCAGCTTTTAGATTAATCATATTGCAAATTACGTAACGTATAAAATGTAGTAGGTAAAAAGAAAAAGTGTTTGTATATAAATAAATGATAGTCACGTTTTTGTGATGTGATATTATAGATTTATTATTAAACGCGACGGTTTGTGAGCTCGATTCCCACTTGGGGAGGATGGACCATTTCATTTCAATTTTCTTCGCGGCAAAGGGCGTCGTTGAGTTCCACCACTCAACACGCAATGCCTCGAGAAGAGAACGAGGAACGAAATGTCTTAACACTAGGTAACCACGGTTCTTGCTGTTCCCTTGCTTACTCTGCTACGGGCAAGATAAAGCGTGAAGCTGGTTTAATTTTATTTAAAGAAGCCAGTTTATATACATCTCTTCTCAGCAGCTATTATTACTGTAGTAAATTAATTTATACTGCAGTAATAATAAAAAAAACTAGCTCTAAACTTTATATTAGATACTTGATAGGGATATATATATCTATATATATATATATATATATATATATATATATATATATATATATATATATATATATATATATATATATATATATATATATATATATATATATATATATATATATATATATATATATATATATATATATATATATATATATATATATATATATATATATATATATATATATATATATATATATATATATATATATATATATATCTATAATATATATGTTGTTAATAACTATTTAAATATTATTAATTTCAACCTAAAAAAATAATACAATATGAAAATAAAGTATATCTTAATTTTTATTTTCATTATATATATTTGAACTTCACCCAACCGCATTGCATTGTATTCTGGAAGTTTCTAAGCCATAAATGGACCTTAATGACCCGAACCGGACACTAACGTACGAGCGCCCCGAGACTGCCACGAATGCGCGACTGATTTCCACCGCCCTTGGGAGCGGAAGAGAAAACATCATAAGAAGTTATGATGAGTTTACACACTCCAAATTGGTTTATTTTCTTTGTATTGATCATGTTTAGTGTTGTTATTGCTAGGTGTCTACGGTTTACGTACGAAATAAATTGATTATTATATTAACAAGTTTGTTGTATGTTATTTAAAATAAATGTTATTTATTTAAATCTGTTATAATGAAATAATATATTTTGTAAAGATAGTTTTAAACTTTTTCTTTTAAAAGGAAAATTGACTAATTTTCTTGTTTTCATTGGCATCTATTATTAATAAACCTCTACGTCCACCTTAAAGGCAACGCCCTTGTAACACCTCTGCTGTTACACAGGGCCGTGGGCGTCTGTGATCACTTATCATCAGGTGACCCGACCGCTCGTTTGCCTTGTCCTTCCCATAAAAAAAAAATAATAAAAATATTTTTTTGTTAAGTAGCAAAGCTATATTTTCCCAAGGAACTTCTCGTGTCAAATATTATTATTGAGAAGCAACTGAATATAATATCAATTGATTAAACCTCAACGGTAACCCCTTCGTATCCAAGAAATTAATCCTCAACTAGTCACTGGTCATTTAGTAACATTGTATTTGCATTAATCAGCCCACCTGCTGACTGGCTTACATCCTATTAGCGTATCTAACCCTTGCCCACCTTAGATTGTATGATTGTGCCAAATCGGCAAGATAATGCTGCGTATTTACTTTGATTTTCGTCGTTAAAAGTTTGGGGGGATGACGAGGGCCGTCGTTAGGCCCCTAATGGCCACCATTTGTCTTGTCCGGCCTCTAGTTGTGCCTCGCTAATGAAATTATTGCCGCAACTATACTAAAGGTTATAAATACCCCTGAAAGGCCCAAGCGGACGCCACCTTGTTTAGCACTAATGGACCGGTCAACTGTAAACTGTGTTATCAATAAAATTACAATTAGTAAAGGGGATAAAAATGACCGGGGAAGGGTCGGAAGTCGCAGTGGCGGATGTTTATTCTGGAGGATACGAAAGTTATACAGTTTCCTGTGGTTACATATTTTAGACGTAAATTATAGTGCATATTTCAATTTTTGTCATTATATTTTTTGTGCGCAGATTTATGCCACGGAATCTTACGAATCATAGCACAGACAAAAAGCCATATTAAGTTATATGCTACAGTTATCGTGTCGCAAAAAAGTATAAAATTATTCAATACAAAAACAAAAATGGATCTTATAAGTGCTAATCATTAAAACATGGCCGTATACAATAAAAGATCGGTGATAAGGTGAATGTTTGTCTGGTCACGTTGCACGTCCTTATGACACTTGCCGATGAGTTTCTAAGTATAAACTTGGGCAATATGAACACAATAAAATGCGACATCCTCTAAGTATTTCGGCGAATGTGTTGGCAAGAATGCCATCTGCCTTGGACAATCAAAACTTTGGGAATGGAATTTTCTGCTTAGCGTCCGGCGTATTGCTTCGGACAGCCCGCTCGGTGACCCATGTGGTGTCTCAGACGTTTTCTTTATATAAATACAATTCTTAATAATGAAGGCAAGTGCTGTAATAATGTAAATAATTTTACACCATATTCACCAGTATTTTTTGTAATTACTAAAATATATTTTCGTATTACGATTATCGGATTGATATTACTATAAATATTAATAAAACGATTTAAATTTATGCATTTATTCCGTTGTATAAAAAAAGTTATGGCACTTTCAAAAGCCAGACGTTTTATATTTACCTTAAGTAGTCTACAACACGACTTAGCGTACATTCTGAGAATATTTTAAAAAATCATATTACTTGTTTATTCAATCTTAAGAAAATAAGCTGCAACACATCAAAGTGAAACGATACATTTGTCTGAAAACTTTTCTCCTATTATTTAGCCATTAGGGTAAAAGGTGAACTAAATAAATAAGTAAAGTTTCAGTACCCTGTACCGTACATAAGATTCTTCTTTGTTTGCAAACGGCCACTGCAAAGTGAGACCACATCTAAACGAACCATTCGGTGCACCACAAAAGGGATCGGCGCAGGAAATCGACGCTTTTATTCTTCCCTTTATAGTGAAAAATAAAAACTCTCATCTCCAAATACCCCTAATCTTTCTACATCAAACGACTACAAAGCTTGATATTACACGCGTCATTTGAACATTCAAAGACATTCCTCGCAAGGAAAAAATTAAAATAACAGAGCAACAATGGGACCAATGTGGCGGTTGATTTGCCGTGAAACCGCGCACACATCGCTGTCAAGTAGATGATGATATTAAAAATTCTTTAGCAAATATTTAATTTAATATATAAGTTATATTGTCTTTAAACTTTTACCTACACGGTATTTCCGGTATATAGCAGGGAAGATAGAGGACACCTTATATTAAGTTATTCTATCGCCTACTATTGTTAGGTGGCAGAACTCAACGCCGCGCTTTACTCTTTTACCAGAACAAGGAAATTACAAAAATGATTACTCTAGTGGGAATCCAATTACAATTTTTATACCTATTGGAATATATCCTTTTTCCCAGAATATATTTCTATGTATAATCTACTATATAGCTTAGCTTTACATGAAAATACTAAAATGCATACAGTTTAAAATAGCAAATAGTATTAAAAAATTATAAAATATGAATCTTGACTGCGATGGCTACGACATATGATGGATCAGCTACTCGCTTTGTGCGCGATTTCCGAACGGTTACCTCCCAATAGCGGTCCAACACTCGGAGGTTTTAAACGCATTTTGTGGCCCATTAGTCGAGGTGAAAGAGGCTGTGATTATGATTGATCGAGCTATACAATACCAACTTGACTTGTTGAATGGACCCCTCACGTGTGCACTCGCCTTGTTCATTGTAAACTTTGTAGCTTATTTGTGTACTTCGACACTTTCTTTGATTACAAATTGTTGACTAAAGTTCTCGTTGCTTCTAATAATAACCTAAAGTGCGTCACGATCTATTGAGTAATTAAAAGTATAAATAATATTGAGTTCAAGTAAATATACTTATGTTGTTAAATACCTTCAAAAGATCGTAAAAAATTTAAGTAAGAATGTAACATTCATTATTAATAGAAAGGATATTATAGTAAAATAACAAAGCAATTCTATCCAACTATATAATACAGAGACTCTATTGAGCCGATCTAATGCACCCATTGTGCAGATCGCCGCTGCATTCGTAGCCAGTGGCGAATGAATATAGATTAACAATTCGAAACTTCGCTTTAAGATGTTAATTTCAAAATGCCAGCCGATACCGTGCTCACTTATATTATTGAAGTTATATGCAAGAATAGGTTGCCTAGTAAACTATTGTTTAAGGAACGGAAGTACTTAAGCGATATTCAATTTTGTTACTTGTATAATTTCTTTATAATGCACTTATTACGTTTTTTTTTGTATATCTATTATTTTAATGTGATTTCATTTTCAATAATTTGCACTTTTTACATTTCTTAAGATAATTAAAAAGACAGAAAGTACAAATTTATGCAAAACGACTGCTAAAAATATTATGACATAAAACAATAATCGCTTTAATTGTTACAAAAAAAAATTGAAAGCAAATCTTTTTTTGTCAAAAAAAACTTAGGAAGAAAACGCGACGTCAATTTACTTTATAATCCAGACATCGGAAGCAATTATTTTTTATCTACACGCACGAGCGCGACGGGGGACACGGCACGCCAACGCATTGCACCCGTGGGACGGTGCAGTTAGTCCTCAAAAACTAAGATTCTTAGGGGAAATCTGTCTTTATTTGTATATTATATATATATATATATATATATATATATATATATATATATATATATATATATATATATATATATATATATATATATATATATATATATATATATATATATATATATATATATATATATATATATATATATATATATATATATATATATATATATATATATATATATATATATATATATATATATATATATATATATATATATATATATATATATAATAAGTGATATTTTTTATTTATAACAAAAAGCGCTTCCTTTCGATCGATATATCATATTTTATATTTACGTTTTATGGCGTATATTTAAATGGGCAGCTATTAAAATTTCTTCAATGGTTCCACCATATTATTAAATATACACAAAATTATGTCCATACCACAATATTACAAACATACAAATTGTTATATAAACTAAAACATCGCACTGAATAAACACAAAAAGGCAGCAAGGATCCAAATGTCTTTTTTATAATCTGTTTACTTGCTCCCGCTCCTACGAGATAATCCCTTTATTCTCTACGTCGCTGATGTGTTTTTATGAACTTGTTTGCATTTGAAATTGTACTGAAACTCGGTAGGAAAATTTCAGTACGCTATATTATTTTTAGGAATTTCAACGCTAGTAAGCTTTATTATTCTAAATTGTTTTATCAAAATATTATTTGATGCCAACGGCTTTATAATCACACATACATTACATAATTATTTTAAAATGATTTCTTTTGTTCTACTTTATACTTTATTTTGTTTATTTTAAACATAGACGGTTTGGTTGTTTTTTTTTTCGCTTTGTTTATGAGGTAACAATGTCTATCAGAATAATTTTATTGTACAAAATTGCCTGACTGCTTAAGTTTAAGAGTGTTATTAAAAACCATGTTAGTGTCTTCGCTTTAAACAATTAACTCTGCTTATCTTGCATCGAGCAAAATATTGGAATCTTTATATTTAAATATTTATTTATTATAATTATATTAACAACGAGCATACTATTTATATTGTATCATATTAAAACACGTCTTCTAATACCAATATGTGCAGGTAAAACAAAAACATATAAGTGCTTGGGCTGAGGAAAATATGATTTATAAAAGTCAATAAAACTTAACTTAATGGCGTTTCATGTTAACAAAAATAGCGTAAAATTAACAATTACTTATGTTTGAAATAATATTCAAAATAATTTCCAATGTATGTTTTTTGTTGAAAAAATAGTCCTGACTTCCGGATAGACAGAGAGCCAGACAGACATCCCGAAATTGATCCTATAAAGATTTTTTATTAAGTTACGGAACCCTAAAAGCGATACACGAGTGTCCCAAGCACGTAAAGGTAGAAAAATAAGATGATTAAAGCCTAATTCCCTATAAGATGGGAACGTTTAACAAAGTTTAACTGTGGATACATAAAATTTTATTGACCCATATATGAAATAACTCTACGTGGAATAGTGAGACAATACCGTCGGAATCCGCGAATCTTTTCGAGTCATTAGACGCATTTTTATTGCTCAATGACAATAAACATGTCGTAAGCTATCGACTGAAAACATCAGTAGAATTAGTTCCCCTAGCAGTAGTGCCTGCCGGGACGGTACGTCGCTTTATTATGATTATTGTATTCTGTATAATCTATGAAACTGAATGCTATAGCATTATATTAATAAAAAAATTGCTTAATATATATCTTCGAGATCCGTCATTTTCAAAATCTATTGTAAATTACATGATATATAGAAATGAGCCGCATAAACAATAATCCACAAATATGACAGCGTTCACCACTTTTCACTTTGAGGTATTGTATTTTGAGTAGAAAAACTTAATATCACACTTTGAATCAATCTTCAATAAATATCCAAAAATAAAAATATATATATTTAGGGATTTCTCCGTAAAGTTTTAATAATTATTTTTAATTTATAATACTTGTTACTATATCTATAAGCACCTATGTATTAAATAAGTTAGTATAAAAATTTTGGTAATATAATATAAAAATAATCTGAATTATCAATAATAAATCTACCATGAATATTAAACATAATGTTATACTAAATTAACAGGTAAATCCTTCAAAAAACAAAAGCGCAACATTTACCGCAATAAAGACCAGGAGACTGATATTATTTATTACTTACAATTTTGCTTACAGCGGAAAATATTGCTGTACATTTTTCCGTGGAGCGTCTCGAACTCCTAATTTCTAATGGGCCATTTGCCACTTTGTCAATTGCACCAATAAATCTGAAATGTGAGCTGAGTAACGGCCCCCGTCTCTAGCTAAATATCCCGTCATTCTTTTATTTGCAGGACACTTGAAGTGGAGTTATTATCTTTCTTAGTTTCCCTTTTTAAAAGCTTTTTCTTTTAAGCTTGTTACAGTTTTATAAGCTTTTCTCTTTTATTTCATTTTGTGATGCTTTTAATAATAAAGATAAACATAATAAACTAGTGTCCCATCTACGACTTCGTACGCGTTTTAATTAGTGTTGGATTTATCTTCTATGTTAATATTAGAATGTATTGTACAAATTATTACATAATTGTAACTTTATTGTAGACCATATAAAGACAGAACGTCCAGGCGGTCTTATATCTATAACCTATCTCTGTCTGGTAACTCTAGAACGTAAACATAATAAACTAGTGTCCCATCTACGACTTCGTACGCGTTTTAATTAGTGTTGGATTTATCTTCTATGTTAATATTAGAATGTATTGTACAAATTATTACATAATTGTAACTTTATTGTAGACCATATAAAGACAGAACGTCCAGGCGGTCTTATATCTATAACCTATCTCTGTCTGGTAACTCTAGAACGTAGAATGTTAAAGATGCACTCGTTTAATATATGTACCAATAAAATATAGTATGTACATATACTCATATACACATGTATCACATATACATACAAATAGAAACACATAAACAATTATAAACAATATGAAATAACATTTTAATTCTTACATGGATATATATATAAATTTGACATATAGTGAATGATACCCTTAAATTTAGAAAAAAAGGAGGCTGTGAAATCAGAATATTCATTTTGTCCCATCTATTTTAGTCGCGATTTATATCCAACTTAATGTATTCATTGATAATTTTAGTGCATGCTGTATCAATCCAATGGTAGTTTGCGTGGTGAATAAATGAGCACGTACTGAGAAGTTCCGCCCTCGCTCGCCTCTAGCTAAATTATAGTCCACACGTCCAATCTATTAATAACTCCTATACGTTAGATTGTTTATCGAATGTTTACAATTAACCAAAAATATATGTATAATACAACTGGTAGCATTTTATTGATAACGATTTTTTTAATGTGTTTTATTTAACAAATAAAATAAAATGTAATTTAAATTGAAATTGTTTAGAATTTATAATATTAGATTTAATATTGAGTTACAGCAATAATTTTATGTTTCTTTCTTCCAACGCTTTTTTACCATTCTCAATATATTGAATAAATAATTATGCCTGACTAGGAATCAAATCTATAACCGTCACGATTATACTCACATACTATTTCACTGTGATGCACCGACTGACCTTTTCTCTTGACTTTTTATTAAGTCAAGTAAATTCTTACTACAATACAATGGTGTTTATATAAAAAAATGTTAATAAAAGTATCAATCAAAATACTAGGACTCCTAGAATTTTAATTATAGCAAATTGAATCGGAAACATCGATTTCATTAATTTCACTGCAATGTTCCATTTCAATTCTATCTAACAAATGCCTGCGACTCGAAATGGCTGAAAGCAAAGTTTCAATATCGTTTATTTTTGAATCAATTGTAGTATCTAACTTTTTAAACGATGCTGGTGTTATCGACGACAGATACCAGTTTTTCGTGCAAAATATATATTTATATACTTTTTTGGAAAATATAGAGAAAATAAAATAAAATCAGAATGTGAAGTTATAAAGTGAAGGCCAATATATAATTGTAGTACATAAAGTAATCCAATTACTTGAGCATGACAATTTCGGAATCATTTCTAATATTGTTCAAGAAGTTCATTACGTACTCGAATAATAGAGTAGAGTTAAATTAAAAAAAAATATAATAAAATAGCATGTCTCTCTGTAGATCGTTGAAAAATAAAATAAAAAACCGTAAAAGTATGCAGATTTTCCATTTTTATAATATTATGAATAAACACTAAAATATGTCATAAAACTTCCCTTAAAAACCTTTGACGTTATTTTTATTCGTTGATTCAAACACCAAAAAGCTTCATGGCTGGTTGAAAATCGATAGAGGAACTATAAGTGACTATGGGCCAATAGGCAATGCATTTTAGTGATTTCGGTAAATGGTTTGACGACCGTAAATTCTGCAGCACTCAAAGAAATTTAGAAATAAAGAAAAAAAACGAAAATCGAGCTCTTTTATTGCTAACTTTTAAAACATGAACCAACCATAGACATTCAACTGATATATTGTGTGTGTGTGACAAACACGTGCATATGCAATTTGTGTACAACTTTATTATTTTAACATCAAATTTAAGTCAGGCAATAAATATAAATATATATATATATATATATATATATATATATATATATATATATATATATATATATATATATATATATATATATATATATATATATATATATATATATATATATATATATATATATATATATATATATATATATATATATATATATATATATATATATATATATATATATATATATATATATATATATATATATATATATATATATATATATATATATATATATATATATATATATATATAAACGTACATGGGTAAATTTAAACATTAGATTTCAAAATATCAACTTCTTGATCCACACATAACAGACAACTACAATTGTCCGACACGTTGATTTCCAGTTGCCAGTATTCCTTGAATTTTGGATGCCAACAGTCAGAGTTGGTCGGCTTTAAGTTGCTCTGACTACGCAACTGCATTAGCGTTGTTGGATTTAGACGCGATCGTTTAGCTGTTGTCTAACAACTTTGCTGATACATCATAATTTCTCATTGAAAATCTGAAGCCTTACATTGTCCTATACCAACAAAGTGTATACGTAAAGTACTTATTTATTTAAGGTCAGAAGTTCATAAAATTTAATTAAGGAAGGTCATCAGTCACTGAGCGGACTGAGGTCACGTCACTGCGCCAAAGAGATAACATGGGGTCAGGAGCTGCACTAACTACCCACACCGTGATGAATGTACCCTTAACAGACCTCAAATATGCCACCGTTGTCTACAAACAAACTATCTGAATAACGTTCCTTTATTTCGAGGCTGTAAAATCTACAGTGACTTCAAAACAGATCGAAGGATGTTTTTGAGAAAATCAATTTATCCTTAACTCTGGCATATTATTCATAAGTTTGTTAGCTCCCCAACGGACGGTCCAAATGCAAACAAGCCGCGATTCGCGTTATTAATCATTCAGTACACTTCCTTGTTATCGAGTGGCAGCGGCGTGATGAAGTAGCGGTTCACCTAATTGTGATTATCTCGAACTAGGTGTTGACCTGTCTTGCGGCTACCGGACGCACATCAATAATGCAGATGCAAATGGACGACTCCGAAGTAATACAATCGATGGTTGTTTTGTGGTTTGCCCCATTATGTTAAATAATTAATTATTTGTAAATGGATGGTCTTTAAAGCAATATGAATTAATAAACATTTATCATAAAGTTATTATGAATACATTCCTTTTTTCATTTTTTAATAAATTTTTCTATATATTTTAAAATATCAAAATAAACGTGGAAGTATACAGCTTGTTACACGATACAGTATTCACCTTACACTCACTCCTCATTAAAATTTGTACGACAGCTTCTAAATTCTACTCTTTTCTCCGCACCTCCATTTCAATATACAGGAAAAAGTGGAAGAGCGCTGTGTACGGAGTACCGAGCCAGGCTGGCAAAACTTTTGCCTTCCCATCCCACGGAGGGGGGTAAAAAGTGTTGCCGACGGGTGAGCGCTTGTATTTATACCTATGTCGGGGAAAAGTTTTCCGTGTTGCGGGTTGGGGCTCGAGGGGGCAGGGTGGACGCATGCGCCTTCCTTCCTCTGCATAGCTGACGTGACAGTCCTACTCAGGACTTTGTACAGACCACGAGACTGTATCGCTCCTACACTCTACCTAAACGTATTTTACGTAACTATCATCATGTATGAATTGTAAATGACGCAAATAATAACATTTCTTTCATGAATGAATAAGTTGTTATTTGTAGAGAATTAAATGTAAAATATGAAAGGCTTACCCGTAATAGACAAACACACTTTTATCGTGCTATGAAGTACTCCCCAAAATGATGTAAATTAGTATAACCTAATCAATTTAATAATTATTTATTTCTTTATACACTCTTTATTACACGCAATAAAAAGGCGAGCTTATCGCTCAACATTTTTTTTGTAGAACTGTTGTCAATGGATTTCAAAAGAAAAGGATTTATCAATTCGACTTAAACTTTAAATAAGCTTTGTATTGATCGGCGATTAGCACTTATTATATATTGTTTGTACGTGATTTTATTAAATGCTATAGAAATTAAGCGAAAGTTCCTCACATTCCACTGAATTCCTTCACAACGGAGAGTGGAGAAATCCGAAAACTGTTACTTATCGATCTGATTAATTTATCTCTAATAATACGGATGTTCACTTTTGATGTCACAAATCAAGCAAACCACACACGGCAGCGACTGAACTTGAAAACGACTCGCGCGCCACTTTTCAACGGATTTGTTGCGACTTGTTGTTACTCCGTTTGTTACCAAACTAAATTTGAGTTGCTAAACTAAAGTTGTGGATATTTAAAGAGAACTTTTTCTCGGAGTCAATGGCCGGTTAGACCGTCACCCAGTTTCAGAGAACCTACGGAGTTATGGCAGTTGTTCGCAAACTACTTGGACCAGGCAGAGGGCTGCAGTTGGGGTTGAAGGTCATGGCGCTAATTCGACCTTGCCCTCAACTTCTGTACAGTTGTTCAACTAGTTAGATGTTCATATCTAATTAATACTGGTGCTGTTGCGTACATGCTATCTGCTAAAATAAACATACAATATGTTGAAACTGCTTGAGCTAGCTAATTGAACTAAAAGAATAAATAAATATTTTATTATTCTACTTTTACGAAAACATATAAAAATGACATTTCCATATTTCTTCAAAAGATTTCAATTTTATCTGGGTTTTTATTGGACTTAAATTTGAAATTGTATTGTGTGCTCTTAATTTGTATGAAATACATACAAGTTTTTTCAAGTATTTCGAATTTCAATTTTCCTTTTTTATACTTCAACTGTACTGTAAGCTACTTACAAAATTTTATAATTCTAGGTCACCAATAACTTTAAATATTGATCATGCACCAAATTTCAAACAAGATATGGTAAGGATGAGATATAAAAATATGATTCTTTTTAAAAAGACGAACTACTAAAGACAAAGATGTCGAAAGACTGATAGCAAAAACGGGTCCTATAAAATATACTTTGCCTCTCTTTAAGATGTAGAATTACATATATACCAAAATTTCATTTATGAAAATATTGTAAAATATATAAGCGTTCTAAATTATATTTACCATGCAGATATACAGGTGCAAAATATGAAACCGTGTTCTATATTTTTCTGGGAAACACACGAATTGAGGTAATTCCATTCCTTATTGCTTGATCAATGCCACTTAATTAACTGAATCTCTATCTAGCCGTCAAAGGCTTCAAACAAATTGGCCACGACAAAATAATGCGGGAGATAATAGCCGTTTAGACAGCACCGAATAACCGCCGTGGGCGTAGCACCTGACTAACAAAATTAATTACAGCCCAATAAGGAAATATTAACCGGCCGCTTAATAAGCCATTCTCGAGGATACGCCACAATTAAATTGGGAGGGTCCTGGACTCATTATTTATAAACAATAATATATCAAATAGATATTTTCAAGATGGCGCACGCCGCAAACCGAGCGATACATCATGCTAAACTGCTACCAAGGAAATAGACGCTGTTTTTACGCGTAATATAGCTGAGGTACAAAGCAGGTATGTCGAATTTAGCTCTATACTATAACGTCTTTACAAAACAATGTTACTTTAAAAATAAAAAAGTTACTTTTCGCCAAAGATGAGTGGTAATCGTTATTATAACCATCGTGCCCGCTGTAAAACACTAGGTAAGGTATAGAGCAACATTAAATGACAAAAAGTAAATAAAACCGACTTTAACTAAGTAGTCTTGTGGTCAATAAAATAGAAAGAAGATATCTTTACTATAATTTAAATTCATCACCATAAATTTGTAATATAATACTGATATACTTATAAAAGTTTTGATTTAGTAATATCATGTTAGTACCTCTTATTGTTCTTTATTATTTTCTTCATAGTTTACTAGCTTTTCTCCGCGGCTTCGACCCGTGTGTAAACATGGATTTAGCTTCACGCTTTATCCCGCACATGGCAGGGTAGGCAGAGGGAACTGCAGGAACCATACGAACCTAGTGTTAAGACACTCCGTTACTTAGTCCCTGCTTACTCCGTCCCCACTTTCCGCCGTTTTCGAGGCATTGCGTGTTGAGTGGCGGAACTCAACGCCGCGCTTTGCCTTAGTTGCCAGAGCGAAGAAAATGGAAATAGAAAAATCCATCTTCCCCGACTGGGGATCGAACCCAGAAACCGTCGCGTTAGCCGCGTTACAGGCAGACGTTGCGCCTCTGCGCCACGACGGTCCTCGATGGACGACATGGATTTAATAAAGAATTATTTTCTATTATTGTAATGTAAGTTCTGCTCTATTTCCTCATATATTATTCTAACACAAAAATTTTCAACCACTTTTTTTGTCGGATCTTCCAAATAAACTTTTAGCTTCATAATATTAAAGCATGACAAATTAATAAAGCGTGTCAACTCATTAAAGTATCACAACGTCGAATACAATTGAGAAAAGAATATTCATATAACGATTATTTACTATTAGATATTACTAAAGTGAAAAAGTTAGAAAAATTATAATATTTACTAGTTATTAAAATAGTTTTTTACTAATTAAAACTATAAAACATAATATAATAATAAATGATCAAAAAGTGAACATGCTGTAACAACATGCCTGATGCATACGCATAATTACTTTTTCCGATATACCTCACATTTTTGTTTTATTAATGTATAATTAACTACCTCAAGCCTATTTGTTTTTTAAAAAATGTAATGTAAATATATAATGGTATAGATTCGATTATAATTGTCATAGATTCGATTTACTTCGCTAAGAGAATGTTAACTTTATAACGATATGTTAATATTATAGTTTTAAAATTATATATATTTTTTGAACAAGTCTAGGAATGTGCAATGGTCAGACAAGCTAAAGAGCTTAAGACTGTGAAGAAAATGTAATATATAAGTTTGTATTTATATATAAATAAATAAATAAATAAAAATAAAATTTAAAAAGTTACTCGGATACTTAAATCACTAAGACGTACGGCATGACATACGACAAAAAATCTAAAATATGATAAAAAATATCTAAATACGATTATTCAAATATTTACTACTATATATGCGTTTAGTTATGTATGTATGGAAGTAAAATATGGCTGAAATGAAAGCAGGGAATATTCTAAAACAAAAGCTAGTAGCAAAATATTATTCAATCCTAAAGCAAATGTATTAAATATCAAGAAAACATCGGTATTACAAGACAACTCGACGTCGATAGCTAGATGTGTACTGGCGTAGAAGCAAAACACGGCGGGCGTACAGCGGGTATTTATGGCTATATGACGGAAAAGTTTTGGAGCGTAGGAGCTAAAGCCATCGATTTTCAAAACTTTTTCATGGAAATAAACCTACTTTCGTTGTGTACGTGCTGCTTGTCTCTGTGTTGGTTCTACCCACACAAACACAGTTTGAGGTCACACGACCTCGTTTTATTTCAAATGAGATGAATTGATATTAAGTTTAATTTTAAAGTGCTCAATTTAGTTATAGCGTTTTATTCGCTGTGTTTTTTACAAATGGTCAACAAAAATACAAGCAATACACCTATATGACGTTATATTTTCAGAAACTGACATAGTGATATATCTATCAAATGGATGATTTATATAGAATTAGGATCTATATAGGAATATCGTAATGAAAGCTTACAATAAGGATACAAGATTTAGAATTTTATTTCTTATTTTTGTATAGTCATGGGAAATAAGTTTTGTCTCCTGACGCATCATAGGACTATCGACCGCGTGTATCGAGCGAGCACACATACAAAGCGCGTACTTGTAATGGGTCCGCAAAGAAAACTTTTTAAAACTTTTCCAGCGAGGCAATATGGCTCGTGTTCTCAGCCGTTATGTTTTATTTAGGCAACATTTAGCCATCTCGCTCTACGTTCTAAGTCTCGTATAATAAAGAACAGGACAGAAGTATTTTCCGACGTAAAAGCCTCTAGCAGAACGTTACTACTGCCTTGCCCGGGATACGAAGTAATTATTTCTATTCTGTCATTGCCGTGTATTTTTTATGTGCTACCTTTTTGTACTCTATAAAATCCAAAATTACTTTTTAAAAAAATAAAGAGTTACAAATGAGCAAAAAGCTAAAAATACTCGCACTTGTTTGTACTTACTTGAAATGTAGAAAAGATTTATAAATTTGCGAATTGAGCTTAGGTTCAAAATGTATTGAATTGCGGAACTAAACTGCACTTTGTTTATAGAATGCACTTTGTCTATAGAATAATAATACCCGAAAATCAACATATATTAAATTAAATTAGAGGACCGTCGTGGCGCAGAGGCGCAACGTCTGCCTGTAACGCGACGGTTACTGGGTTCGATCCCCAGTCAGAGAAGATGGATTTTTCTATTTCCATTTTCTTCGCTCTGGCATCTAAGGCAAAGCGCGGCGTTGAGTTCCGCCACTCAACACGCAATGCCTCGAAAAGGCGGAAAGTGGGGACGGAGTAAGCAGGGACTAAGTAACGGAGTGTCTTAACACTAGGTTCTTATGGTTCCTGCAGTTTCCTCTGCCTACCCTGCCATGTGTGGGATAAAGCGTGAAGCTAAAAAAAAAAAAATTTGGGCCCATTGTGCCAAGGTTAGTTGTTATTTTAATATGACTGTGTTATAAATTTCCCATTTTTTATTTATGCGTCTTACATTGCAAATAAAAATTATTTTCTATATTATATATTATAATAACGTGTGATTAGCTTAAAATAATATATTTACCCGTGCATTTTCAACAGGAAAGAATTTTCTTTTTTGCCATCTCATACGCCATAGGTATGTATTTACCTACCCGTAAGACTGCAGTCTCACGGTGGTCGTTTATCAAGATCGCCATCTGATTGGGGCGCGGCTCAGCTGCGTTTTATTGTCAAATTACGCGTCCATTCAAATTTTAATTTATATTTCTTAGGATATATTTCATTATTGAAATTTTCCTTTGGGTAATTTGTTTTGATAAATAATTTTGTGTTTTTTCGCGATTCTTAATTATTTCAAAGACTATAAGAAAATCTATTAATATATTATAATAGTCAATTATTATATTTTACAAAAAAAGTACGTAAATTTTAATGTTTTTTTCTCCATTAAAATGCTCAAAAATATGTGGATTTATTTTCAAATATCCAAATCAAATAATAAACTATAGCAGAAAACTTATAAATTAAAGATCATTTATGCGTTCTCATTACTTGGACTGTTATAGAAAAAATAATACCTTTGTTATAATTTCAAATATTTTGAATAAGGAGTTTTAATAATCCTGTAAGAAAATTTTATTTGTAAATTTTTAAACACTTTTTACTAATATTACAAATATAAATATCTTCAGCGCAATATACTGAAATAGATACAGTGAAATCAATAGTGAATTATATCACTAGAAATTCTTATACATAAATATTGTATTGAATCAAAACTATATGTAGGCAACATATAGTAAGTACATTTACTTTGCATTCCACAAAGTTAATCATAATATATCAAATAGGAAATCTGAATAGCTGCCGCATTGTCACGTGCGCATAAACAACGAACCAACGGGTGCACCAGCGTAATTCTAATACTAGGCAAGGTTTACATATTCGATACCTATTAAAATAGGTAAACACATTTTTTAAGAAAACACTAAGAGAATTTTGTAAATTTAGCGTTCACTTAACACATTACTAACTGAAACTGAGTGTTTTAACACAAGGTCTCCACTTTCCTTTGTCAATACAATTATATGCGTTACATAGTGTTCGACATTTTTTTATTAATAGATTTCAGTATTTAGATAAAGAAAAGATTTTATTCAAATTGATTTTCTCAAATATTATTTACATACAAAAAATATTTCTTCTCTAAGTTTGTATTTAAGTTACATTGACAAGATTACAAGTCAAATGAAGTCGGCAGTAGATTCATATAAATAAATTATTGCTATAACAACCCAAGTTAATGAAATAAGGGTAAAAAATACAATTATTACAGATATATAAATCAAATATAATATATAATATATAAATATATATATATATATATATATATATATATATATATATATATATATATATATATATATATATATATATATATATATATATATATATATATATATATATATATATATATATATATATATATATATATATATATATATATATATATATATATATATATATATATATATATATATATATATATATATATATATATATATATATATATATATATATATATATATATATATATATATATATATATATATATATATATATATATATATATATATATATATATATATATATATATATATATATAATTCATGAAGCTTTTACTAAAAAAATATTTATAATAAATAATAATTAAAATGTTTGAATAAATAAAAATTATACTGCAACGACCTTAACGCGATTTGTGTTTGCGCTATTTACCTTGTGCCTACAAAGACGATGTCACGAAACGCAAGCGGCTGCAGTCCCATAAATAAGAACAGTAATTAACATTCGTCGCAAACAATGTTCTAGGTTATTTTGTTGTTTTAACGAACCGTTAACAAAAAAATTATAAAAAAATTAAACAATTGTTTTTTTTTTTTCATATTTATTTAAAGCTTCTGTTATGCATATAGCAAGTCAAAGTTTAAATAAATTTCTTTGAGTCGCATATAGAGGGATCGGCAGGTACTGTACAGTACACACACTGGTTGATGGACCTGGTAAAAGTACACTCCTATATTATGTTTATTAATAGCTTTTCTTTGTTGTAACATTGGTACAGCGTTTGACTGCAAACATGATTCGTGTGTTTTTATTTACACCACGCTGAAAGTATTATTAGTAAGTTGATCAAACTTTACGTTGAAATTCTTCACTACTCAGCAGGTTGTCCTAAAAATTGGACAGAAAGTGGGGAACAGAGTATCTTAATACTAGGTCACCTCTGTCTATCTCGCTTTGTTCGGGAAAAGCATGAAGCTGGTTTTTTATTGCGATATTTTCAAAATATTAAGCCGCTAAAACGTTCATGTTAATAATTTACCAGAAAAATATCATTAAAAAATATACAAAATTATTTCTAAATCAATTTCACATAACATTCCATTTAATAATCCATAATTCTATTTATGATAGAGCCATAATTCTCCTTACATGACAAATACGCACAAATTACTATAAAATTACATCAGGAAGTATAGCGACATTTAGCATCACGTGCGTTGTATAACTGCCGTTCATTAGGGTAGTGTTGACAGTACATGCGTGCGCGCCGCCCGCGCCTGGCACCGACTATCGCACCACCATCGATGATTAATAAACCGAGACTGTGTTATACCAACGTACCATGTCATCTCTACCATCTCTATTCCTTACACAACAAAGTTCAAATAAGAAATTACGTGAAAAACCAAATTTTGTAACTTATATCGCCAATGATATCAACAAAGTTCACAATTCCATCGAGCTCTATCTTATATTTAAGGTCTTAAAGTACAATTTCCAATAATTTTGTGAATGTTGTACTGAAATTAGTTTCAGTTGTAATCGTGACCACTTCTGACGAACACTTATATCACGGCTTTGCCCCGAATTGAGCGGTCCCCGTCAGAATTCACGTAGAAGACTATCAAATACGATTTATTTGTGCGTCGGAATTAGGTATATCTTCATTTCCGTAGATAGGATCGCTGTTAACTAATTTCAACTTTACTTCTAGTTCTAAACAAAAAGAGTTATTATTATTATTATTTCTTTATCTTTTAATGGATTTCGAGTTTTAAATAAAAAATATGATTATCATATATTTAAATAGTTAAATTGTCTCGAATTTACTAAACAATAGTATATTCGCCTTACCAATGCAGTCCTCCTATATTAAATTGAAATTACATTTGAAATATCTACAATGCTTAATTTATGTAGAAAAGCACAATACGGCGGATATACCATATCTTTACTCATATATGGACAATATAGACACTCACGATTATTACGAAAAATTACTATTTGTACTTCGAAAAAGCGTCAACATAATTAAAATAAACCACAGGCTTTGCATTTTGGTATGAATTTAGATTTTGAGATTGGAAACTTTTATCTGAGGAATGGCCGAGCACCTTCAGATTACTCATTTCGCAATCGCCCAAGGCAATTAAAAAGAAAGGGGTAGTGCTATCATTAAACGGGAGCGGCGGCGTCTTAACAAGAATATAATGCAATTTTAAAATAATCCGCGCAAAAAAGAAATTAATGCAGGCACCTCGCTGGATACTCTTTTTATCTCCTTAATTGGTTTTCACATCTTCTAGTGTAAAAAATATCGTGTTCTTTGTAATCTCGGGCGATTTTAATAAATATAACGAAGTAAGCTCAAAACGGGGGAGTAAAAAATATTGCTGCCTTTAAATAAACCTTCACACTTGAAAGATCAACGCGGCTAGCGGCGCGTTCAAGATTTATTGGGAAATAATTAAACGCGCCGACTCCTTTAAAGATAGTAATTAAAGAAAATGAACCCAGCTATCTCACCTTCAGTAAATTAAAAATATTAAAAAAGTATAAAATTTGTTAATCTTTGACAATCGTGGGTAGTAGAAATATCAATTTAATAGCTAATAAGTACTAGAACATGTGAGATTTTTATATTTATATCCAAAATAAACGATTTTCCAAACTAAAAATAACAAAAAACTCTAATTGTTAGGAAATATTTATACTTATAGTAAAAATACGAATAATAAATTCTATGGCCATTTTTAGAGTGGCATATTGATAAATGGTACATAACATTTTTTCGATTATGAGCTAAGTTCATGCTTAAACTAATACGATTGTTTCCAGCTTTATCTCTTCTTAACAGCCTCTTAGCCGTTTTTATAGTCAAAAGTTTGTATCTTTTTTATCCGTATTTCGAATAGAAAATAGTTTCGCCTTCGATAATGTTCTTAACTGCTTCTATTGGGTATTTTTATTTTCATTTTAGTTTCAAGTGTTCCGCTATTAGCTCTTTAATAAATTTCTATAAAAATTTAAACGATTTTATTTAACAAAAAGGTAATCCCAGATATTTAGTTTATAAATTACTTTGTATAAATAAATACAAATATGATATTCATTTTATTTTCAATTAGCAACCTTCTATATACATTTTATCCGTCAGACACACATTTATACAAATAACCAAGCTTAATCCGAACAGTTAATTTAAACTCCTACTTATTTATTCGTATATTAGTCTAACAAAATCACAACACTTGAAGCGACTCGAAGTAATGTAATCCACTCATAAAACCTCTATTAATCCTGCATTGTTGTGTCATCAACGGTAGCCGAAATTTTAATCACCCCCCACTCAAACCCCCGACGCCGCGGGGCTCCGGACGGCCGCCTTACACGATATTCCCATTACTTAGTCCATGGCGATAATAAAATTTAATATAATGTTGAGGAAACGGATGCTACCACACTGAAGGCTAGTCTAATTTTAATGCGTGTTTCGACTCAGAATTTGTTAATATAAAACAAATAAAAAAAATTACAATTAGATTATTTTTTTATTTTAAATATAAAATTAAAGATTAATGGTATTTTGTTAACAAGTAAGCAATGTCTTTACGTCGGCAAATATACACTATATGGTAGGTGTAAATATAAAGAAAATAGGATATTTTTGAGATTTGCTGAGTTTAATTCACACACTGGTGAAACAAAGATATTATGAAACGTGTAAAAATGAACATACCTCTTAAAACCAGTTTTCTTGCTAACAACGCAGTAAAGTTGCTTAAAATATATAAAACTGTTGACAAAGCCTACTAAGAAAATATTTTCTCAAGGGCTTGGTTGGTTGTTAAAGACGTGGGTTCGAGTGCTTTGAGGTTAAAATTTTAAACCTTTTGCTTTTAAACATTTACTTCTAGACACAATGCTGCTTATAAGATTATGTGTATGAATGTACGATTTCGTCTATATACATCAATATATTCGAAAAATATTTTAATATACCATAATTAGAATACCATATCATAATTCTTTGAACACTTTAAAAAACAAGCAAAAATCTCATAACGTAATCAAAATCTACATTTAAAATACAAGGATCAGTGATTTTAACATTCTTGAACATTATAGAGATAAAATATCCGTAAAATCTGATCGCTAATGTAACGATAGAGCCCGCAAAATTCTTCATAAAGCAATAAAACAGGATCAGGCCGCAGTATCTGACTTTCGCATGGAGCCGCGGGCTGTCGAAGGGTTAGGTGTATCTTTTGTACGTCCATCTTAGAATAGGGGCTTGTTGTACCGAGAAAATTGAGAAATGGACCGAGTAACTTCGTTTCAACTCCCCGGTGCTACTAGATTACGGCCGTGGACGGGTTGAATGAAAAATGTTTTGTTTTTTGTAACGGAAATATCCATGTTTTTATTGATGTCAAGTTGAAAGTGTAATAAATTTTTCACAAGCCATTTATGTGATTTAAAATTTTGTGATAAAATTAGTGCATGTAATTTTTTTTATTCATTTACTTTAGTTATATCATAACTATAACCGATATTTCTATATTATATTTAAATAAAAATTGTATGTATATATATTTATTAACGTATAGTAGATTTGTATAAAATTTTAGGACAAGTAACTAATAAAAATGAAAATATAATTAATATAAGTACCATTGAATTTAAAATAAGAGAGAACACCGAATGAAAAGCTATTTGAATTTACTTTATTCGTAGTAATAACAAAATAAATACAAATATTTAATTTGCTGAGTGTGCCGAACAGGTAAGTTAATTGGCGAGCTGCAAAGGTTTAGCGAGCGAGAAGTTTTACACTTTTAAAAAGTTTACAGGATGCAGTAAACTCATTAGCCGGAGTGCAGGCTTATTAGGTGAGCTACTCTGCGTAAAAATACTACACACTGCTTTCACGAACGATGACCTAAATGTACTAAAATTAATATGATTTATAAAAAGTAGAAACATGTAAACATTTAAAACATTAAAAATAAATTTAAGCAAAATAAAAGAATAAATGAATAAATATTAAAAACGTAAACAAGCTTCGAAGCACATTTACCCCTTCAGGACCAGACATAGTAAATCAAAACTCACCTCGTGTAATTAACTGCGAATATATGATGTAGTCTCTATCTCAGTAATTTAGCCGCAAGTACAGTCAAATGGAGCTACTCTGTAAATCATATCTAAGTTGCATGTAAATTTCATAAAACTAGTTACATACATAGTAATACTTAGTAATAGTTAATATTGTGTAGCAGATGTATACTTTATTTTAATGGAAATAAATGCAGTGCTGCTGTATTTCTATAGATCTTAATATATTTTTTTATGTGATATTCATAGTAGTAATCAAACTTATGATAGTTACGTCAAAAGTTTTCCACTACGCCAAAGAATCAACATATAGATTACAATAACATATAAATATAAATATATATATATATATATATATATATATATATATATATATATATATATATATATATATATATATATATATATATATATATATATATATATATATATATATATATATATATATATATATATATATATATATATATATATATATGCAGTGTGTACAATGTACTATTAATTTGATTTAACTTCACGCTTTATTCCTCATATAGAGGAATAGGCTGAGGCAGCTTTGTGTTAAAGTCACTAAAGATTTTAATCAATGCAAAGAGGTTACCCTTTAATTAGGTCTTTAAAAATCTCCAAATTCGCGAAAAGAAATATTTCACATTGCTAACCATTGTTTTTATGCCTCTTCCTTACTCTTGCTACATACTGCAAATGTTACACTATTAAATAAATATGCATTAATATGTAAGTTTACTTAAGTCCGTTAGTTACAACTCGATGAACAGCCCCGAAAAAGATTGTAGATCTATTTAGAATATTTAAAAATACTATTATTATACTCGATTTTAATATTCATACCATTGTATACATCAATTTTAAAGAAGATAATCTTAAGACAATTACTTATCGAAATCACAGTCTTTTATTATTAATTCATTTCATAAATAATAGTGTAAAGGTTAGTATAAAAGGTTTAGTCCTTTGATGTCAACTTGTAATCGATACTGCCGAAGATGAACCATATTGGCGACTGTCCTAGCAATATCCGTGCTAAGAAACGCAAACACCTCACAGGGTCTGGCTAATCGCTTAATCAAAATTTATTCCGCACTTTGATTTTAAATTTGGGACGGAACATTTATTACTGGGCCCCTACCAACCCTTCGAGGGCGGCTTCATTATCGCGGATTAAGGCTGCGGAATATTTTATCGATCGAATCGACGCCAGTATTCATTTTCAATTAAGCGCCAAGTATTTTATTAAGTTTGAGTGGAATTGATGAGTTTCGCGAGCTAACATTTACAATGGCTTGTGTGTAACAGCCGGTAAATCTTACGCGGTCTGTGTCACACCGAACCTCTTATGTTCTTATGTTTGATATGTGAAACTGAAGTTTAGCGTATATTGTAATTGTAAGGTAAAAATTATTATGTAACACAGGGGAGATTATTTTAGCATGTCTCACTATTTGTCAATCAAAACTTATTATATTATTATAAATGATATATTTATGGACATAAAGATGGCAAAGAAAAATATATTTAAAAATATTTCTCTAAATTATGGCAAATATAAATAAAATGGAGACTAATATTTATAATTTAACAATCTATTTAACTTCCTGGCAAGGGATATTTATTAAAAAATTATACAATTTTATTATTTAGCGTAAAAGATTGTAAGTTAAAATTATGATTTTAAATAATTACAATTTAAATTATGATTTTAAGTTATTACAGTTTCGAAAAAAATGGTTGCCTGTAAAGTGGGTTTTACGGGCGAAAATTATTTTACGTGACAACGTCTTTTTCTCGGTAGAATATTTATTGATATGAATAATAATTATAGTATAAATTGCACAAATTTTAACTATAGAAAATATATTTTGTTTACTAAAACATTTGTACATGTGTCAAGTGATACGCGCGGCGGACCGATCATAGTTCGGTGACAGTTGACACATCGTTACGTTACCATTTTCATATTTGACTCCGAGCCGCACAACCTAATTTAAGACGTTGTCACGTCAAAATTCACTAAAACCTTTGGATTCTCTAGTAGAAAAGCTACCAGCTAACAACGGGCGGATATGAAAAATCGATATTCAATTTCAAACGAGATTCCGCAAAACAAGTCGAACAGATAAATTAGATGTTCTTTAACAAAGCATTGTTGGAGCGAGTCGAGGTGACTTCAATTTCCTGCTGAACATCCGCGGCTCGGTTCAAACGCTGAACTTTTGAAGGCCTTCACGTCACGGCATTCGATGCAACCATGCACCTTTGTATTTTACATGCCCATAGAAAATCGGCTACTGCTCAGTAGCAGTGTAGACGAAATATTTCAATAACGTGTCTTACTAAATATATTTACCTAAGTACTTATTATATATACGTAATATTTGTTTAGAAAATGTACAGTATTTTTACATAATATGTAACATATGTGAATATCAACCCTAGTAAGATACTTATTATTTTTTAGTTACAAACAAAGTAAATACGTTTTTAATAAGTAGTACAAATATTTAAGGCAGCAAATACTTTTAAGCATCTACTTGTCGCTCGTTTGCACTGTTTAATATTGGTGTAAGTAAATAGATGAACTCAAAGCGGCGCACGGTGACTGAGTCTAATGCAATTTCCTCTGCAGGTGTATACGCTAATATAGGCTATTATGTTTTTAATCTTGTATATTTTATAATAAATGATTTTAATTATATAAGGATGGGATATTAATTTTAGATTTGGGCGGTGTTGTTACAATTAAAGCAATTTTCTTAAATAAAGTTAGATTGAAATATTTAGTTGTAACATGAAAACGTTACAATGTAAAGGCCGTTTCTGTAAATAGAATGCTTCAAATAGATTAAATAAGAACAAAACTGGCCAATTTACAAATATTTCACTATAAGATATATCACATTTGTATAGTTAAAAATAAGAATGAACAAATACTTGTATATTTTAAGTAAACGTTTTTAAAAATAATAAGTTAGATCTAGTTTTTCTTTTCATTTTTATTTTTTATTCCTCAGTGCCAAGACGGGAGTGTCTTTATTGTCCGCTTCCCAAATAAGCAATATTGCCTATTGCCTGACGGAAGAGTGGAGAACTGAGACATAAAGGCAACTCATAGGAAAACATTGTTCCACTACGCCAAGATATATATATATATATATATATATATATATATATATATATATATATATATATATATATATATATATATATATATATATATATATATATATATATATATATATATATATATATATATATATATATATATATATATATATATATATATATATATATATATATATATATATATATATATATATATATATATGTATATAAATTAATTAAATTGTAATAGCTGTTAACGTTATCTATTTAAACAAGACAAGATTAGCTACAACATTTATGTCTAGTCAATATGAGATCACGTTTCACCCGTTATAGGTGCACTTCTAATATCCTATTTATCTGACGAGACGGCGCTATTAACAGAATAACTTTTCACTCAAGACTTCTCAGGCTTTGTCGAATCGATAAGTTAATGCGTGTTGATGGTTGTGTTTTGGCATGTTTTGTTTATTTACTAATTGATAGTTAAAGCAGTAGATATTAAATATAGCAATCTAGTAATATATACAAAACATTAAAATGAAATATACCAAAATGGGTTAATTTTCTTTTTAATTGTTTTATTGGATATATAGAAGAATAAGTTAATAATAATCTTACCTCTCATGTCATATTTGAATTTTTAATAAAAAAAAATATAGAACCAGAAAATATACATGTAAAACATCATAACTGCTTCCACTGAAAGAGAAATATAAGTGTAACATGCAGGTATTAGCCGAAAACATTTCAACTCAGGCTTCGTAGGACTCACGTCGTTCGCAATAGCCGCCTTCGCGAACCAAAACTTTCCAAACGCCCTCGCCCGGGCCTTTATTAAAACCTACAGACCATATTGCATAACTGACGGCAATAACTAAGGCGACCGCCTCTCTCCAAGCCGCAACGAATTCAATATTCACAGCGAGTTGGAAAGTTTTATTATTGCAGCGTAAATATAATGAGTGCAGGTGAAGCGATGTTGTCTGACGAGATTTAGTGCGGCCGTTATTCGTGAGCTGCGGGAAGACAATGAAATTAACTTATGCAGCGCAAACTACCAACTCGAATTAGTTGCTAGTTTTAACGTTGCCTATTAATATTAGATTTTCAATATTCTGTTTAAATTTTGTACAGATATTGCACTTTCTATTATATTTTTATAATAAATGCATAGAATTTGTATTATATATTTATATTATTTTAATCTATATGACATGTTGCACTATTTTAATAGTGGCAGAGGTTATATATTAATATCAACATAAATAAGATATTTACTAAACATTACAACTTGTTATATAACATGTTCAAGTTAAAGTTTTTTTAATTCTGTTTATTACCGTAGGAAGTACGCAAAAAGAGTGATTTGTAGTTTATACATTGAACATTTTTGAACATTTTTTCATTTGCTATAAAGGAGCAATATAATATTAGGTTAAAGACGGCTGTTATTTGACTTTGACTTTGATGCAACACTACAACTGCAAATGTGAAGATCGTGGTTTCGATTTCTGTCTGGGAAACTAAAGTATTTTATTTACTCATCCTGGCACAAATATAAAGTGCGGTGTTTATTTTCGAACACGCAATTTCGAATGTATAAAACTTGGTGCTCTATATCTACTTAAGCTAAGCTATGCTTATTGGTGCCTATTGTCTACTTAAGCTGAGCTAAAAGAAATTGCACAGTACAACACCATCTCAATCGATGTCTACAAAAATTTAATTATAATAGTTATCTAAATTATATAAGAAAAATAAGCACATAAAAAATAATTTATATTACAATTTAGCGCACCTCTAAAAATACAGAACAACATGATACAAGTAAGTCATAAATCAATGCACCCGCGGTACGCATATTTCATACTTAAATCTCTGGTGGTTTAGGGCTCTATGCTTTATGAGCCGTCAATCTTAGGTAGCTTAATGTAGTAATTTACGTATTTAGAAATATATAGTAAATAAAAATTGTTTGGTTTTTTATTATATATTTTTATAGCTATATGTAAATTATATTATATTATTACTATATATTACTGAACGTCACTATATATTAAGTTTTTGTGAAACGATTATTGTTTTGAAACAGACTAAAAAAATATGATTTTTAGTTCATGATGCTACTAATTAAATATACATTAAAATTATTAAGAAATATTATTCCCCTCGAAAATTAATTTCACAAGTAAAAAGTTGAATGCTTTTTGTAATTCAAAAACATCATATACAGTCTCAATTAGTATACTCTATTCATAATTTGTTGAAATTAGGAATTCATTCTACAGAAGGTAGTAAAATAGTATACACAATATTTTTTTTAAATTCATTCAAAGTTAGCAAGCAAATTCATCATATTGTATAGATTCTTTATATCAGGGTAGACAGAGGAAACCGCAGGAACCGTGGGAATCTAGTGTTCCGCCTTTGTTACTAGGCATTGCATGTTGAGTGGCAGACAGGCGATGAAAATTAAAAACTCCATCTTCCCCGAGTGGGAATCGAACCCACAAATCGTCGCGCTTACGCTTCGCCTCGGCGTCACGACGGCCCACTAATAATATATTGTTTGAAGAGAAAATACATTTACATATATACTTCGTTAAAATATAAATAAGTAAAATATAAACAAACAAATTTGTTTTTAAATAACATAATCCAAATAATAAAAAAATCACAAATATTATTTATTTTAGAAAATCTTCAAAATAAGTTAATTATTATACTGAATATATCACTTTTATAAAAGCAAATATTCTTCAATTTGGATTGAAATATTTATGGCGTTGAAATTTATTATAATCTTAAATCTTCCGTTCGGTCATAAATCTATTGTTTGAAATCTCAGCTGTTTCCCTCGACACTCATACATTTTGATGCAGACACCTCTGAGATTCCCATAGAAACTCCGGTTAACCTTTCACCCGAAGAGAAAGCTGTTGTATAGTTACAATTGCAATGAAATTATATATGTGTATATTTGGAAGAAAATATAAAATAAATAAATATTTTAATACTAATATTTGCTTTAAAGATCCAGAAAAAGTGAAGGCTACTGGAAAGAAATAAACATAAAATTTTAACGCACAGAAAACACCACATTTTTTTTAATTTCTTTACTTTAAGTATTTTTTCTATCCTTAGTATAGATTAACACTTTAAAAATCATAACAATAAGAGAAAAATTGTTAGCACATTGCTTATTATAAATAATTGATATATGTCAGCGTGAATAAGTTATAATTATGACCTGAAATGGAATGGTAAGTATATGTATGTCGGATTGAAACGTAACAAATACTGAATAAGTTATCTGAAATATATTGAAGGAGCCCACATTACAATGACAATGTGGCAGTGAATGATTTCTAGCACATAATATACAAATATCTTCCCATGTAAATAATTTTCGTGACAATAGACTACGAATGAGTTTCCCTCTTTGATTTCCAAATTCGCACCCTGTTTTACGCTCACTAATTTTCTTGTTCGGACACAATTTTGCCCCTCACAATAATAATTTCGCAAACTATCATAGTGTATCCTCTAGCCAGTAATTAATTTTGCTTAAAATGGATCAATTGAAGCGTGAAGATTCGGTGTAGGCCGGCAAGGACTTGAATGGTAATTAATTTTCAATTAACTCTTCTATTTTTATTTGAAACTTGTAGTTAATTAAAAATGCTCTGTTTTATTTACTCAAAAACAATAACTTTTGTTATTTTATATCAGCAATGGTATGTATAACTCCAATAATATAAATCACGTTCGTTCTAGACATACACACTATGTAAGACTCCGATCCAATGTGAATTTGAATAACAAATTCAACTTTATTGAAACTAGATTATAGGACCTAGGAATATATAATAAGAATTTATGGCTTAATTTATATTCAGACACTGTTGAAAACATATCGTTATGAGCATACTACTTTGTAGCTACTAGCTACGCAAATCAATTCCTATATTTTATATGGCAACTTGTTTAAATAGTGTAAGTAAAACATTTAACAGTTAATATTTTATTATATATTTTGTTTAGATAGAAAAAATATACATTAATTAAATTACAAAAGATAATACTGGACGCTTCGAGGCTTTGAATTACAATTAATTATATTTCATCAGATTCGAATATCAGCTTGAAAAGATATAAGATAATGCTATATTCTTTGCATCGTAAATAATTAATTACATCAATTCCATAAGAAAATATACAAAATAATCTATACAGTTATTTAGAAATAACAGTTTTGTATATTCTTCATCAAGCCAGTATTTCTAGATATATTAAGATACATAATACCATTGAAGCTTACGGCTGCCCGCGACCAGCACATTCTCACCTGAGACCTGACTTACTAAGACTTCGTAACTTTGACGTCTACCGCTTCAAATACTGAGTAGATTGCAATCGATAACTTTGTAAGTCCGATAGTGACGTCAATAAACTTCTATTTCAATAACCTGAAGCCACTAGCTCCCGAGTAGAATGTCATTGAAGAATTATGGGAAAATACAAACTTGTATAAGAGTGTTTTAGTATCTGTTTCTCTGAGAGAACTTATTACCAAGTAATTTTAACATATAATGTTTTATTTATCATTTAGTTATTTCTATTTAATATTAATATGTATTTATAATATAATTTTTAAAAGGATTAATTAGCCACTTCTTACTTTTTTATTATTCATTGAATTTTATACAATGCTTTTAGAAAGGAAAAAGCTCCATGTATTTGATAAAATCATTACAGTCTATCCAAAAATATTGCTACTGGGAGTTTGCAAAATCCATTTAACTAGGAGTTTTTGCGTCATCTAATTAACCACCGAGCTATACAGGCACGTAAGCGCCACGTTCGCTATAAATACAGCAAGAAATCGGGACCATCCCCATAAATTCCTCTCGTAAAAGGCTCTGCGATTATGTTAGAGGGTGGTATTAGCAAAGTTTGTCCGATCGAGGGAGGTCCACCCCCTCTAATACATTTTTCGTTGATGTAACACGATTTCTCGACGGCTCCCGGTTACGTGATGGATTAAGTAGCGGCTTGGTCTTACCACCACCGGATTAAGACGGGCCTCCAATATTTAGGGCATCAGCTAATATACAATGTTTGCTTGTCAATAGACTTAGCTGAGTGCTTATGATCGGGTACGGAATCTTCTTTCGCTTAGAGGGATTCGTCGCGGGCTATTTATCTGTCGAACTCACTGACACAGAGTTACATTCAGATATATTGATTGATAAACAAGAAGTAAAAATAACTTATCGTTAAGTGTTACTAAGATTATTTTCTACAAGAACAACAAATATGTATTACATTTTTTTTTAATTTTTTGTATTTAACCTTATATTGTATTTTATCTGTCTTCACGTACACTTTCACAGGTTAGCTGAAAGAAATCTCTTCAGAGATAAGTCTACCTTTGCTATTGATATATCTATATTTTTGTCTGTCATATATTCTTAATGCAATAAAGTATATTATCAAATATAAACATGTACATGTTCCATACTTGCTTCTATTCAGGCAAAATAAAATTGCATGTAATGCAAATTACGTAGTAAATGGTACTGAAATCCCTTAACCCCTTCTCTAATATAGCGCACCTTTAGATATACTTTATTTTACTTTTCCTTACATCGGCTCAAACAATAATCATAAATACATTACACGCGATTGGAGATGTGAGCCTGTTCGTAAACAATGCAGCTTTTTATACAAACTGTTTCTTTTGTACTTTGCTTCAATATGAACACTATATACTACAGTTAAGGTTTATTTCGCAATGACCATTTTTATAAGTAAGCGAAGAGTAACCTACCGCTCTCTTTATTGCTTATCTAACTTTGATGGATTCTAATAATACCTTATTTACTTAATACCACGCTAGAGTAAAAGTAAAATAGAACATAATAATGTCATAAAAGTAAAAATATATATTATTACATGTTAAAAACACACATGAAAAAAAATTACGTACATTCATTATTAAAAAATATAAAAATATTTTTTTGATGAGAAGTAAAAGTGAAAACATTTTTTTTTAACTGAATTTTCTATTTATACTATCATATAATATACAAATGGCAGAGAAGACAAAGAGCTGAGAATCGAGACATTATTCTCCGTAAGTTGATACAAAAGTGTGTAATTAAGAATTTGGACATAGCAATAAATTTTCACTTCCTTTCTTACCCAAGCATTCCATGTTGCAATCAATTCGCAGCGTATGTTTTATATTATCAACAAACGTTAATTGGTACTTACAAATATTCCTTGCATCGGAGTGGCGGCCCCCTGATCGTATAAATACTGAATAAGCAGTAAACTGTATTACTTCGACGAACCCTTTTCACTTGGCGAATTAGTAAAAAGCTACTGGGGAGTGAAAATTTTAACTTAAATACGCTGTTAGCTTACGTACCTGAGTGTGTTTGACAGTCCGAAAGTGATTACAATACATAGCTACCCTTCCTTTTGTTTTGATTCGGCTTAATTTGATTTGTGACATTTTTCACATTCGCGTACGGTTAGATATATGCAATAGAAGCAATTACTTTGAAATTATTACTCGTCTGCAACTTGTTGAGTATTTCTAAGTAAATACTTTACGTTGTCTTTTTTATTCTTCCTCTTGAAACTAGCTTACGGGTCAAGCTTTAAGATATAGCAGACATGTATATATTTAAAATAGTTATATTATCTTAATATACGTGGAGATAAAGTTGTGAAATATTATTAATATAGGACGTAAGATATAAAATTGTGGCTCACTAAGGAACAAGACGAAAAATATTATGTGACCACCCTATAGTTAAACGTACTCATTCTATATACGTACTTATATCATGATAATTTATAATACAGAATAATTATTAAATTTAATTAAATTTTCTATACATATTTCATCACACAAAGTAGCCTTATACAAATAATACCGAAATTAGGAAAAAAAACGTTACTAAATAAATAATAAAAGCTCTCTACCATATAATTGGTTATAACCTACAACGGTGTACCACAGTCATCCAAAATTATCACGCATAATTAAAAATGCTAACACACGACTACTTGCAGACGTGCTCGGCATCTGTCTAATTAGCAAAAAGTTAATAAACAGACACGCGGGATGACACTGACATGCTCACGTGAAAATGCCAAGATGAAATACGTTTAATTTGCATACTCGTTACGTTACACGATACGGGCATATACGTGTAGCGACGACTAACGTTAGTTTTCTATAGCTACACTGGATTTGGGAAATTTAAAATATCTAATTTAATCCAGCTTGTACATTTAAATCATTGTACATTATATATTTTATAAATTTAAATAAATGATTGAGATGACTTCGTATTAAAAATAAAATTATTTTTATTTTAACTTCCGCACTGTTTTTTATTGTACTTTGCACATTGTACACATTATGTAATTGTATGTTTTTTTTTAGCTTCACGCTTTATCCCGCACATGGCAGGGTAGGCAGAGGGAACTGCAGGAACCATAAGAACCTAGTGTTAAGACACTCCGTTACTTAGTCCCTGCTTACTCCGTCCCCACTTTCCGCCGTTTTCGAGGCATTGCGTGTTGAGTGGCGGAACTCAACGCCGCGCTTTGCCTTAGATGCCAGAGCGAAGAAAATGGAAATAGAAAAATCCATCTTCTCCGACTGGGGATCGAACCCAGTAACCGTCGCGTTACAGGCAGACGGTTATGTAAAAAATTATATTCAATATTAACAGATTTTTTGTCTTTACACATTACATACACATTTTCCTTAAATATTGTTCTTAAAAAAGCGACATATTATTGGGCATGTCAAAGACACCACATTAGAAACATATAAAAATGCAAATAAACCTTCTTCTTGAATCATTCTATCTATTAAAAAAGAAACCTCATTAAAATCCGTTGCGATATTTTAAAGACCTAAGCGAACATAGTAACTTTCTTTATACTATGTAGTGAAATGCTTAATATTTCTGTTTACTTTCGTTATTAGACTTTATATTATTATACTATTTTTATTTTATATTTTCTTATAAAAGATAATTGTACCAGTTTTAACAAATATTGTATAACATCTGTTTTAAACACTTTATTAAGTGTTGATTTTGTTAAATTTAAAGTATCACCCAACTGTACTCTTGACTTGTACACATTATGTAATTGTATGTTTTTTTTTAGCTTCACGCTTTATCCCGCACATGGCAGGGTAGGCAGAGGGAACTGCAGGAACCATAAGAACCTAGTGTTAAGACACTCCGTTACTTAGTCCCTGCTTACTCCGTCCCCACTTTCCGCCGTTTTCGAGGCATTGCGTGTTGAGTGGCGGAACTCAACGCCGCGCTTTGCCTTAGATGCCAGAGCGAAGAAAATGGAAATAGAAAAATCCATCTTCTCCGACTGGGGATCGAACCAAGTAACCGTCGCGTTACAGGCAGACGGTTATGTAAAAAATTATATTCAATATTAACAGATTTTTTGTCTTTACACATTACATACACATTTTCCTTAAATATTGTTCTTAAAAAAGCGACATATTATTGGGCATGTCAAAGACACCACATTAGAAACATATAAAAATGCAAATAAACCTTCTTCTTGAATCATTCTATCTATTAAAAAAACCTTCTTCTTGAATCATTCTATCTATTAAAAAAGAAACCTCATTAAAATCCGTTGCGATATTTTAAAGACCTAAGCGAACATAGTAACTTTCTTTATACTATGTAGTGAAATGCTTAATATTTCTGTTTACTTTCGTTATTAGACTTTATATTATTATACTATTTTTATTTTATATTTTCTTATAAAAGATAATTGTACCAGTTTTAACAAATATTGTATAACATCTGTTTTAAACACTTTATTAAGTGTTGATTTTGTTAAATTTAAAGTATCACCCAACTGTACTCTTGACTTGTACCACTACATAACACTCGGGGCCCCTCAAAACAATAAGTCATTAAGGTCATTTCACACCATCCAAACGTCGACTGACCATCGATCTGTCAAATTAGGCGCCCATACGATCGAGTACTCTCAGTTGCCGAAGACGGGCATTGCTAACAAAGCCAATCAGAGCTTATGTCGTTCAACGGATAATCTATCATAATGACGTCATTTTCGCATCACCTTGCTTGGCTAAAGTCACGTTATCTGGTAATAAATTTGAATTAAAAGGAAATAAAATATATCCAACACATTTATTGGTTATTTTACAAAAAAAGCCAGTTTCAGACAATAAGTATATAATATATTGCAAGAAAAAAAAGAATATGTATACCATTTGGCTTTTGGTGTAATTATATTATTAATTATTTCCTTCATGACTTTCATCTAGTAATTTTGCTGCACGTTTGACGCTAACCGGCTGACACGCGCCGCTACGTGTCTAATAAGACGCTCTGCGGCCGCTCATTGGCAAATGCGCAATTAATGTCGCGTCACACATCCGTCTGGAGAACGCTTTATAATTACACTAGAGGTAGGATATGTACATTCCAGTGCAATATCAATATATAAAAAATGACATACGTGCGAAACATTACACAAGACATTGCAATATCCACCATCGTACAGACGGAAACGGAAATAAGTAAAGTATATACAAATTAACTAGCTTTTATAATTTACTTTGTTCCCGTGGTCCAATTGCAGTTAGAAATGACTAAGAAAAACGCAAGGTGGACGTTGCAAGAAGCACGGGTCTAAATCCCTTTGTGTTTAATATTTATGTTTTCTTTTTAATATTATGTAGGTATCTATTTCTAGAACCAACAGTTACAATATTTTAATTGTTACCATTGACATATATAATGTTGAAATCTCAACAATCAGGAGAGCGGGATAAAGTCACTCACACTCTTTCCCTAATGAACCGCCTCGTCGAGAGCCATAATGGTTTCCTCGGGCCTTTGTCGCGGCAACTTCGCGACTCTTAAGAGTAAGTAGAAGTGACGTCGAGTGTGTGCCGGCCGCGAGCGATTTAGCTTAATACGGATAAACGATCCGTTCTTGCATGAAAACTCTGTGTAAAACTTAAGTTATGATGCTTTAATATTTTTTATTTTGAACACAAAAAATATATAAATATAAATGTAAAATGTATTATTTTATTACTTTGAGATTTCATAATATTAACAAAATTAAAAAAAAATTTTTTTTTTTCAGCTTTTTCATGAACTTTATTTTTTATTTCACGCTTTAACCCAACATGCTAATTAATACTGTAAGAGAACGTCCAGAGAGATTCCGTTCTACGCTTTTAGGTCGAATTTACAAATGTTTGTGGTAACAGTCTGTCTTAAATAATTTTTATTTCTTCGTCCTAATGTGGATAACAGTCCCACGCGGTCTTACTGCTCAACAAAAGCCTAATTATATTCTAATAGTTAAAATTTATAAATATATTCATAGGAGATATTGTAAAAAATATGACAAAATGTGATACATTTTAAACGAAAAAAACATTTCATTGTTATAATGTTATTATATAGTACATGGTTGAAACATATATAGTCTAGACAGACTCACAACACACACGACTCTGTTTAATTTCTTTAAACAAATTTGCAAATCAACCTACTCTACACATAGCATTTGAAATCTCAGTATTTTTCCCCTTAAATAAACTGAGCCCATAGTTCTTGACGACTTCTTCAGTCTCATTCCGTACAAAGATACGTTCCTGATTAAACACGCCCGCTATTTGTATAAGACGTAATTAAAGATGCGACGACGTTTACGCGTCTCAAAAGAAGCTCCATTTATTAATTTGTCAGCCAATATTTACTTCTAATAAATTTACGTGGAGACTTATTAAACATCCTTTGAAACACGTGATTTGATATATCAAAATTATTTCTGATATCGTATACTAAGCTGTGTATATTATTTGTTATTCTAATGAATATAGTAAAGGTACATTCATAGCGTTTTGTATGAAATAAAAATTATTATAAAATATATATTATATTTCATTTCAAATAAAATAATTTAACCAGATTAAGCGCGTAATTTTTGAAAACCAGACGTTTCCGAGTTTATCAATAGTCTGTCGTCACGAATATACTACGGAAATGTGTTAATTCAATGCCTTTTTTCACGCTTAATCCCACACATGCTAGGGTAGGCAAAGGGAACTGCAGGAACCTAGTGTTAAGACACTCTGTTGCTTAGTCCCGCTTTCTTTGTCCCCGTTTTTTTCAGTTATTGTATATTATTTTTAAGAATATTTATTTTGTGACAGGATAGCAAGCTTACTATCTACATTAAACTTCGTACTCAAACTTGTGGAATATAATTAGAAGCGGCGTCACCTGTGAACGAAGCGTCAGTATGTAAATGTGCCGCGGAAAATTTCTGCACCTTATAATAAGAATGCAAAGCGTTCAACGCAACGAAGGGCGATTGTAAGATATCGCTTCATCTGATAATACGCCCTCCCAATTTCCGTATTCTCATATATTCGCGTTCGAATAATATTTAGGGTGAAAATATTTGGTACAACTAATTTATTCGCTCTTTCTCGGGCATAGGATGCTAAAATGAAGGTGTGTGCACAATATATTTTAATAACGCACTCTCCGGAGAGTCGTCCTGTGATACGGATAACGAAGTTGGAAACGTAAATTTTTACTTTTACGCAGATGGTTGGTTGCCTCTGTAATTTAAAGAGGAAAAATTTTAACGTCGTAAATTTACGTTAACTCAGATGCGTTGATTAGATCGAAAAATATCGCTAACTGGTTATATAAATTGTACATTGATTTCTCGAATAATTTAAAGTGAAAATCCATTTTACTAAGCAATCCACTTCCAATATCTATCCATTAACATATCATAATTACTATCGAATATTGTCAGCTATGAAGATTTTATAAAGCTCTGTACTTTACTCTTTATAGAATTTGAATATAATTATAATTATTATATAATTATTTATATAGGACAAGAAATGTCTCCAAATACTTGACATTAAGGGTTTTTATCATTTACCTTTTCCTGTATTGCTTTCATTTGCAACGGAAATATGATGGGCCCAGAGCTCTGGCTCCGGCTATGGTATAAGCGCGCAGGTCGCGGCGCCCGCAGATTGGATCGAGTTAATTTCACTCCACAAACAAATTGACAAAGTTTAGAGCGGGGCATATTTCTTCACGGGCACCCACCACCCCGCGCCCCTCGCAGATTCCCGCATAGCGGAAATTAAATTTCACATCCGAACAAGAGCGGGAACACTTGCCAACGAACACGTGTCTCGCGACATGCTGCGGTGACGCGCTGCGGCTGACGTTGACTCACGACAAAGATTGATTATAACATTCCTATCACATATTAAAAATATACATTATAGAATTATAATATTACTACTATTACATGATAAGCAGAAAAGCACTAACAAAAATAATCTACTGGACTAAAGTGCAATTAAATCCATTTACGATGACGTACCGAACGAGACCTTGGGTCAACCCGAGAAAGACGCACGAATTGGCCATTAGTGGATGTTCGGATCTTGTTTACACCGCGCTTGCCCTAATGACGACCTTTGCTCTGCTTCCCTTCGTTAAGGCGAGTGAAAACCTCACACTAAAAGGCGTGGGTCCCCAGACTTGACCCGCAGAGGTGTGAGAGACAAAGCCTCTAACAGCAGAGTGGGAAAAGGACAAAGGCTGATAGCTTTCGGATTAATACCCATGTACAGAGCCGTTAAAAGGCTAGCCGGCTGAGTCGGTGCGCCAGGGTTAACAAGGTTATTACGGGATGATCCCCAGTAACCACCACCGTAAAAGTGTTAATTATGTTTTGGAAAATGAACTTATTTTCTCGTCATATATTGATGCCAAAGGTTAATTTTTAATAATAGCATATGATCTATATGAACAAAGGTACAATATAGAACATCGACAACGAGGTGTCATGAATTCATAATGTGTGATGCCACAGAAATAACAAACTTGTTCCAGCGTAACCATTTTTGAAAATAAGAGTCATAATTGCAAGTCATGTAATAATTGTATAGTGTGTATGTTGATACAGAGAATCAATAGGATTTTAATTAAGCGACTTTGCAATCTCTAATTATTTGCGTACATGAAATAGAAAATACAATATATAGTTCTTAAAGAAAACATATAAAAATTTGAACGCAGCGGGACTCGAACCCGCGCCCTCCTGCGAACCGTACAGGAGGGCGCGGGTTTGAGTCCCGCTGCGTTCAAATTTTTATATGTTTTCTTTAAGTATTTTTTCTATCCTCCGTGTGGATTAACAATTTAAAAATCTTAAAAATATACAATATATAGTTGTTAGTTTAATAGTTCAAATTATATATGTTACATTCAATATATTGCGTAGTAAAATTTTACATTTCACATCTTATCTTCTTCACATCTTATCTTTAAATTTAGCAACAAACAACTTGGTATAATAATATATTGCCGTGCACCACATGTACGTTCACTATAAATTCGAGTATTAGGTGGAAACTTTCATTACGTAAGTCCGTAAAACCCTTATCCCATAACGTTAATAACACAATTACTATAAATCTATCATCACTGTGCAAACACGGTCCGAATCTCAGCCTAAGCTAATACATTTTGTCCACACCCGTATTCATACTTAACGACTAGGGAGTAGTATTTGCTAAACATACACACGGCGCCCGCACGAGCGCAATATAACCTGGAAGATGGCCGGGTCGAGCCCCCGGGTCCTTCCCCAACCCGAGAGGACAGTAATTACGGTAGGCAAATTAAGCAGTAAGGGGCCAAGCGGCCCCACTATGTCCATCTTTGTACTCGCTGCGTTCGGTTTATTTTAGGTTATTCCTCGTCTTATTACAATGTAGTTCGCCTCCCCTGCGGCGCGCTCACCTCCGAAACTGATTTGGGCCCCGGCATCAGAGTTTCATTACGGTCTGTCGAAAACAATCCACTCTAAATATCTATTCTTGTGCGCGCACTCCGGAATTACATTAGTCTGAGGTGGCGAAGGCTCGACTCAATTTGTTTGCTCGTAATAACGCTACGATATCAGGTTGGTTATAATAATTGAGCTATTGTGAGAGCAAATCGTAGGATAACGGGTTTACGCTGTATGCTTCATTTTACAAGTACTGGTGTAAAAATATTTTTACAATTTTCCTAGTATAACGCATACACTAGAGGTGATAGGAGTGAGGAATACCACTTTTAACAAGTTTACCCTATTTTTCAAACTTTTAAAGGGTGTACAATAGGATCGCACGGTTTTCACCGTAATAATTTGCCCATTAAAAAAAATCAAGAGATGACCACACTCGAGATGGTCACAAAGCGTCTCGTTAGCGGCCGTACGTGCCGCTTGTCACACACTTCAGCCCATCGGCCCTTCGTAAATAATGAGAGAGGGTAGCCGTTGCGTAATATGTGTCACATTATAAAATGGATGTGGCATTTAAAATTGTAAAGCGACACTTTTAATATAACTATATAAATGAAACCTTATGACATTAAGAGTATCTTTTTTTAAGTGTTTTACCTATATATACTTAATAAGAATTTGGAAGACGAATATCATTAGAAAACTGAACAAAGTTTTAACAAGATCAAATTTTGTAAATAAAAATGTCTAGAATATAATCCTATATACCAAGTATTGTGATAACAAATTACCGCATCCCAAACGCACATAGCTCCAAAATTCCATATACCCTTGGGAAGTAAAACCTACATGGGGCATCGACTTGTCGTCGGACGGCGAAGCCTGAATACCTCTTAGATTGCCTCCGACCTTCTAAATATAGCCAAGCTGAAACAAGGAGTTGTATTAGACGCTTCATATACAATTTACCAAGAGATGTGCCTCCAAGATATAGCTGACGAAGGGATCTCAATAGAGTTACGTTAGGATTATTATATCTAGGATTTATTGCCGATAGAAATGTACAATGGCTTACTAATTGCGGTTCTCTGAATTCGATTGGATACTTAGTTGAGTATGTGTGTGACTTGAAGATGTAATTTCTATTTTGTAAACGTAAATTTTCGTGGCTGTAATTTGTAGTTATTACTAAATAATATATTAGTAACCATATTTCTGATATAATTTACTAATTAATAGATATATATTCGGTAAAAGTTCAAATATAGATGGATTATAAGTAAAGGCGTTTCGTTACAAGTTTCGTTCAAGTTTTAAATTATTTCGAAAGCATAGTATTTATCAAGTTACTAACAACTCTCCAACTTTCCTATATATTAACTCAATAACTATAACATAAAATTTGTATATTTATTCATAATTTACAAAAAGTAAATTATTTTACTGTTTCGAAATTAATAATGTTCGCTAAAAATTAACTGAAAATAAGTGCTAAATTAATAAAAGATTAGGATGATTCCTTATGTGCAATTTTACACACATCACGTATGCGTATTAGAAAGCGAAATATCATTTTCACTTACAAAAACTCTATTTATAAAAACCCAAACATATTCACACAATTAAACAAGTACGTTAATTAAAGAAGTATATTTACATTTTAATAGATATTTCATTGAAGCTATCTTTTCAATATTTATGGAGGTCGAAGTCAGTTGTGAAGTAGCTATTTACATGAATTAAGTGACATTTATGCTTCCGTCGAGACAAACCGCAGCGTCGCGCCACCTGCTAGAATTATACGCTCGTTACTTTATGCTCTGCTGCCTTTTATACCTTACGTTTTATTGACTGCCGTATCTATAGATAATTACAAATTTATAACTTGATCTTTTGCAATCCTATTATGAAAGCTTTACTTATATAAACATATAAATAGAAAAGAGATATTAACTTTATCAAGGAGTTTTAAATGTATGTCATATTGAATTATTATAAAATATTTGCAGAATATAGAAATCTTTAATATATCAGTCTTAATATTGTACTTAAAATAAGATATGTCATGCAATTCCTTTGTGATTCAAACCAAGAACAGATGTTAAAGCATATGCAAATCATATTCACCAGATCTTTAGTGTATTTTGAATAAGGTAATAATTTAGTGAATTCAAATAGATAATGTATTGTATCGGCGTGAATTACTCGCTCGTTACGCGCTCGAGTGCCCGGGGCCGGTATAGCGCGTGCTATCTTTTAAACAGTTCTGAATCTGCTGGAGCACAGGAGCTATAGAGATGCAAATTACTTTTTCTGAAAATATTTTTAGTAGTGACCTCAATGGAAAAGATTATTTTTTATTTTTTTGTTGCATAGTACTCTTTCGATGTTTAAATACTATATATGTTACGAAAGTTAGATTTTAAGAGATTATGAGAGTTTGAATTCATATAATAAATTTCAACGTTGGAAACAAAAACCATGTATACAATGCATAAGAAAATGTCTTCTTAGCATAAAAAATATTGTGTCAAACTAGATTCCAGTATATTTAGTATAATAGAATAAAATTCCTATTATTTTTGCAAATACTTCATTTCGTTTAACAAAAGAAGCAAAAAAGAAAAAATTTTCATTAAACGTTAGTCAGTCGCTGTTCGCGTCCATCGGCGGGCCGTTTGTCTCCAGCGCACCTTTGCGCGTCCGATTTATGGCACAGTTTTGTGAACTCTTAACCGTTACGTGATCTGCTTCCGAACCCAATTTATGCCTTCCGTGGGAAAAGTTGCCTATTCTTTACGACTCATCTTCATGCACGCCAGGCTCGCAGATCCCATTGATTTTAAATTGTTTTTGGCTTTAGCTTTTTATATATTGTAATTTTATGCTGATACTATATGCTTTTGTACAAAATTTTTCACCTATAAATATTTTCTTGAGGACCGTCGTGGCGCAGAGGCGAAACGTCTGCCTGTAACATGGCAGTTTCTGGGTTCGATTCCCAGTCGAGGAATATGGATTTTTCTATTTCCATTTTCTTCGCTCTGGCAACTAGGCAAAGGTCGGCGTTGAGTTCCGCCACTCAACACGCAATGCCTCGAAAAAGGCGGAAAGCGGGGACGGAGAAAGCATGGACTAAGCAACCGAGTGTCTTAACACTAGGTTTCAATAGTTCCTGCATTTCCCTCTGCCTACCCTGCCATGTGCGGGATAAAGCGTGAAGCTATAAAAAAATTAAAATTTGATCGTATTAATAAACAATTTTGTTATATAAATAATACAATTTATTATCATGTCATTTAGAATGATATATATTATTTCTTATATTATGAAGCATCTATTGCATCATGTTTTGTCAGTACATACATAGATATACATTTAAAAATTATGCAGAAACCTAGTGTAATATAAAACCATCTACTTAGTACAGTCAAGTTAGTTGGAAGGTATACCTGAGACAACTTTCAACTAACTTAAGGTGTAACTAAGTGTTACACACTAAAACTTGACTGATTGACAGTTGAATTAACCAAGATTGGATTTAATAAAAATATGACATAGTAATAGGTGTCCACATATTTTAGATTATTTTTGAGCTGTCTAAGGAACAGCGACGCATAGTCGGATTGTAACAAAGTTGTTGTAGATTCGATCCCAACAAGACAAAAACACCCAATGTCTGCAATACTGATAAAGTGAGGAACAGAGTGTCTTACCACTATATTCTCTCTGCCCACACTACCTATTGCTACCTACTATTTAAGAATTTATTTCATACTCACTCACAACAATTTATTAGGTAGATAACAATTTCAGTATTGTTATGGTTCTTTATTTTAGTTAATATTATGTAGGGTTTATATCAAAATCAATATTTAACATTCCGAACATTTCATTATTAAAAGCTAAAACGGTAGGGACGAATCAAGTGGAAATCAGTTGATCCAACCATTCAAACGCCGTCCTCCCTTTGTCCTAACAAAATAAATCCTAAATAATTAGCGTAGAATTCCATCAAATTGACCAGACGATTTACAGTGGTAAATTGTTTGAGTTAGTTTGACTCGTTCAGAAATATTTACAAAATTTAAAAGATTTTTTATAATAATTTGTTTAATATAAATTTAAGTGTATTGTTTAAGAAAAATAATATTTGTATTAGTAAAGATATGATCGATTGTTTTGAAACGTCAAACAATTTTTCAATCTGTTCTAAAAGGCAACGAGACTAAGAAAACACAAGAAACTTTGACCGGTTTCATTATAAAATTTAACTTATATATCTAAAACAATTGAGTTTCTTAAATACTATGCCTTAACTTCTTGAAAAATTCATATTACTGCCAGGCAGCCTTGACATCATAAAAGTCTTTAATATTGTAGTATCCTTTACTACTCAATTTACATTTAAAAAAGTTCTTAAACTTCTTATATGACAAGTTTAGTACATCACCAGACAGTCTAGTGTACATACATATACAGTGGCCTGCAATAGAGTTACTTATTTTACAGAGCCTTCATTTGGGCACATCAAGTTAATTTAAATTTCTTAAGTTCATATTATGCCTATTACAATTTTTATTCGTGGCTGACCTTCATAGCGCAGAGGCGTAGAGTCTACCTGTGCGACGGTTTGTGGGTTCGAACTCACTCGGGAAATATGGATTTTCCCTTTCGTTTTTCTTCACTCTGGCAACTAGTTAAAACGCGGCGTTGAGTTCCACCACTCAACACGTAACTCCTCGAAATAGGTGGAAAGCAGGAAACGGAGTTTGTTAACACTAAGTTCCTATGTTTTCTGCGGTTTCTGAATACCCTGCCATGTACAGAATAAAGCTGAAGCTTAAAAAAATATTATATTTTAAATATATTTATTATATAATAAGATACTTCAAATATTTTTTAGAAAATATTTTAAAACATGAATCTGTATCAGGAAATAGTGTTCGGTCACCCGATGGGCATTTAGCATTATTATTTATCGAATCCCCATTCACTTTTCATATCTCCCCTAGCCGTCCCCACGCAAACAAACCGGATGAAGTAATTATTAAGAATACTGCAAATAGAGAGCCTAGGGGTAATATACGAGACAACATATAGTTAGTAAAAATATTTTTTTTTAATGTTTGATATAAAATATTAGCTAAATCATTAAATTATTCATAATTTTTTAAACGTAAAACGCGTTGGATACATTGGGTTTTAGCATTAGGATTCGTAGAGTGAAAAGCTTAGAGCTATTGAATTTGAGTTTTTTATAAATTATAATATAAGGTAATGGTTACGAGCCGCATCGTAGAGGTATGTAGAGGTCGGTAGCATTTGATTTGGCTACCTCACTTGAGATAAAGCGTAATATTGTAAAAGAATGTTAATGAATGTTTGCTTAAAAAGTGCGAAAACGATCATGATGATAAGGAAAGCTAATTGATTAGATAGAACTTATTTCAAATAGATCAAAACAATTTTACTTATTATTTTGATAGTAGTAGCTTTAATAAATAATTAATAAAAAAGAAATTAAAAAACTAAATTTGAAATAAACAACACGTACACTATTTAAGGAAAAAAGTAAAAAAGATATACCATATAGAAAATTGTTTGTTGGAACCCAGTCTAACAGCGGAAATAGGAAGATTGCTAGTTTTGTTATTTCGCACGGCAGATCCTTTTGTTGCTTGGATTCGCGTTAAATGGCTGGGAAGTTAGTATGGGGAGGTGCATTCAATCGGCCGATTGGAGCAATCTTCGCTTCCTAATACTATGCATAGTGTCTATTCTTATTTGGCACATAAATAAATATTTATAGTTTCTAGTATTGGATGACTCTTGGGAGACAAAAAAAAATAGAATGGGTCAAGCAAGAATGGTCGTGTCCCCGTCCACCCTTACTCGCGATGGCGTATAAATCAGAATCTAATACGGTGCGACAAGACAGCTAGTTTTTTCCGTCCTATTGAACCTTTTTACTGTGACATGTGATTTTTTTTATGTTAGTATTTTTGTTCTGCTGAAACTTTTACACGTTGAAATGAGAATTTTGAGCTGCGAAGAAACCTTAATAAGTATTCAATAAAATTACGTTAAAAAAGTTATTTAAAAATGACTGAAAGAAACATAATATGTGTATGTACTAACTTAAATGAAAATTTAAACATGTAAAATAAGAACAAACACATAGTATAGTAGATAATAGATTTAAAATACAATATTTGGGGAAATATCAAAAAAGACGTCACACCTCGTTTTTAATATATTTTTTTAAATCAACTAAAAGAATTTAACAAAAAAATAAACAGTATTTAACAATTCTCACTAGCAACAAGTACCAACGTATTATGTCAATCGGCCACCAATAGTTCAATATTGAAAGCATTGAAAGATAGATCGACAAACACGGGGATCTCGTCTGCGGCGAGCTCGGAAATTAATTCCATTGAGTACAAAAGCCTTGTAATGAGACAAGAGCTTAATTCGATATTTGAACAGCTTTCTCATACGTTTATAATATAATATTGTTAATTTATCAATAGTTATAGTGTAGAATATTTATGGTAATAGAACTTTTTTATATATATTACACGAAAACAGCTAATATTCATAATATTATGTGGAATCGTGGTGCAATTTATCAACGAAAGTGCCTTATTTCATATTATTGGGTCCTATTTTTTTTTCAACACAACATTAGTCTATAATATGTATGTCTGTTCTATTCTGTTATACGGTAATGGCGTTTCGTTATCTGTAGGTCTCACTGGATTCATGTCAGTGTTAATTACAAAAAAACGACATATATATGCAATATATAACCTTCCATAACTAAATACTGGCCTTTAGAATATATGTTTACAAACAACATATATTTATTTTTTAAAAGATTGTAAATCATATAATTTATCTGATTTCGCGTTGCATGCCACAACATAAACTAACACAATTTTTAATAAAATATCTAGAAACAAAAAAAACTTCCCATAACAATAAAAATCTCCAATTGATGTTTTACAAGCTTAAAATCAATTTAGGTAATGACGTTCTAAAAGCTTTCAATTCGAAATTTATGTACATACATACATTCTAAACAACTAGATAGTAGTTGTTTCTATTTTAACATGTATTTGAAACTCATGAAATGAATGACGTAGCGCAAATTCGATAACTACACTACGAGCTTTGCTGATGCTGTCACCGGATATGAGTTTGTCAGAGACCGTTTTGTAATAGTACTAAAACTAATATATATTATTGAAATTGTGTTTTCAAGCTTGATAAATAAAAATGAGACTTAAACTAAGACAAATTATTGTTAAAAACATTCTTTGACCTTTTCAAAGAATCTCTTTAGATTAAAATAATATATACATATTTTGGACTATATCTTTTAATAGCCAATTTACCCTAACGTTTTAACTTCATAACAAATTTGATTTCAATTTACAACTGACGGTAGTTTGTCAACTACATTTTCAATAGGCTGGTTCCTAAATATTTAATAAGACAAGGCTAACAAATTATCAAAACCTTTGGCCGAGAAATCTCATAGTCCAACGGATGAGTGACTCCGCATGGACTGTGCCATATGTGGAGTCCTTATTTCATGCTCAACGCACATCTTATCGCCTGAGGTCTGTCTAATTATAATTACTAATGCTCCCATGCTCAAAGCTCTTGTTTTTGTGCTTTAATAACATGTTAAGTGGTTTTATTTACGTGTTTGCATTATATTATTTAATATATGTTTTCTGAGGTAATGTCTGTATTTTCATTGTTAATTTTAATTTTAACTAGAATTAACATTTTTTCTGCTGTACATCACAAATTAAAGCCAAAAATTAAAAAAAAAAAAACAATTTATTTTAACTGGCCCTACTAACAGAAGAATTCTTTGAAATCTGTTTTTCAGTGGGCATTTTCATTTCAAGTTTTTTATTCAAAACTTAACGATTGCTTTACTACTACTACGTAATATACAAGTAATATATATTTCACTTTATAAGATTCAAAAAAAAAATTCGATTTTATTCATAAAACATACAAACATGCATTTACAACTCCTCATCTCACCTTCATTTGTTATTGCTCCATAATTCAACCGATTCCAAGGCGCTAATGGCTCTAAATTTTAATCATTATACGTAGGCTCTTAAATTAATTGCATGGCCTTGATATAATGGAATTAACTTAATCGAATAGTTGTTTACACCGTGTCACTGGAAGCAATTAAAATTGTTTCAGGAGATAATAAATCATTCTAGAAGTGAAACATCATGGTGGGCGAACACCTTGCAATAAATTTTCCAATTAAGGAGTGAATTCCAATAGTAGGGAGGGAAATAAAATTAAATTAATTACTTATACAACCTTATAACTGACAATGTATTTTTCGTGGGAGTATTAAAGCAAAATTTTGCATAACTCTTAAAGAAAAGCCTTGTAATATATTTTACGTATTAGGCTAATATGATAAACTGGCACTGATAAGTAAATGGCAGCTACGTTATCAATACACGAGCCTCCTCGACAAATTGAATATCATATTTATCCAATTTCTCAACCTCTTTTTATAAGGTAAATTAGGTGAAATTTATATTTTTTTTCTAGATTTCCACACAGAACTTTCTTGTAGTAAAAAAAGCTAAAGTTATTTTAAAATTTAAGCTTTTTAATAATACTATTCAAATGAAAAAGATAATATTTTACCCCAAAAAACAATTTTACGAAGATCATTATTATATAATTTGTATACATAATTCACATTATGCCACAGTATGCCTTGCCTTGTTTGAAGTAACACACATACGCACTTAACGGGTGTTAATTTGACGATGACTGTCGCGCCGCCATCCGTCATCGCCTCGGGCACGCGACACGCGTCTTTATGAACCAACAGCACGTTTATATTATATTGTAATAACATCTATTGTTTATAGATTTTCAGTTTTGTTTGTGATTATTTGAGTTTAGCTTCTGTCTTACTAATATACATGATAGCGTAGTTGTAACTTGACGATTATACACATAGAAAGAATATATATATATATATATATATATATATATATATATATATATATATATATATATATATATATATATATATATATATATATATATATATATATATATATATATATATATATATAATATATATATATATATATATATATATATATATATATATATATATATATATATATATATATATATATATATATATATATATATATATATATATATATATATATATATAAAGATAGTAGAAATAAATGAAAAGTGAGGTATAAATCAAAAATAATAAATAGAAATAATAAATAAAAACAGTTAAAAAATAAAAATATCGGTCAAGTACGAGTCGGTCTCGCACATTTACAGTTTCATATCAATTTAATAAATAATTAAATAAATCGCTTTATTTCCAGAACAATGTTCCAATTTTACAAACACTTATTTAATAACACTACTACAATTAAAATCAACAAATAAGAACTAAAGAAAAGTAAAAGAAAAACCTTAACTTAAAATATTTTTTTTTAATGATTGTAGGTCAACGGAAATGTTTGTATGATACTTTATAAAAGGAAGTTGTTTAATTTACGGACCTATACTCATTTTGTATGAACTGAACTACATATTATATAAGTTCGTTGGATTTTCTCGCGTATAACTAATGTAGTGAACGTTAATATTTTTTTACTTAATTACGTCAAAACGATATCAGGGTGAAATTTGAAACAAGTGTAGATTGTGCTGTGAAATAATACACAGTCTATTTTGATCCCACAAAAACACGATTAACGGAATATATTTGCCTTACTTTTGTCATAAGCAAATCGCTATTTCTTACACAATCATTGTGAATCGTAGTTTGCGGCAAAAGCTAGTTTACTTATGAATATGGCTAAACGGAAACTTAAACGTAAAAACCAAACTTAATTTCTGTGCTCCCTAAGACATATGTGTATGTATAACAAAATATATATGTATACTTAACAAAATATATGTTTATTCTTATTAATTTTATAAGAAGCGTTCGTACTTCAATCGTACATCAAAACAACACGTTTATTACTTGTATTTAAAATCTAAGTACAATCTATGTCTAGTTGTGTAAAACATAAATAAATATATTTTAGATTAGACCTACGTACAGAGTCATAGTCATTAAGCAAAGGGTAAAAGCTTCTCTGGAGTAACAGCATGACGTGGTGTTTTAACCCTCAACTTCAAGTAGTCAAATTAAGCATAATTCTACACTTTAAATGAGAAGCATAATAAATGGTAAAATTAAGTGAATGAGTTAACCAAACCAATATGTATTTTTGCACAATGACAATCAAATTCTCATAATATTTTATTAAGAAGCTTACTTAGTATTATTGAAAAGCTCTTGCCAAATAGACAACATAAACATTTACAATATCGAAAATACATTAATAGTATCAGTCTACACCGACAGTCGACACCGAAGTCGAAACAAAGGTTGCCCGCGATAATTGGATGTGGCCGATCTGAATGCACGCTAGACGAGACTTAATTGAGGTTTTAGAGTTGGGCTAATTCGCCCACCTCTGTCCCTCGTACGGCTTCGTCTGCGTACGGCCTTTAGGGTTAAGTGATGTGATGCCTCTTATCTGTAGTGATAGACTAACAATATAAAGAGAATGTAAGCTATTTTATATAAATAAATTGATAAACATTTTGCAAAGTGCTTTTAAAAATACCAAGCAGAATTAAATAAAACGTAGTTGATATAGAGTCAACTCACGTATGCTGTAACAAAAAGTAACAACTAAATATTTTGGAGACGGGCCGATAGAGGTCGGGTGCGCGTAACAAAAAGTAGGGCCTGCCTGGGGGCCGACACCCGCACAGATATGATAATCCCAAGTATGTAAAATAGTGAAATTTAGGGCCCTTCCATGTGAAGAATTGAGCTCGTTCGGTAGGCAAATTATTCTAATGCGGCCCTTTTATTCGAGGCACACTCAGAGTACGGGTCGCCGACTTCTGTACCACTCATTTGTATTTCAATAAAACACCACTAGCCCTATCTAAACAGAGCCTTCGATTGTGATATCGCATGACATGGTTAAAGAAACATATGAGCTGATATGATTTATATAAGGTAAAAAAATATAATATAAGAAAATATTTATTATTTTATTTAATGAAGAATACTTATAAATATGAAACAAATTAAAAGTCCTGATAAATATTAATTATAACAAAATTTATTAAGGTAGTTTACTTTTACTGAAATAATAAGATTCTTATTCAAAAACAATACATCTTGTTATTTCAGCATTTTCATTTCAGTAAAAAGATGATTTGAGTCGGTCATCCATTAATCGATGCTCAATGAATCAATTTGAATATATTGATCTCAGCTAACGTTTCAGAAGTTTACATAAAGTTGGAGGGTATCTCATTCAAAAAACATGCCCGGGCTCGTATACAATTATTTCGGTCCACTGCGCTGCGACATCTATATATACCAATTCAAAAGTGTAAATAACGGCGTCGTATCGGTCCAACGAAATCCGGTGAGTCCGTCGTATATCGTCTCGCTTGTCCGATTTGCATAGCATCGAAAAGTTTTCACAATCACATTTTCCTCATCAGCCTGCCGGGAGCATAATTCTTCCTTCCATCTGTCGTCTTCCTGTATCTACCCTTGCGAAAACCTCGTTTTGCCGGGGTTGGGCCGGCGGCACTGTTCGCGATACATAAATTTCCACGATCGGTCATCCCTTAAAAACAAGTCCAGCTCTTTATCCAGCGGAGACTAAGTTAAAGAATGGCTCGTCCGTGTGTTACCCTCCGACTCGTTACGTATTCAAATTATTTCGTCATTCTGTTTTTGTGTTCATTTGTGTAGGAGTGGGTAGCTATAGAGCCTATACGCTTTTGTAGGCCTTGATTAATTAAGGCTACATAAATTAAAGATATTTTATCAGGTATTATTTGTTGATAACATGAATTAATGTCAATAAGCAATTCTTAAGTACCAAATAAGCTAATAATAATAATAATATGTGTTTAAGTTATTAATATTTTTAACCAAAATTATTGCTATCAACAAGTTAAATTACATTTCGAATTAAAAAAGCCTTACATAATTATTCATTATTAAATTTAATCATTACCCTTTTAAAAATAATAGTAACGTAAATACGTTAACAAAGTAAGGTTAGTATGTCTACTAATAATATCTGAACATTCTACTAAATAATAAAGTAAATAGCATCTCCCGCAGTCTAATGAATCCTTATCAAAGTAATTATAATTAATTAATTATCCAGTAGCGAAACAGAGATGATAGCAATAAATAGCATTTTTTGTCGTGACAGAAAATATTTAAGTCAAAATATGATCTGGTACATGAAAGATTCATATTCTCACACTATTATAATACTAAATTAAAGATATTCATATTGTATTCATCTTAATCTATGCCTATTTCGAGAAATAGACTATCAAGGAGATAGGCTAGGAGGAAGCCTATGCCTAATTAATTGGCCGCATCACGTGTCCAAAGCAGCCCCTTAGACAGACAGGTCACCCCGTCGGAGAAGTTCGACTTACGATCCTCATGTGAGACACTGTATAATTAAATAATAAGGCTTAAATCCGTCCTTTTGTTTAATATCGAGCTTTGTATACAGAAAGCTCTTATTATAAATCTATTTCAATTATCTTTATATAGTAAAAGGATGGACTGATTAGGTTAAATTACACTGGTCGTTGATGATTACTGAAAAATTGCGTGGGACTTGGTATGGTAGTAACTGAAAGCTTATACAATAAAAAAAATACTTTTCATTCTTCTCGTGTAGATCCGGTAGAAAAAATAAATACCAAAGTCGGTTAAATTTCATTGATATCTCTAAAGATACGTAGCGCTTGAAAGAAAACTATCCATTTCTGTCATCTATTGGTAGTATTTTAAAATTCAATGTTAAAAATTGAAAAATAAATTTTTGGGTACTTAAAATCTACAGAAACATTATTAACCTGACAGTATAAATATATATCCTCATATTATATTCTTACTGAAAATGAGACTTTAGTGAGTTCGATTCCCGCTCAGGGAAGTGTTTTAATTTTGTTCTGTCTACGAGATATAAAGTAGTAATTTTAAAGTATTACAAGACCAGATTCAGCGTACCCTGGAATATTCAGAGTTTTAGCCTGAAAATCGTTTATAATAAATAACGTTCGTCACTCAATAAGTTTCGCGAACACAATGATTTTGGCTTTTATATCACAAAATGTATAAACATTTGGAAAAACAGAAAATCCGATTGATTTAACAGAATAACATCACTTTACAATAGCCTTTTATTCCTTTCTTAAAAGGGATCAGATCTGATGGCGAACGTATCCACCGGAACCATGCGTCTCGTGTCGCGTTTACACACAATGGGTTGATATTTACCAGCTAATGCCATGTATGCTTTGATGCTTCAATCACTTGTCTTAGATTTTCCTTGTTTATTTTCAACTATTCTTAACCGACTACATAGAAGGAGGTTCTGTATTCATTCGATGTCTCGGACATTTGTAAACTAGTTTGAATAATATTTTTTTATATTTAAGGACTTAGTTCAGTAAAAAGAATTAAAACGACTTAAAGTGGTTTTCTTGTTATTAGTTTAAATTATCCTACCTATTTTGTTTTATTGTATATAAAATATACAGCATTTTTATATACAATTTTAAAATAATATAATATAATTACATACATATAGGTATAATTATACCATATAAATTTCATAAATATATGCATATTATAGTACTCCTGGCTTCACACATGTTTAATGCACCGCTTATTTCTACCATTCTACCGTTGAAGCGTGCAAACGAAAACTTTAACAAGAGCGAAGATAAAGCCTGGCCGTGCATGCGACGCACGTCCACTCTTTACAAATTCAACACTGTTGAGCTATTCATACGGCGGATAAGTTTCGCTCTAGAATATAGTGCCGGGAAAGCTACATAACGGTAGCGTTGTATAAAATAATATATAAAATGTAAATACAGATGTTCATAAATTATAATTTATTCGTATATTTTTTTGAAGTCATCGATTATTGTGTATATGAAATTTATTTATAACAATAATAACCAGGTATACTTTTTACTCTTGTAACTGTTGGTTTAGTTTAAAAGATGTTTTTTTTGTTCTCGCTTGCCAAGTACAATGTTATGAGAGTATTACTAAGCCACTTTTATTATTATATATTTAATAATTCTATTAATAATTTTTCTATCCTAGTGTTGCTGTAACCAAGTCTTACTCAATTTTATCCATACAGTAACTATATGGAATTTAAATCACTTATTAAATTTCAATTATACTTAAATATATACATATATTTCTGGAGACAGTTATTCAGTAACTATATGTATCTTATTTGGCGACCTATAGTAAATCAAATATTTTTTGTAAAAGTCAAAATATTGTAGAATACTACAAAAGTTACTAATTAAAACCAAGAATTCTTCTATAAATAGAAAACATAGAAACCAACTTTACTTTTAAGTTGGAAAGCTTAAAAAAGCTTAAAATATAATAAAAAACAAATCTAGTATCACATTCGTACGATATAATATTTCTATATAATAGTACAAGTTTCAATGGCTTGCACTCGCTGAATACCGTGATAAGTCGCCGCAACTCCACAATGAGTGAATCGTGAGTTGATTTCGCATTATGTAACAATCTCTGCTCTACTTCAGAATTCGCTATCTGTATACGGGCTCTCGGTTTAAGCTCGGCCTGTAATCTAGATACGAATTTCGTCCGAGCGCTTCCTAATTCACAGGGTTTACAGCGAACTTAAATCTGATGGTTATCTCTTTACATACCTCGCATACCGAGTAAATTTATAATACTTGGTTAAAGGATTTCTTTTCTGAAGTTTCCTACTTTTGTGATATATTTTGTTTTTAAAAAAATTGGAAAATAATATGCAGGGTGATATCAATCTACTTTCTTATGAGTCAAATTGAAAGAATGAAACAAAAAACAGAGCAAAACCTACCATTATGGGTAACAATTTTTATTTGATATAAGGTTACTATACAAAAATATTTGAAAACGTCTACAGACAAATAGATTTTATGTTCAGAATATTTGAATGAATAAGTTAAATTAAAAATAATGTAGTTAATCTAATTGTGCATAGAATTGTACTTAAGGAAACTTTATAAAAATATATAATAAATTGACCACTGATACATATTAACCATTAAATAAAAAGCTCAAGATCACCTACCGTAACAGAATATGTCCAATCTTTAAACCAATCGTACATTAAAAGCCATCGGGAAAATACTTACACAATAAGTAAAAATGATATGAAACCCTATAAAAATAAGGATTAATTTTGCTTGTTATGATAACCGGTTATTTTATTTTTCAGAACAGTCAGTGAAGCATATCTCTATGACTCATGCTATTCAATAAGCCAGTGCCGCCACTTGTCCGAATTTACAACCGTGAAATAATAAATGCTAGGGTTATTGGATAAAGTACACAAAGAATATGTTGGTATTTCACATATAAATGATATATGACATTAAATAACGTCGTGGCGCAGTAGCACAACATCTGACTATAAACACGGTCGTGAATTTGATTCCTTCTCTGTGTGGCAGACAACGTCTCACCAGATCGCGGAAAGTCCAAAATAGTTTCTAACTATTTACCCAGCTATGTCTGTGAAGATTTTATTTTATTATATAAGTGTACCTGATAAGAGGACCGTCGTGGCGCAGAGGCGCAACTTCTGCCTGTAACGCGGCTAACGCGACGGTTTCTGGGTTCGATCCCCAGTCGGGGAAGATGGATTTTTCTATTTCCATTTTCTTCGCTCTGGCAACTAAGACAAAGCGCGGCGTTGAGTTCCGCCACTCAACACGCAATGCCTCGAAAACGGCGGAAAGTGGGGACGGAGTAAGCAGGGACTAAGTAACGGAGTGTCTTAACACTAGGTTCATATGGTTCCTGCAGTTCCCTCTGCCTACCCTGCCATGTGCGGGATAAAGCGTGAAGCTAAAAAAAAAAAAAAAAAAAAAAAAAAAAAAAAAAAAAAAAGTGTACCTGGTGGTTTCTATAACAACAATTTTATTTATTTATTGTTATTAGCAGAATATTGATTACTTTCTTTGCAATAAAATATAAATAAAAAAGTCAATAAAAAAGTCAGTCAAGTAAAAACTTGTCATAACGAACGGATACGATTTGAAGAGAAAAAAAATATTTGCTTAAGAAAAAAATAACGTACAATGCTATAAATATCATAATAACTTATGATAAATTGAAAGTAATATTTGACTTTGAATATTGAGTAACATATTACAAAATTAGATCAAGAATTTTTATACAGTAACTCATTTTATGAGTTTATGCGCCAAAGTAATCTATTGAACTGGGCTTAGAAGACACTAACTTATTTTCCACAAACAAGCTATACGATAACTTAATATATCAGAATCGAATCGATGGATTGGTATTATTCACTTTCACTGTTTTAAAAACATTTCATTTTACAAAATTTAATGGATGAATTTAAGGATAGTAAGTTGTAGTTACGTGTAAAATGTGTCAACTAGTTACAATATGAGTGCCAAATTACCATGAGTGCACTTGACTTGCTGTAGCCAAACTCCATAGCATGTTTTACAGCGTAGTAAAATATTGAAATAAAAATTCGTCCGCGAACCAGCAATAAAATAAAATGCTAACAGTTTTTACGGCGCCGACAATATAATGAAATAATCGTAACGGCAGTCGACGTCATATTGAATTGCCCGATAAATCTTCCTCGGGTCATATTGTCCACGGTCCTCTTGGCAACACTTTAATATCGAGAAATATCATTTCGATAATCGAAGTCGTGCACACTAGCGGCTCTGTATAAATCATTCCCCCGCCCGCCTGTCGTTTATTTTTCAGACTTTCCATTTCCAAATAAAGTCCCCGAGCATCGGGCCAGTGGTTCCTTTTTCCGGGGCGGTTTTTACATGATTTGTCGGCTGTCGGCCATTTCCCTTAATACTGTCAATATTTCAAATATTAATTGTTATAAATCACAAAACTTCTGTGCGGCCCGCTCTTGCTTTTTACGCGCGTTAACGAATTAAATTTTATTTTAATAACATTAGCCTATCGCATGTACTTTGACCACTAATAATACGAGAATTGTATTTTATAAATGGAATCAATCGATGCTCGTCAAGGGAAACGTGTTAAATTATGTAGGTACACTTAACGCGTCATTCTGAACACTACTTTGAAAAAGTTCCGCCCATAAAACATTAACAAGCACTCAAGAAAATTCCCGGTTCTGCCTCGCTCGTTAAGTAGTGTCAGGCGGTAGTTTTTCCCACCTACCGGCCACTAGAAGCCGGAGGGTCGCTGTCAACGCGATTGACCAACCGATATCTCCCAAGAGTGTCGCCCTTAGGCCTACTCTTGAGGACTTCGAAGATCATCGCAGATCCCTCAATTAATGACAAACAATGGCTAGCTATTGTGCACCCAATTTTCACTGTCGTTTCCGTTTTGTGCGTTGACAGTTGGCATGGGTCGCTTAGTTACGACGACGCGCTTTTATTTACCAAATTACAGTAAGCATTAGAGTTTTTATTTAGCTAGCCGTTCATTAATTCAATTAAACCATAATAAATTAGTTTTAACAAAAAATCTAAAGCAAAATATATTCCTATGGATTTTTATATTATAAAGTAAGGAAATAAATTATTCTAAAAATTTTATGCTAATGTATGTAAGATGTATAATTTCAGTTTGAACCAGTAAAAAACGAGACTCCCACAAAAAAATTAAACATAGCTAAAATAGTCTCGTGTACTAGCATATTCAACTCTCTATTAAATGACTTGTACTCGTATAGCCTAGAACCGCACAAGAGTAATCAAACGTGTAATTATCATCAAAACAGTTGATGGTGCAAAGGAATCTTGTCCGATATTTTCATCACAGATGCGAGCGGCGCTTACTCGCTCGGCGCGTATCGATCGAGGGAGAGGGGCGTGGGGGCAGAAATTTGGGAAAACTTTGAAAGTTTCGCGTCTAATTCAGGCGCACGCACACATTCGTGTAGCGAGCTTAACCGCCGCACACAGCTGAGTTTTGCCACGTAATTTCTGTTTTGTTTTGCGCCCGTTCCAAATGTCACGTGTCTTCAACTTGGTACGTGGATGAATACGGTTTCAGAGGATTCTGAAACACGTTCACAAAACTTCATAACGTTTCACTGGTACAGATTTGCCACTCTTATTATATACGATGAGATTATGTTTCATTAAAATTTATATTATTTGACTATATATTTCGTTCACACTCGTATATTTGTTAAGAAGTATCTGAAGTAAGTTAAAACGTTAATATATTGTGACCATAAATAACCAAACAAAAAACGAGACGTCTCACACGAATACACCGAAGAAATCTCTTTTCATTGTAGATTGTCTTTGATGTCTAAATATTTTAAACAATTAATAAATTTATAATAAATATGAAAAAAATATATTAATAAATATTAAAACAAACAACGTATATATAAATATGAATATCAAAAAATAATCCTTTCTAACAATAGACCAGTTGTACTTGGCCAATGCGTATTTTAGAGATAAAAAGCACATTGTCCAATCACACATTGTGATTAAGATCAAAGCGACTGCCATTATCCATTGTGGGGTGAGTGCCTCTAAAGAAAACAATTAAGAAAATGAACAGCGCGCTAGATCACGCAGTCACTGACAATGCTCCGGACGCAGCTACTTCCGCTACACATCAAAGCTTCACTATATGACCTAATCTTAAGACACTATATTTAATTCCTTGCGTAATTATGAAGTTAATATATATAAAACAAAAAAATATATATTGTAACTAGAATAAGTAATTAATTATAAAAATAATAGATTATAAAAAATAAATATTAATACAAGAACGCAAGATATAAGAGCAACCCAAAAACATAAACAGGAAAATCCTTTCCCAGCACCTATAAAATACCTCCTATACTTTTTAATTTATACCGGTTATAATTTTTAAATATTCTTTGTCGTGCGGCTGTTTGTAAACAGGCCCGCAAATAAAGGAATTCCATTCAAAGCGAAGCTTTTGGGGACAACAAAAAATTGGGCTGCAAATAAAAACAAAGGAGCTATGAGATCGCAATTAGCGTGATTTAACGGCCATTTAATTTAAAATGATTAATGTGATATTATCCAAGTCATTATTTTTTGTGGTCACCCTATTATTGTGTATATTTTAGGCAAAATAAGAATTTTCATTAAAATTCTCGTTTGATTTCTGGAAAATAATAAAAATATATATTTGAATCAATTACAAAAGAGAATAAAAAACAAAAATAACAGAATAAAAGTTTCCAAGCATTATATCTCAAGCTGTAATTCAGAAGGGGCATCAAACGTATAATCTGTTATAATATAAAACACTATGTTAATACATCATGCATCTTAATTTGCGAAGTCGTCGCTGTGAATCTCTATCGTAATTAACACTCGTGCCATTAGAGTAATTAAAGTGTTCTCTTTTCGCGAACATGCCTTTGTAATATCAACGCTACGAAATTATTTAGCTTTTAGTAATATAACTTGTAAATTGTACCTTTTGTTAAAATATTTTCAATATTACTTAAATTTGCTTATTTAAAAAGTTTTTTAAACACAAGAGACATATTGAAGAACCAAAAACGATCCAAAAATTATAAAAAAATATGTAAAAAAACACTAAGTGATTATAAAAGGTTTGTCGTAATGTGAATACTCGTATGTAATAGATAATAATATAATAATATATAATAATATACACACACAGTGTTTTTAAGTGTTATATGTATATATATTATGGAAGATGTTTGGATGTTTTTTTCAGTTTTTTTGAAGATTGTAATGCCTTACCTACAAGAGACGTAATCTATATATTAGTCTTTATACAAATGCATTTTATAAGAATCATAAAATTTTCTTCAAAATTTCTCCTACATAAAGCAGTGCCACTTGAAAATTATCGTTATAAGCTGAAGAAAGCAGCTACGTATAGGGAATTTAAAAACTAAGTAAACTCACGTCGTGTCGACAACCTACTGTGATATATTAGCGGGTAGTTTAAAGAGCGGAGGCAACAAATAAAGCTGTTAGCTACGAATTGGCAGTCGGGTCACGGCGACACACGGGATCAACTACACTTAGAGAGAGTTACACACTATATGTTCAAATATATACTAAGATCCACGTAAATTAATAATGTTATTAATACTGTTTAACTTTTATATTTGTAGGACAACATATTGTATTCGACTTGGTATACATAATCACAATTTAAAAGTAAATCATTTAAGTATTCGTCTAAAATCTGCACTGTATTTGGTTGACCCTACATTACATAAGCATTTTCAACTCTTTATATACAAAACCAAAAAATATAGTGATATAAGATTATAACTATAGTCTCCCGCTTCGTGTGTACCAGCCTATATCTCAAAAGAAAACCGAAGCGAAGTAATAAGAAAAGGTAAGAGTGCCCCATTGAATGATAACTCCGGGCCTTTGTCTCCTGCGTCCGTCTTGACGAATCGAATTAAAAGGCTTATTGTGTCTACGTGACAGCTCAACCCTCACTGAAACGCGTTTTGTTTCAAGCAAACTAAAATATTACGGACCATTCACTAGATCCCCAGCGGGGGAGAGATTTTGCTACTTGAATTTGTACTCAATTTTTAACAGGGACCGTTAATTAAGAGTTGCTCTTTATTGGCGAGCCCAGTCTTAATGCGTTAATTGTCGAAATGCAATCTCGGAAAGCCTTTTAATCATTCGAACGGTTCATATTTTAATTTTGAACGAATTAATTTCGTCGTGGACTGATGGATGATTTTTTCAATAAGTTAAAATTAAAATTTAGTCAATTAAGGAAATTATTATTTATTAAGTTTTCAAGTTTTTCATTTGTTTGTTTTTCTTCCAGGCAATACTACGACATCGGACGCCGTCTCCCGCTGACCAAGGTATGTTACGTTTGCTATAGATAATTTTAATGTATTGATACAGTGAGTTATGAAAATATTAAAAGTTTAAATATCATAAGTAACTTTTAAGTCCAATCTTCACTTAACAAATTTACGTATAAATCTTTAAAAAAAACACAACTGCCACTCTCCTTGTTGAACATGTCTTAATTATTCATTACATCCCACGACGCATTTTCTTACAGACGCCGCGCCGGCCAAAAGGCGAACCGTAAAAATATACTAAAACGAACACGCACATTAATGAGGGCTATGCAATATTTATACACAAGCTACCCTAATTGCTAGGGTGGAGAGTGGAAAAAATGGGCAATTTTACGTAATGTAATATGTATATTTAAGGTGAAATTCCTAAAGCCAGTGTTGAAATTCGTCGCGGCGATACTCACCGCAAAACCACTTCAAACGTCTTTCAGTGGTCGCGTTGACGGAAAGTAGCTCTACTTAAGTACAACTAATATTTTATATATATTATGTTATATATAATTACTATAGCTAAATATATAATAAAAAATATACTTTTTATTTAAGGACATATAAGATAAAATAAGCTTTTCAAGACGTGCTATGCTAAATATTATATAAATAATTATTATTTAAGAAAAATAAAATCACGTTGAGAAACAAAATTGTTACATTTTGCTTAAAAAAATAACTTGTCGTCTTATTAAGTATTAAAGTATTACAAAGCACTTTTAAGTTAAAAATAGCCGGAATAATAACAGTTGTAACAGATTAAAATTATAAATATCAAAATATTTTCTAAGTGGAGCTTCTTATTAGACAAACATCGTAAGTAGCTGGGATTTTTATTTTTTCAATATGTTTAGTTGCTCAGCGTTGCTCCCCTCGTCGCCACAATTTCCTCTTGACGGAAACCCTCAATCTAATGATACGGCTGTGTTAAAAAACACAAGGAAATTTAATAACGCCAGCCCACAGATAGGAAGACAAAGAAAATTTAATTTCGACGATTCCCACATGCTCAATATCGCTGAGAAGTTACGTCCTCACTTACTGAGAAAATTAAAAATCCACGATAAAAATTACAAAGAACAAGGTGCTTTATTTTTATTACAATGATTATTTAAACATTCTACTTGGAACGAAATAAAAAAAATGTAGAAAAGTCAACATGTCCCCTAAATCTGCATATCACGTTACGGATACGCGTACCCTAGTATAATTATCCGGTAGAAAGCTCTAACACATTTCAAAGGTAAGCAAATTAGTTCCGTAGTTAATGACCCGACAAAGAGGTTAAATCTTTTTAAAACACCCAATGTTTCCTTTTCCGGGTGGGGTAAGTAAACAGTATGTAAAAAAATATTTGCATAAGCTCACCCCGTACATATGCAAATTGTCGGCCCGTACGTGGAAAGCCGGCTGAAAATTGTATCAAATTATTCCAACGACACGTAAGCTTTGCCGGCAATTTGTCAAGCGCACAATAATTATTTAAAGCCTCACCTGCTGTGAGTCGGTTGCAAAAAAGGAATTTATTAAAATACGGTTAAGATATTTCAAGAAATTTACGGTGACTCTAAATATTAATATTGTTTCTGATAATATTAAAATATACTGCTTTTAAGCAATATTTTCAATTTCTGTTAAAATTCATTTTTCGGGATTTTTATGAATTTTAAGTTATACTTTCTGCTACTGTACAAGCTCTGAACTCGTCGTTGTAAAAAAAGTATTATCGAATACTAAAATATGTGCTATTATTATATGCAAAAAGTAATATAATATGGTCGAAATCTTACAAATTGGAATGCTTATATTTTTATAGCTTAAGTAATCATATCTAAGCATATTATTAAAAATATATTTGCATGGAAAATTTTATCATTCCCTGGATTATTTGCTTTCTTTATGACATGTTCTATTTCAATTGCGTACAACAGGCAAAATGACACTCTTATTTTACTCAAACATATTGCAAATCGTCAAACGAAAAGCTTCGAATTAAGCCAGGCCGACCCGAGCAATGGGCCGTCCCGAAAAATGTTATACGCCACCTGTGGCGTGGGTATCGTATGCGTTGATCTAACCATGAATGCAGCGTTTCAGCTTCGTGTCATCCCATTTTACAAAGATATATGAAATTATGGAACGGCGCCATTACCATATAATATCAATTATGAAATAATACAAAACCAATTTTTACCGAACCAAAGTACCAAAGCTATTTGTGATGTTTTATCTTCCCATTCCCATATCTTTATCTTTTAATATTTTCAAAAATAGTAGACCGAACGCAATTTTTTTTCTGTTTTTACAAGTATTATAATAAATTATGTCTCTGAATATTCATTTGCTTTTTAGCATATCAGGCATCGTGAAAAGGTTCTAATTGTGTAATATGTAATAATGTCATGTTTATTACAAACGACTCACTCAATTGGTCATATTCTCAAATCCTCTGTTAATCTACAAATTACATCTAAAAAATCGCTAACATAACTAAAATTAATAAATTTTCTAGAGATACACTTCCAGTGATTACTAATGAACGTGTGTAAAGGGAAAGCATGCATCCGTTCAATTCCGAGCCGATAGCTCGGATTTATGCGGCGCCGGCGCTCAGGCAATTATCATTCACGCAATGATTCCACCGGCCACTGAACGACGGACCGGACGCTGCCGATACGCGCCCAGTCAATTAACACGCCCATCGTATCCACTCAATTGCCTCTGAGGATTTATTGAGTCGCTATCGAAGCCAGATTTTTATTTGATCACGTACTATACGAAAAAATGGTTTAATCGCAACCTTGGAAAAATAACATTAATTTTTAAGCGTACAAGGATCGTGAGTAGAAAATGTAACAAAATACATTTCAAGCTTAACTAGTAAGTCAAATAAGCAAAAGCCTTGAAGTATACCTCAAGTACTGGACGGAAATTTTCCCACGGTTATGAGGTCTTAATAGTGAGCGGATCCTTTATGAAGTCGGGCGAACACAATAACAATAAAGGTGAGCAGAAAATCCGGACAATAAAGTCGACAAAAAAGCTGAGTGAGGGCTAGTGCGGGGAAATAGTTCGTGAAATTTCGAAGGGTCCTACAAGGGTATCCAGTACGCGAACGGGACATTTTACGACGGTCCTCTCAGTAAACCTGCCATTATGTTAGGTTAAAAGATCGTCCTACTCGCAATATAAAGATGCCGAGGCAAGATTTGTTGCCGGTTTATGGATGTAGAAGGGTTGTTGGATGCGGCGGTTATTACGATCATGTCGAGTGGAGAGGTCGTATCATCCAGAAGTCAACATTGCGAATATGATGGAGGACTTTTAAGGGGAAAAGTAAGAACGAAAAATGGTAAGCCAAATACGGCTCTCTTTAATATAGGATTTGCATTGAAGTGACTGTTCTTTTGAAGTATATCATGCATACTATATAGCGGATATAATAATCATTAGCTACATTTGCATGAAGAATATGTTTAGATATACCTAATTCAAGATTTCTGTAAACTACATATTATGTTTGAACGTAAATAACATATAACATAAATATATAACTAGATATTTAAAAGTTTTAATGAAGGGTCAAATTTAACATGCAAAGTGGAAAATCAAATAGTCGAGCATTCATAGCATAAATGGCATTTAGTTTCCAGGTGGAGCAGCGGCTAATTGTACATGGCAATCGTGAGCGGACAGTATAAACAACCCGCTTCAAGCCGTTTACAGGTGTTTGCTAAGAGCCCTCACGTAAACAGCTCCGTTTACACTTCCTTTTGCTTATTCCGTGCCATGCTACGACTCCTTTCTATAGAACATGAAACGTGGAATTAGCTTTGTACTTCATAGTTCTAACCCTAATATTAAATTCCCAGAATAAAACATGGCATACTGTAGTGCATGTGTGTATTTGAACTTATTTCATCTTGCAAAATCATAATTACTTCAGCGTGTTATTAAAAATATACGCTTTAGAACTATCCATATAAATGCAATAATGTTATGACAACGCAATTTGTAATGTAATAAATAATATTTTTAGGAATGCTTATAATTCAAGAAATTGTAAATTCAATTCGTCAAATATTCTTAAGTTTTTTATAAAACAAAAATTAGTATTTTATTTACATATATATTATTTTATATATCATTTTACCCCGTCTTGTCTCCCAAAGAGGTTAAAAAAAATCAATGCTTCTTTTTCGGTACGTTCTGGTTATCACCTAAAATAATAATAATCTATTAAATACAACATAACTTATCTATATATGCATGATAAAAACTGAATTGTATTTAGCATTTCTCTATATTACCATAATATAAAAACTAAAGTCTGGTAGAAATCCATTTTATCCAGCACTAGACTGCGGTTACACGGTACACGTCGACTCGAAATGTCTCGGCAAGTCTTTGCAACCTGCCGTGCGAACTAGCCCTTTGAACTCGCACCTACTAACCACAAACGTTTTGTACACAACCTCAAACAGGATGAATTTACACGGTGAGATTGATCAAAATGTATTTAAAGATACGTTTAAATTGAAATTAATACTACTTACGTATATAAATAATACTGAGTGGCGAAGTGAGATAGCATCTAACTATAAATAGTATAATTTCGAGTTCGATTTCCACTCACGGTAATGCCATTTATATGCCCCGCTCTGGTTTAACACATAGCAGCGCATTGCCACGCCCGCCAATTCACAACACGTTCTAAAATTTAAACGAAAAGCGGAAAATAGAGTGTTCTCTCCTGCGAGATGAAGCATAAGGCTAATGCGTCTTATTAACTAATTTTATATGGTAAAGCCAAGTAAAATTTGATTTTCAAATTTTTAAGCTTCAAATGTAGACATTACAATGTTTCTATATCTAAAAATCTTTAAAAAATACAATGCCTTTTAACGTTAAATAATAAATGACGAAATGTAGTACCTATATAAGAATTTGCGTTACGTTTATACTATAGGTTAAAATTATTTAAATTTTTTTCAATAGAAAATATTTATTACTAGCGAAGGATTTTACACTCTTTTAGACTATGACGTATATTACAACTTTGTGAGGAAAATAAGTAATATTAGTCGTCTCATCTTTATTTCTTCTTCTTGCAGCAATGTTTTCAGATCAAATTGTAAAAAAAAAAACAAAAATGTAATAAGATTAATGCCTCGAAAAAGGCGGAAAGCGGGGACGGAGAAAGCAGGGACTAAGCAACGAAGTGTCTTAACACTAGGTTCCCACGATCCCTGCAGTTCCCTCTGCCTACCCTGCCATGTGCGGGATAAAGCGTGAAGCTAAAAAAAATATAGTTTAATTTTGTATACCCGTTTGGTGTGTAAAATCCTATCCTTAGATATATGTACAAAAGTTTTAAAATATGTAAAATATGTACTAAAAACGCATACGTGTTTTAAAATAGTCATTTTTCTTTACATTAACACAACGATAAATAAATACATTTCAAAAGTAAACTTTTAATAAAATAAAACAGAAAACAAATCGAAAATGCGAATATATTCAACAAAAATGAAAATTAAAAATTTTCGAGTCACAAAATATGTATTAGAGAGCGACGTGCTGGAAGTTCGCTCGTCCGGAGTGGTTGCGGAGTATGCAGCGCATATCCCACCCGCTGCATATTACATGAGCAACTTTAACGGATTTCTTCAATATTTTAGCGTGGGAAAAATTCTTTGAATTTTATTGTATCAATTTTGTAATATTGAATTATTTACTCGATTAACTTGTTGAAGTAATTTGCGATTTAATATCGAAAGTTAAATTAGATGTTTTAATAATTTAGAATATAGTTTTGACGTTGATCTCTGTAGAATTATTCTAATGTTTTTGCTGTGTGGTAGATCTTATATCGAGACATGTTTCTGAGCGCTTTACTTCCAAAATATGAAAGATCTTACTGTAGTGACTAGGCCGCCATTATACATAATGTCTAATGTGTTTAAGTGTTCACTTGTCTTAACAAAATGTAGTAATGTGAAAGCGTCACTTAACGCGGACTTTCTCTCTGATCTCCTATTTGCATATAGACAAAATTTCTTTTTAGCTTCACGCTTTAAATTTCTTTTCAATATTATAATCTTTATCTATGTTTGTTACGTGTTCATAGTAAATTTTTTACTTTATAATGAACATAATATTTTCTATAATTCTTAGCTAATACAGCATTTAATTAAATATAATATAAATAATCTATAAACTGTCTAAGTTTGACGCGATATCTAGAACGCCGGGAGCTGTCCGACAATAGATCAGCTTCTTCCCTCCAGCGCGCTCGCTTTGTGGGCGTACTGTACATAGCTGCATTGTAGGAGACCGCAATATGCAATGACGGGATTGCATTTGAGACTTAATTTCATTTCCTAATACAAACCTCCTATTTGTTCGCCATTCATCCATGCTTGCGCGCTACCGCACTCATTTTCTACACAGACATCCACCATATTTTCCTTTTGTCTAGACGAAATCTTAGCGAATATTTAAGTAGAGCAACTTGTACCACTAAACCGTTCACCTCGTTCGGTTAGAGCAAGAAATGAAATTGTGTACAGTATAATTGTAAGTTCGGGAGGCGATATCTTCAAATTGCTCATGTAAGGCGAAATTAACCCTCGCCCACATTAACACAGATAAGTCGGCGAGCTCATTTGCGGGCCTTCCGGCTGGAGCTCGTTACATCTTGATATTCTTTACCCCTTCACCGATACGGAGCACCACACGAGCAATAAATGGCGCGGAAGGAGCCCGCTATCGCACCACCCGATATCTTCCATCCGAATTAATTTCAGAACGTTTCTCAGAAACGAACTTAGTTCGTGGACTTGTTATTTCTACGTGCAGTCGAGCGAACACGCGAGTTCTAATCGCGAAGAGTTGCGAGATAAAATGGCGACCCGTAATTACCATAGCGCCTTTCGAATATATGTGGAGTATCTTAATGGTACGGTGGCTTCGTAAATAATGGGCTCTTATGGGAAAGTTGGTAAGAGCACTGTTTTGAATGTAATTTTAAGGGCTGCGTGCCTCACGTGCTATTAAAATAATGAGTTGAGAATGATGCTACGTACACATTAGTATTTATTTATAAGTACAGTATAACATATATGTTATTCATTAAAATTTTATGCAATCAAACGTTTGTACTTGCTTAAAAGCTACAACTTAAAATTATTAATATTTGAAATACATTTATTATTATAAATTTAATGAATACATAGAAATAAACAGCAATAAAGACTCTATTATCAGTATAATTACTAAACCGAACCCTTTTATCTCGTAATTTACGTTATGGGACAAGCCATTATGAGCAAGTACTCGAAACAAAATGCTAAGAGCGATCGCGTGATAGCGCCCGCATCTCCAGGATGCAGCGGAACCGCGGCACTAAGATACGAATGAATTATGAGATATTTTATACCTGGTTGGCTATAAACCCTAAATAACTGCTTGAATTAACAAGAATAATGTTTTCATAAATATTTGAAAATATCTTAAAGAAAAATGATATAAATATAATTTATATAGGTTCAATATTTTTTAGGATTAATTATTTTAATTTACCCACTTTCGCAAAACAGGGCATAATGTAGACTCCTGCGTAATACCTAGAGCTGGATGCGAAGATACTAAGTCAAATCAGTGACCTGTCATTCTTAGTGCTTAATTCTGTAATTTGAAATAATTTAGATGTAAAGTGAAACTGTGTGTATATTATATTAATTTACGACATACAAAAAGGATTTGAACCAGCAAGCATCACATATAACCAGACAGACGTCCAAACTGAGCCACAATGGCTTCATATTCCTTGTTATAATTAGACTGATCGCGCAGTGTGTAGGGTGAACGTTAAGAATTAAGGAGCAGCAGTCGCCTGCGGCTTTGTGGTGTCTTTTTGTTTCTTACTAAGGCAATTAACAGTGCAGCGCGCTTTGTTCGGATTTGAAACAATTGTACCAAATATGGTTTGCTTTATCCAAAAGATTTATTAACATAAAATAATATATTTTATTTAATATTTAACAAATGTTTTATGCATTATATCGGAAGATTTTTTTTATTTATTAGATCAGGTAATATTTCAATAATAGAAATTATCTAGTAGATCTTTTTTTGTCTGTAATTTAATTTGTACACAAGCCGCGGTAATTACACAAAAATAAGAAGGAAGAATTACTGAGCGGAATAGTAACTTAGAGTCCACACCAATAACAAATATAAATAAAAATTTGAAACATGATAATATCAAGTATTATTATATTTATAGTTTTATATACTTATAACTATTGAATAGCTAATTTTAATAAAATGTGTGTGTAAAATTTATTAAAAAAAAGATTTTTTCTCATTATAGTATCAAGAAAAAGCACAGCGTAAAAATATTTGTTCCAATATTATTTAAGTTTTTTTCAAGTTATAATCAAAGCTATAGTTGCATGTCACACACAATCACATGCATGCTTTAGAGTGCCAAATGTCGTCTATATTAAATTAAATTAGAAAAAAATATAGTACAAACAACATGTCAGCTTAATAATTATATAATTATGTTACACCAAGGCACGGCCAGTTATGGCTAGCGAATAAATAAAGGAAATATAAGATTAGCATATATTAAAATCACAGTAAAAAGTATGTTATATTCAGTTTATTTACCTTTCAATCATAAAATCTCTTTAACATTTGTCTTTGGTATATTTTCAACTTTATTTGTACAACAAAATATTTATAGAAAATGAGTGGGTAAATACGAAACCGACACAGGTAATATATTTTAAAACTCCATTCGAGAAACGTAATGTAACCGCGCTTTAGTACAATGAACATGTTCCCTACATTAGAACTGTAAATTAGGCACCAAAAACGGTCTCATTTTCCACTCGAGTGCTGCGGCTAATATAGTCTCGCTCTTGAAATATGCAGTCTTACCTGCCGCCGCCTGGGAGCCGCCGGCGAACGTATTCTAATTGTTAAACATACTGCATCGTTTAATCCAAGCTACATCTTGGAATGTTCGAGAATACAGCCAAGATTTTCAGGCAGTCTGCGGCTGAGAGACTTGGCCTCGGCCATACCAAGCTTAATAGTCAGCTTAAGTTCACTGCGAATACTCGATGCCTCGCATTAACAGAGTCAAATAGCTGGAGAATTTGTAAACGAAAATTGAGCCTCGTTTACATATGCGAAACCTTTCTAAAGTTGTAACACCCTTCAGAAACCTTCCTCAGCGATCCCGCTTCGGCTCTCTACTGCAAACAGCCGTTAGGCGTCGTCGATGAAATTGCAAAAATGTAAAAGAGCTAATGTTTGCTCACCTTACCCCTTCCCGACCCCACGAGCGGCGTGACGAGCCGGATAAAAGGCTTTAATACACCCTCATCCCTTATTACGAAACTTGAAAAAGACAACAATATAGATTCAATGTGTCACAGGCGCGGGCAATCATACGCGCATCAAAGGTAGCTAGTAGAGTGTGGATATGGCTTTATTCGACGTTTTGTTACCATTTCACGTGGAAATACCAAGTCAAAGGGCTACACGTTATGAGATCTGAAACAATACGGATTGTTACAAACCTGTTTCCTTCATATGTGAGGAAATTGTATTCGAATGCTTAATGAGAAGCCCCTGTTTGTACTCGTGACATAAAATCATGTATTTTGTTATTTGACATTAATAAACTTCAATATAATTTAGTTATAAAACCGTCCACATTTATTTTTTTGCTTTTTACCGTTTTTTAAATTTAGTTTCCTAAGCCAAATCTCTCTCCATACAATATGGTATTGAAAAATACGAAGCAGTCATTACCGCCCTCTGAAAAATCTCGAGGCTGCTTTGCAAGTCAAAACTCTTGAGCGTGACGCCTCCCGCTTTGAGTACTACAGGTAAGTGATCATCTCATATGTGCACAGAAAGGAATGGTGAGAACCACTCACTTCTGAAGTATAAGAAATGTTTATTTGCTTAAATTAAAAATGTAATTGAGCCGATGCTTTTACTATATAATATTTAAATTTCTTTTTTGGTAAATTTTTTCTACATTACATTACATTTTTTAAAATTCATCTAATCATGAAATAAATACAAATACAGTATAATAAAAATATTCCAAAAAATACCTGTACTGCATATTATTAAATATTCACAGCTAATTGTGGGATAAAAACTCTCGTAATTTATATAATGCTTTACGCTGAATAATGATCTCTGCTCACGACGTCGCAATAGGGTCGCGGGTTTGATTTACACCCGCGTAAATGTCAAGCCAAAGCGCAGGTGTATATTACTGTCTTAATTTCCCACCGATCGTACTAAAAAATTCTTTTTCAATATACTAAATACGACTTAATTTATACTATCCTTTAAACATGTAGTAATATCTACTTGTAAAGTTTAAAGGACGTAAAAAAATCTCCAATTATTAACTCTATATACTTGTAGCACTTGACTGATATTTTTGACAACACTTGTTACTACTTAAAATGTCATCAAAAATACTACAGTTATTTTAAATACAAATGATTATCGCATACTTTTTATACCTGATTGCTATTCTTCTTACTTCTAAGATCAAATATTAATTAAATTTACAAAAATAACTCAGCTACAAGTGTTATAGTTATAACTATGCAGTTAACCATCATGTACGACATTACTTACGTCATATTCTAAGCTAACATAAGACAGGCTGTAATTTTCAGCTTAATACAGAATTCCGCAAGAGGCCGCAACACATTGGCGCAAATTGACATTCAATCAGTGTCGCGACATTGTTTCCCTATCAATCCTTATTGGCAGCGGGACCACGCGCCGCGCCGATGTGCCGCCATCAAATCGCAATTTGTTTATGAAAATTTATTGTATTCGCCATTACTGGATTCTTTTCCTTCGGGAGCGACTCAGGGAACAAAATCACCTTATTCAATTCCCTTTTTGCATACATCACGCACGGTATCTTCGAGGGGAACATCGGTTTTTGTCTGAACACGTGAATCGCGTTTGCGACGCGTGTTCGCTTCTTATTAGTCTAGATTGAGTATACGTTTTTGGAAAATCGCTCGCGGCCGACATCTTCTTCGACCAGACAGTACTCGTATTGTATTTTTCATAAATTACATAATAATTTTAAGCTTTTATCAAATTTTTATTTTACAACCTATACAATCTTTAAATAAAAATCCGTTTGCCAAATGAACAGTGTTAAATAATGATCACAAAAATAGTTCTTAGTAATAAATATAATTCATTCATTCATGCGAACAAGCGTTTATCTACAAATCGTTACAAATTGGAATGGACCACGGTAATTTGCATTTCAAAATACCGCAAAAATCATTTATCAGTGGTATTAACGAGTCACACATGCGAAACGACGATGCTAAGCGACGTGCGCGATATGACACCGTTTCCCTTCTGTTTCGAGGATTTGGGAAAAGAATTGTCGCATATATCACCGTTAATAGGGTGAGGAGAGAGCACTACTTATGCCTAATGCGACAAGGAAACATGTCGTACGCCTGAATATATTTCCAGTACTGGATTTTCAATAGCAATAAATATATAAAACCTCTCGTAGACATCTACATCTTAACTTGTATATTATAAGTGGTTGATTATATGATTTGTTGTATTGCAATTTTATTACTATATTTATATTTAGTAATATATCATAGATATTTGGTTTTTACCTTGTAATTGTAAAATAATAATATGTTATGACGTGTTTTCCTTCTTTTATATACATTTGCTATATTATTTTTAAGATTATTTCTAATAACTAATAGCATTCACTGAATTTTAAAACGAATTTATTCGATGCAAAAGATCTAAAGGTAAGCAAGTATTCTATTTTATGGTACTGCGATAGGCATGTCAACAAATTTAAATTTTCATGCCGTCAAAAACATGATATTAACCCCGTTTTTAACATAACAATAAAGAGGTGACGGTCGTAAACACGACGAAATGATGCTACGTAAAAAGGAACGACACGGTAAATATGGACAAGCGATGTCTTCGGCGACAGTGGCATTACTCGGGGCGTAGTAAAAAGGCGTAAAACATGCTTTTAGTGACGGATACTAATTTTATGTGTTTTTAAAAGAATAATTAAGTAAAATAAATATATGAATTTTTAAAATAGCAAAGAAAATTTAAGCAACTTAAAATAATTTTATAGAACTATCAAATGGCATTTTTTTTTTCTTTTCATCATAAAACTTTAAAACAAATATATGTTACATATTTAATTTAATAAAAAATTATATGTAGCATTAAAAAGACTTTTTATGAGACGACGTTCCAGCAAGCGCTAGAATACACGAGTAAATTTCCATATTTGTAATCCTAATGCATTTGAGATAAAATCTACCTACCGTTCCTCAATCAGTCAGCAGATTATGCTAAATACCTGTAAGTATAATATTGTAAGGCACACAGTGCATACGTAAGTGAGTTTATCAGCCCTTCTAAAAAGCTGTTATATTTTCAACACATGATTATGTAAAAGAATTCCGCGATTTCCGCGTGTGGGGAAAGAAAATGTGTCGTTAACAGTGCTATGTCTCATTTGCATCTGCGGCGAGACTTAATGCTAAATTGTTTATAGTTACACATTTGTAAAACTCGAACATTGTGATGAATTTAGAAGATTTTTAATAATAAATTGTTCTCTAAATAAAATTATTATAAATATAACTAGCGATTCTTTTTTTCCTTTACTTTCAATTATGTATATAGAAGGGAATGGAACCTAATGTTAAGAACTCTTTATTTACCAATTTCAGTCCAATTTCTAGATATTTATAATTATATTGAATGGTAAACTCAATATCACTATTCGTTTACCAGAGCGGGAAACTGAAAACAAATTATTCTTTCACGTGAGGATCAAACGTGTAACCAACCGACACACTGAGCCACATCAGCCACGAATTAACGTTATTTCCTAAATTATTAAAAATAAAATTTCACAAATAAAGTGCCTAATTTTCTGACTCGTCTAACGACTTCCTCGTCAAGTTAATAACACAAAACAAATGACCGGCGAAATCTCCGAGCAACCCTGTAACAATTAATCAAAACATTTGGCCCTTCGAAAAAATTAGAGGAATAATCCTTCAGAGGCCGTAGATGCCATTATGATTATTTAAATCTCCAGGACGACTCAACAAAACTGGAATATAGATATAAGACTGCAATAACCCATTTAAGAGGATAAGAAAAAGGGATGGTAGTCATTAGCATATAATGACAGTAATTAAAATACACAAATAGAGCTATAAAGAAGGCCCGGCGTTGAAGGGTTGTCTTCATCTCGCCAGAATTTATACATGGCAAATATTTTCGCTGTGGCTCAGCAAGCCGCCTCAGAATTAAGAAGCGCATTGTTGAATTTATTAATTAATAGACCCGATGTTGCGTGCAAGATTGTAGGTTGAAGGCATTTGTATCAATTTTCATATACAAATTAGCGAATAAATCCATTGATGACGTAGACATGATGAAATCTTATAAATCATTAGTGATGGACTGTATTCGTCAGTGTTTGTGAACATATGTTTATTAAAAATATAATTGAACTCTTGATCTCATAAGACAAGTTTCTGACACTTATTAAACGATTTTACAATCGTAGAGATTACTCTCTTGACATTTCAGTTACAATATTTTAATACCTGCCTGCTTAATATTTTTAAAACTTACAGAAAATATATATAAATAAATGAGCAGTATATAAAAATATAGTCTAACCTAAAATTTTAAAGCAAATATTTTATACGAAACAAGAATATATTATCTGAATTCATAGAAATATAAGAAATTATTTCAATTCATCTACAACCGCGCTCCACCGCCTTGCAGACAATGGGTCGGCTAATTACGAGATGTAAAGCTTTATTAACGCAATCGGGTGGTGATTAACATAAAAAAATAATATTTACCGAGTCGACGCCGAGTGTCTTAATTTACGAATATTGTGGCGTTAGCTCTGGCTCTCAACCCTTTGCGAATAATTGCAGCGTTTTAGGAATAGAATGAGTGGAGATTGCTCATCGCGCGTCTTGTAATAGATATTATTTGTTGTAACCGTAGAAATAATTAAAACTCAATTTTTATAACTATATCCACTTTGATTCTAGACTATTTCATTAGTAGTACTTTGTTACTTAAGTAGTATTTTTACTAAGACGTCTACAATTTTATTTCTTAAAATTTGTCACGTCACGTCTTGAGATAATGCTAGCTTTCGCTTGGATTCTGGAATTGCTATGTACAAATTACCCATTGATATTTTAATCAGATCTCATCCCTTCGATGATTTCGAAGACGTTTCTATTAGCATATAAATAGGAACTAAAATATGACATCAGCATTTTAATTTTCTATATTACGGAGCGATTTACAAATTAGCGGGTAAGAAAAACTCAATGGCGGCTTTAAGAGGGTAAAATCAGCCCGCAGATGTTCTATTTAAATGTAAATTTGCTTCAACGCCAGCGACATGGATAAAAAAAATAATTTAGAATTGAAATACTTGTCAAGCTCATCAAATACGATGATGATGACATGAAACAATAACCTTTAACTGTTTATATTTTATTCAAGTACGAACTTACTTAGGTAGTATAAAAAAAACGAAATGTGGTATAAAAATGTCATTGAACAAAAAGCTCTCAGCCGTATTTAATCAACGGTTCACAACAAACACCGGGGGTGACAATTGCAGGCATCGCGTAAAAAAAGAAAGATTTCTTTCCGTTGTGAAAAGCAACAATGAAAGAATGGTAAAAAAGGTCCGGAAACGAAGGTGACAGATTGTTGGCAAAAGTCACACCTTCTGTTTACGAGGTACAGCCAGATTGGCTATCATTAACTTAATCACTTTATACAATTAAGTGAAACGACCATTAGAGTCGTAGAGGGTCTCCAGAACTAAGCTACTCTTTTTATTTTTAACGTTATAGTGTGATTTCATTTTCTTCGTAATCGTTAAGAACTAATAATGATATAATTAAAAGTTTGTTTTCAATTTGTTATATAAAATTATTTTTATGATAATGATCATTGCGTAAGTTATTTTCAGAATTAACAACGTGTTGAAAATACAAAGTGGATGGTAAATTTCAAAATTATATTTAATTTTAACAAGATGCCCTCTTTATACTTGTCTTTGGCTAAAATTTCACGCTACTATTGTTATTTTATGCCTTAAAATACATGTATATAACTATAGTCTTACATGTAAATATAGTAACAAAACAAAACTCCTCGAATCCGAAGTTGGTTAAAACCTTTTTATCCCGTGTCCAGAATCCATTAATTCCTTTTGCATCTTGAATTAACGAATCGATAATAATTGATTAAGTACCCCGCCGTAGCAAGGAGTACCACAAAGGAGTCTATTCGAGCCGTCTGCGAAGAAAACAAAAACATGCCTCTCCCTTTTTTGACCGGCACAAGGCGAAATCTGGCTTTGTTCATTTGCTCGGTAAACCGATAATTTCATTAAACAACAAAGTGGATCTACTAGGGAGTACTCTGTAAACACGGCAAGAAGCCAATGTCCCCCAAGATGGAAAATTCATTTGGAGAAAAAATTTAAGTCTAAGCGCAAAGCTACAAATTAAGAGTCCTACCCCATTTATTTATTCGTTTCGCTGTTCGCTCCCAACTGCGTTCGTAGCTGAACGATTTATATACTTTGTAAAACGCAAAATAATATATTTTAAACATAAAAATAAAACACCAAGAAATGCTTATCGTAAGTACCCTTAATAACAATTTAGCTAATATTGTACACGTAACCTACAACGGTCGAATTCCGGGCGTTAAAAATATCGCAGAGTAATTTGGAGCATTTGAACGGGCACTCGCATTAAAGTTAGGTAGCCGGCAAATTAAGCCGAACCCCCAATATATTGCGTTTGTTCTTTTGAAGCGCCAGGTGAAGGGTTAAACCAAGAATGCTTTGCTTTTTATAGGAAGTCCAATAAACTGGGGGAATATACATATAAGTCCGAATGCTGGATTTGAGTGGTCAGGCAACTTTAATAATAATGTATTGAAAGGCTTCTCTCATGATTCCTTTAAAGTTTATTTTGAATGTTAAGTAGTATTTCTTTACCAAGTCCTTAGACTAGATAGGCTAGTTTATTGTAGTGCTTAGTATTGTTTGTAATATAATCCTGAAATTTCCTCAAAAGGATAACTGAAAAAGGAATTTGTATTAAACTTGAACTACAATTTTTAGGTACAAAACAATATTTGATATACAAAAAAATTAATACAGTCTTACTTTATATAATTTCTAGTTTCAAAAATCTGCAGTTATTGTGACATAAAATATTACTTTTTGAAATTTGAATAAAAAAAGACATTTCTATTTCAAATACAGCTTAATATTTGTGTACTTAGAAGTAGTAGTGTATTTAGAATACTTTTAAAGACTAACATAATAGTAATAGTAATCACTAATATAAAAATGTACATCATTTTATTTAATAATAAAATAAAATTATATTTTGTGTATATGGTATTTTACTATTTGTAGCTCCGTCCTCAAATAGTAACAAATAGTTACAAATAGACTGTGCAAGCTATAGGGCAATCAGTTTGATTAGCTTAGGTGGTAAAGTATATGCAAAAATTTTAGCGAGAAGAATGCAAGACAGATCCGAAAGGCTACTGTGGGAGGCCCAAGGAGGTTTTAGACCTGGAAGAGGATGCATGGATCAGATCTTTTCCATCCGTATGATCACAGAGAAGTTTTTGGCTGTAAACCAAAAGGTTTTCTGTGCTTTTGTGGACTTGGAGAAGGCGTTCGACAGGGTTGTGAGAAAGAAGTTGTGGGAGATACTACCCCGGTACAATGTGAACGGACCCTTGCTGCAGGCTGTAAAATCTCTTTATAGAGATCACTCAGCCTGTGTGCGAGTAGGAGCCGACATGTCGCCTCGGTTTGGCATCCAATCGGGTGTCAAACAGGGTTGTGCCATGTCGGCTTGGTTGTTCAATTTGTATTTGGATAGCTGTCTCCAAGGACTGAAAGAAAGTGACATGGGTGTAAAAGTGGGTGACTTGAAGGTAAATTGCTTGTTGTACGCAGATGATGCAGTGCTTATTGCATCATCAGAAAGCGAGTTGCAGGCATTGGTCACCATTCTGAAAGACGGGTGTGAAACTAATGGTCTAAACCTGAATGCAAGTAAGATAAAGGTTCTGGTATTTGAAAGAGACGAGGAAAGGACGGAATGCAAGATTTTCGTGAATGGAAAATTATTGGAACAAGTGAACGAAGTAGTATACTTGGGAAGTATGTTAAGTAGAGATGGTAGATACGAAATGGATGTGGAAAAACGTGTTGCTGCCGGTAACAGAACGAACGGTGCCTTAGCTGCGTTGTTGAGACGGCAGAACGTCAGCGTCGCTGCACGTTTGGCCGTACACAATGCAGTTTTGGTTCCGACGCTGTTATATGGCAGTGAAACGTGGGTATTACAGAAGAAGAATGAAAGAAAGATGAATGCTGTGGAGATGCGATCTCTTCGAAGGATATGCGGAGTCAGCTTAGCTGACCGAATCCGCAACGAAGAGGTACACAGGATGGTAGGTACCAGCGAGGATGTCACAGTAAGAATGAAGAAGAACGTGCTCAGATGGTTTGGGCACGTCGAAAGAATGAGTGACGAAATAATGGTAAAAAAGATATATGATGGAAAAGTGAGTGGTAAGAGAGGTAAGGGGAGACCTCGGTTGACTTTCGAAAACACAGTATCGAAGATACTGGAGGAAGGTCACGTAAAAAGCATGAGGACTCCCCGGAGAGCATGCATGAAGAGGTTAATGACAGTGGACGAGGCGAAAGAGGTATGCAGGGACCGCAGCGTTTGGCGCTCCGTTCTCTCTGACTACCCCGCTAGGGATAGAGCGTGAAGCTATGTATGTATGTATGTATGTATTTTACTACATTTTGCTTATTTTTAGTCTTAACTGCTTTATTACTAGTAGCAAAATATAAAATTCCACATTCGCTCACACACAAAAATTAACCATAATAATTATACCGGTGCTAGGTAATTAGATCAAAAATACCATTAAATTAATAAATAAAAAACAGGAGCGGGACTCGTCGAATGGGAGAGACGCATAGGCCCCTCTGTCGAATAAATTTATGTAAAAATTTTCATTAATATTTTTGAGGCCGACCGTCCGCTCGCCCTTGGGAGAGGAAATCGAGTTCGCGGTCGCGATGGAAAAATGCAAACCGAAAATTATGGGGTCCCTCGCCTTGTATTTGCTTATGAATACCCGTCGTACCTGCCGCATTGTAACGTATAGGTAAACATAATACAAAAATCGTGTACCAAAAAATTCAACATATATTGTTCAGGGCCATTTCATTACTTATGGAAACCACTCAATCATTTAGAACTGTTGGTGGATAATTGGATATGGTATTATTTTAACATGTGACCCCTGACGTTGCGATTTCATTTGTGTTTCACATATTGTTGGATTTATTTGTTTAATATATAAGAGGTTATTTTATTTATGTCAAAAACATAGTTATCGAGATATTAACGACACGTTATACTTGCTAGCTTATTTTGTGAGGTCGACTTGACAAAACAATCACTAAGTTTTACTAGTAGTTAGTAGACCTCAAACTGACCTAAATCTACCTTGAATTTAAAACAAACTGTTTTATTATAAAATATAAACTCAATGGCATTAGTTTTTTTTTATTAAATGTGTTATTAGTATTATATTTATTTCGACACACAAAAACTAGAGCTGTTAGCATTTTTTGTAAATAAATAAAAATAGTTCAAAATATACCTTACAACGAGTAGTAAACTAATTCACAAAAAACTCATGTTCACAATAGTATTAGCATGTTCTCAATAGTATTCTCTCACCCTAACTTGTTTGGAAAGCGTCCACTATGAAAAACGCTCGACCGGGCTCTCGTAAGATTATGAAAGATTTGTGAGTCTTGGAATGGCGCCCGAGCGGTCGTCGTAGCTTAAGAGATTTAAATCGCTCACTGGCCCGGAATGCCAGATACAAACTGATTTTTCCTTCTTCAAAATTCCGTAAAAAAATCCCAGCCGAATATGAAGTGGTACACCAAAAATTCAAGAATATTTTGTTTTTAGCTGTTTTATATAAATTTATTACATATATTTTTAAATAACAATACTTATTCTATTATATTTTATTTCTTTCATTTTATTTAATATCTAAAGTTAAACATAAATCAACAGTTTTAAATGACTTTAAGTGAATAAGCATATGAAAATTGCAACAACACAGTATATTGAAATAAAAGTTTATACCCACCCTATAAAATATAGTCTTCAAGAAAATCTCACTTGGTCGTATTTCATTCGGCACTAAGGCCACAGCAGCCAGAATCTCGCCATATCTCAACGAAACCTGTAAATCTTACAGGCATTTTTATATTCGCTTCCCCAACTAAGGGCTAAGCAAGTCGCACCGGCCCAGATTATATCTTGACACTTGATGGATGAATGGTTATTGGATCTCAACATTTTTATCATTTTGATACAGTCGCGAGGGCAAGGTGTTTTTTTGAATATACTAAACTATCGATATTTTTACGTAGATTTTTTACAGTTTCTAACTAGGCAAAGATAACTTTTGAAATATTGTAACGTGGCTTATGGCACTCGTACAATTTTTTGAGCTAATGCGACAACAATATTTAGAAGAGTTGTTCCATAAAAATATCGATAAATAAAACTTCTAAACAAATTAACGTTCATGTATAACACCACAAATTTTATAAATTACATGTTATAAATCATATTAGTAAAAAAATTCATACATTTCATACACCGCGCGGTGCCTATATGGCCCGCGTAAGAGATGCGAAATTGGCAATGTTCTCAGCGCCGCGTCTGACACTGCGACCCGATCGTTTGCACTCTTTACTACACCCCTATCTCACACATCATATCATAAGTACCGTCTGCATGTGTTATGAAAATGAAGATTTTATAGAAAATATTTTCTATGATCTATTTATTTTCTATTAAAATATCTTATATTTTATATATGTACCTTCTATTTTTAGTTTTTAGAAAGTATTTTATGCTACTATTTGTTCCTGTTACTATGTTATAATTATTATTATAATGGATTAATGTAGAGTACATTTATTAGGTTTTGTAATATATTTTTAAGTAGATACGATCACTAGTCAAAAAAGACCAATAAGACATTATTAAGAAAAATTACCAGAAATTTTATTTACATTGCCAGGAATTATGCACATTAACTTAAAGAAAACATATAAACATTTTGAACGCTGCAGCATTTGAAGCCGCGCCTCTTGCAAACCTTTTGCAGCAACAAACTTATTGTGGATTAATACTTTATCAAAAATACAAAATGCGTATTTGTAAGGTAAAAATGTGTTACTATAAATATAATTTTATTTTAAAAAATAAACATTGCTATCTCTACACGTAGTTTTCCACTCACTTTGGCGTTCATACATAGACACGATAAGGTCTAAAAATGCCGCGGCCGCGTCGGCGGAAACATATCAATTCAATTTGGAGATCGCTGCGGAACACCGTGAAATGGGACCCGCGCTAAATCATGTAAGCGATAAACATATCGAATGGGTTTAGCTTTTATTAGCTGTGACTTGAGATTTTATCTCTTAGAAGGAAATTTATACTATATTATTTTTAAAAGCTTATTTTTTGATAGTGAAAAGCGAAGAAGGCTTTATTTTTACTTTTTAGTTTTTTTTAATTATTTTTAATGCATTTTGGGGATTAGCTTTGTTGTAGCTACCTATACGTATGCATATATATCTGTTCACATGTCCGTCTGTCAATTATACTACTAATATTAATATTAACATATGCTTCTAATATTAACTAAGTGATACTGTTGCATTCGTTTAATTTTTGTCATCTATTATTAGATTCGTAATCAATTGCAATTTGACAACTTTGAAAATATTAAAGTAAAAACAAATAATTATACCACAGAAAAAAATTATACAAATTTATAATTATAATTAATTTCAGACAAAATAAGAGTATAAATCAGGAAAATTAAGTTTGTCTCGTTATTTTAGATATTTTTTTTGACCTCCACTCCCGTACTACACACTCCCAGTGCTACTCACTCCCGGTCCCGATCCCGGAATACTCCCGTTTTGCAAGGGAGGAATGAAAATCAAATCATATTTTGTTCTGCTGCTGCTCTCGCTGTATGCGTTTTTAAATACACAATACGTATCAAATGGTTCAAGCATTAACTATAAATACATACATAATATAAATGATTGTATTATAAAAATGCTCCTGACTAATATATACTTCTAATAACCTCTTCCAATAAAGTTAAGAGGACTAAAGACTATATACGTAACTTAAAATTAACGTTACTACAAAAAATATTTAGTATATACAACATAATGCAATTATATTATATATTTATAAACAACTAGTAGCTGCGCTTCTCAATTAACTCACTCGCTAATAAGATAGAAAGGGCTCTTCAGTAAAAATTCATAACGTCATCCGACGGGTGGGTATAAAAATTAAAAATGCACACGCTTTCAATGCCTCAAGGAAAATATGTTAACTCAAATATCCTGTTAATTTTTTAAAAAGTATATACCCTAAAAACATTTTAAACGACAAAGATGTGGCGTCTTGAAGCGTTTAACGCGTATAATTAAACCTTTTTTTCTTACAAAAAATATTTCGTCAACCATTTTCTGTGTAAATTTTAATAGATATCATTTTCTTTTAAAGTTTTTGTTTAGGGAAAATAATTATAAGTTATAAAGACCAAATACGTTTATATATTTAAATATATTATAATTTCATGATTGTGTTCGAGGAAGCGTCGATAGTACCGATTTAATATCTCGCTCATAATTGAAGCGAACGTTCTTCCAAACCCATTACGGGAGCTCGTAGATTCGCTGAGACCTAGGTAATGAACTCACATTATAAATGCAACGAGGCATCGCCGATGCACCAGCACTCCGACGAGAAGAATTAATTCATTTGCATGTAAAACTTCACCTACGTCTAAAGATTAGATATGTAAGACGTAGCGGAATCGATAGACGACTCTCATAAGTGGTTTAATGCTTTCATTACACTTCATACTCATGTAAAATTTATTTTTAATTTTGAGTAAACTGAAATGCTATAAAAATTGAAGACCTGAAGAATTGGATATAAAGATTTATCTCGTACTTCATATCAAGCAATCACTTATACGTAGCCAATTAATTTTTACTAAGAATACAAAATAATAATACTATTTTTAAAATATACAAAGATTAAGCGCAGTTGTCAAATATATTTGCATGATATATACTTGTGAATACATACTGTAGTGTCATCGTCACTCCACAACAACAAATTCAAACTAATCTACACTACAGGCTTAACGTGTTTTAGCGGTTTTTTAGGCTCGCCACTAACCCGCAGATAGTCACCTGCGAGCAATTTTAATAGGATCGGTCCCCTCTAGACCTCTTCCTAATTCCACGTCCTCTACTCGAGCACTTTTTAAAATCATTTTACGCCTCTTGATTACGAACGATGTCAAATGGAAGCTTCAATTTGTCAAAGAATTGCTATACACAATGAGTTGTTTTTGATGCAATCGAAATATAGACGTCTCTATTTTATTTATACGATTATAGCTGCGATAAAAAATAAAAAAAGGTAAATTGTCTCATAAAACACTGTGAAAGGAAAAAGAAAATTAAAGAAGATTATACAAAATCCGACTGCTCCAGCATTGGTACGGCGCTGGCGCTGATCGCTCCCTCGGGCCCGCACTTATCATTGACATTAACTTTTTTGTTGTCCATAACATTTGCATAACTCTTAAACTCTATCGACATAGCACGCCTCGAAGCCCCGAGGCGACCTCCTGCAGCCTATACTTTGTAAGATCATTTTCAGACTTTACAAAGTCTCTCGTCTTGGGAACTGTAAAGCGGGAAGTAATTTATAAATTACCTTCAGCGGCGCAACGTGAAATGTGCGCATCCCTTTATTTAATCCCATGTGTCATATGAAAACATACAAAAAATTTGTATGCTTAAAATTATTGCATTGTACATATTAAGAAATTAAAGAAAATAAAGTAAGAAGAAAATACGAAGAAAATGGTTTTTTTACTATCTACTAAGTTAGCTTCTTAATGAACTATTACTCTCACACTTCTCGTTATCCTGTTTTCTTCACTGTTTCTATTTTCCATATACAGATAAAGATTAAAATAACAGCTTACATTACATAAAATACGTCCCAACATAAGAATAACTGGTCTAAAATGATATGTTCAATAAAGATAAACAGTTGCATGATACCATTAATTTACTGTCAATCAACCATTTCCTGACAAAATACAGAGCGGTTTGAAAATTGTCCAAAAGAATTCCTCGCCACCGTCTAATGTCATTATAAGCAACATTCATCACGACATTTGAACGTCACAGATTAATATGAATTTGAATGAGACTATTTTGACGTCTGTCACATTCCAAGCCGCCCTTCGGCTAACGAAGCTAATTCCGAGCGTCATAATAAGGCATTCGTTTGAAAAATTGTTTATACGAGATTTTTACAAGGAAATATTTTTAAGATGTCTGTTTTAAGAGCTTTGTTATGGGATTATTTTTGTACAATATTTTTTGTAGGTAATAATAGAATAAGTAGCACAGACTTATATTATTATAATTTATTTAATTATTTATTTATTATATTTAAATTTGTGTACAGAGTGCCAATTATTAGATTACCTTTACCTAATGTAGGATACATTGCTATAAGCGGGATGAAATTTAAAGAAATAAAAACACAAGCCACATAAAATTTATATTTAAGTCATAATTTGCAATAAATAAATTTGAAGAATAAGCAAAATATGTGATATATTTTAATTCAAATACAAAAATATTCCAAAAAAAAAAATAATTGCGTAAATTGTTATTTTTAAGATGGCGGATGGCTTAATGAGACGGTATCGCTAGCAACAGCTGTTACGATACCGGCCAGGAGTGTCGCCGCACTCACCCTTAAAAAGATTTTTATGTTAAGTATAAGTGGATAAAGCTATTTATTTTAAAAAAGCCACCTTTCTCACACATTTTTAGCTATTATAAAGTTTTTCATATAGGTTTTTTTTTTATTTTAATAATTTCATACATAAGTAATGTAATGTTATTTCTGTAGAATGGAACGGAAAGTGGAGAGTAGAGTATGTTTATATTCGGTTACATGCTTCTACCCAGTTAGGGATAGCAAATAGAGCTTTAAAAATATTGTTATTTTACACCTATAATATGATATTAATAATCGCAATAAACATTATTGTTAGTGAATGAAAATTTTGAACTAATTATATTTATTCCAATATATTTTTGCTGAGATATTAATCTATTATAGTGCAGTCTGCCTCCCATTATAACTTGAGGCATAATATGTTAAAATTGAAGATACAAAACAAAAAAATACGTCAATCCATACTAGGTTAGCCCATTACTACTCCATCGAAAAGACGATCACTTTTTTCCCCTGACTTCGAAAAAATAGGGGAGATTCCTATCTTGTCGCTTCTAATTTACTTATTCCTCTTTTAAAGACTTATTTACCTTCAAAATCCCATTCTGCAAGCGGCGATCTTCAGTAACGAGGACCTCTCCCGCGACGTGTCGAACGAGATTTTTAAAAAAAAGCAATAACAATTTACATAAACACCCGGTCCTAGTTAACAGTTAATAAAGAAAACGGTGTCCCAATTGACAACGTTGCCTTTTTAAATGCCTTTAAGATGGAAATGTTGATGGCATATTGTTTTACAGGCACTTTTTACTAGATCCTTTGTTGAGAAATGACTTGATTTGAATCGGACCTTTTAAATAATTGTGTTTTTCCTTTTCACAATAAAATTTAACATTTGCGTTTTTATTTCAAAAAAAATATAAAATAAACGCCTGAGATAAAAAAAAGTTAAATCAACTTAAAGCTACTATCTACATATCTGTATTCTTTATAAAAGGGGAGCAAAAAAATACTACTAACTACAAAAACTTCTAAAATTTTAAAAATTCACCTATCAAAAATATTGTATGTCATCTTTCTGTTCTTGTGTAAACTGCACAAGAAATATAAAACATAAATTAATGGATTTGGTATTATAGCAACTTAGACTATAATTGAAAGAATTAATATAATAAAAAGCAGTTGTAGCAATATGTTGACGAAAAAGTATTAATGCTTTCATAACTTTCACACATAATAACTTAACAAAACTGCATACTATGTTGCATAGTTTTGTTATTTCAGTTATATTTAACTTCTTCTATACTATCGATGTCACATTAAGCAAAAAATTTATTTGATTATCAACAATATCGACTCTTTGTAATACATATCAAACACTATTCTACATAGAATTATAGAATAATTGTTCAAAACTGTTCAAGGGAAGGCTACAAATAATTGTAAAACAAGGATCTTGGAACTTAGACGACAGTCATTAATTCATAAATATCTTGATCCACTTGACGTAAAAAAACTGTAAAATAAAGTTAACTATTAATAAAATAAAAGCAAATGAATGATAAAATAATATACATACTTCATTATTTAGAAAATTTATTGTAAGAGTTTCTTACTCATTTATTTTTCCATTCCTCGAGAAGTACCTTGTGTTATAGTAAAAGTAATATCATTTTACTTTGAATATTTTATTTCTTTAAAGTTTTAATAGTAAAGTGAAAACAACACTTCGATGCTGTTTTTAACATTTAAAAGTAGAACTTATTCAAGATCATGCCATAACAAACTTTCTTTAGGAACAAGAATCAGCGGCACATCAACGTCGTTCTATTAAAAACTTCCCGACTTCGCTTATAGTAATCCAAAACAAAGTTTGCCCAGTTCAAGGTCGCAATTTAAAGTTTTTCGAAAACTTCTTTCCCGCCCAGTTTTTTATAAGTATATAAATCTTTTTGCCGGCAATGTTTTGCAAAGTTTTTGGCCCAGATTGTCATCGATTTTTGTTTGAAAAGTTTGTTTTTTCATTGTTCTTCTAAGTTATTTGATGGTTAATTCATAAAAAGTTATACGTCTGGACGATCGATAGTAGGCTTGGCAGCTTGTAAACAAACTAATTCTTGTAGGTAGTGACCAAAATATTCATATTTTCATCATAAATATAAAATGGTTAAATGTTTTTAAAAAAATCATATCTAAAATGTTTAAAGTAGGCATTGACAATTTAAAATAAATTCAAAGTCAAATTAAAATGTATGATAAATGCTAACATTAGAATATCCATTTAAAATTATATAAGATTTACTATTTTCTATCTAACAAATATATTTTCACACCGCCTGTAAATATTTTCCCCATAATAATGGCTATACATGCAGTCGGCCCGAGGGCTCTCATCACCTCGGCCCTGAATATTTTTGTATGTATTGTGCGACCCTCTGTCTCAACTTATGTAAATATCCCAACACTTTCTCCATTTTTCTCGCATTTGCCATACAATGCTCTGCAATTTGATGCCAGATTTCCAACATTATCCGCATAGGTGAGCCCTTTCGACACGCGGATTTTCAAATAGAAAGGTCTGATTTGGAGCTTACTCCAGCAATTTTGAATAAGTATATCCGAATCTTTTTGTCAGCCTTACTTTTATTGGAACACATAAATTATTCCATTAAATTTCAATAATAAGCATTTTCTTTACATTAATTGCTATTTTCATAGACAAAGGAAGCATAATGAACAGCCGTCCCCACTGTCCGTCTTGGTTGATTTATTTCATGACTCTTCGGATATGCAAATGGCATTAACATTCAAAGATGTAAGTGTATTCCCCCTTAAGAAATCTCGACCGCAGAATGATGGCAATCCTGGAAGAATCTTAATATTTTATGTTGTGTTATTCCCATTCTTTTTCCTTCCTGATATTATTTATTTCTTCGTCGACAATGAGATTCCTGCTTTGGCACGTAATAAAAAAGAATTATTGTTTATCTTTTTATAACGCTCCGTTTTGCTGGGTTAATGTTATCGTAGTTTAAAGTGACTGGGGAAGTGAAATAATAATATATGTTACATTATAGTCTATAAACATTTTTGCATTAAAATTTTAAACCAATACGACATAATAAACGAATACTTTTATTTAAAGTGTATTATAGTAGTATTATTTTTTATTTTAAATTAATGACAAAAATACATAAATAAGACTGAAAGTCATAATTACTTATATCTCTTGAAGCCTTTGCAAACATCCTCTACCAGGCTGTAGCTTAAGAACTCGAACTAACGACTATTGCTCAGTTGCGCCACTGAATACTTCAGTACTCAGTCTAAATGGGAGTTCAGTCGTAGCATGATTCTGATTTGTAGTAATGACGCGTTTTGCAATTTCTTGAAAACTAAGCGGTATTTAGGGAACAGTTTTTAACATCAGGCACTTTCAGCATGAAGCAGAAAATAAATATATAACTGTATCTAAATTCTTTCATCATGCACTTCAAAAACATTTCCATGTACTCACGTGATTAACAAGTCTCTTGTGTGTTAGTAGTGAAGAGTGGGAAAAAATCATCGTGGACCAGGGGAGTGCTCGGGCTATGATTGATCGCTTCTCTAATTGGTTGATGGATGGTGTGGTGTTCCAGTCCTGAAATTCACTTGTTTCAATTGTACAATATACTCGTGTATAGTTCTAAAGGGGGCTTTCGGATATGTAAACGAGTTTTAAATGGATGAGTAGTTGGAGTTAATTTGTCATTCATTGTTATTTTAATCATTTGATATATAGTACGTTTCTTTTTAATTTTCTTTACCAGGTTGCACGCCTTATATTATATTAGATACAAAATTACTTTTCTTATAAATGTTAGCTTTCATAGTGTTGATATAATTGGGTTTGATTACTATTCGGGGAAAGAGTTAGCCTTGATTTTCCTACCCTAATAGACAAAGTACGTGCCTGTACTCAGATTAGTCTCTTAAAAGGTTTTCTCTTTTTACCATATTACACTCTACTAGGTATATTGATAATTAAAAAGTAGCTTTTTATTACGATCTGTGTATTAAAACATAAAATAATTAAAAATATATTATGTAAATTTCTATATGTAATATAAAATTACAATATACTCGTATATAATGACGAGAAGCACAATTATAATCATTTCTCAGCAATAAACTCATGATAATAATATATTCGAAAACTTTTACGTTCTTTGATGTTGAGACAACACATGTCAAATTTTAATCCGTCAAACGCAAATTAAACACGAAGAATGTTGCCATGCTATCGTGTAACGATATTTGGAAATAGTAATTAAATTCCAGAACAGTACAAAGCAGAAGATACTCGTACGTAGCGGAACCTAATTTTCATAGCTGATTAGACTCACCCACATGGGATGCTTGATTACGTCACGTGGCCATATTCTGGCATCAAATGTAATGCATTAATTATATTCTCATATAAAATCCAACATTGTTCAATGAAATGGCCAAGCTAGCTTGATAAGTTTGAGTTCAATTCTCTGTTAAGGCAAGATTTTTGATATGAACTTTTACAACTTAATGGCTTCATTTATGAAAGATTAGATACAAAATGTTTTCTATAAGTGAAAATACAAATCCATATCAAGCTATTATATTAGATTATATTTCTTTAAATATTTACCAGTAGAATATACTTATACCGAAAATTTACTTAATTCATAAGGGTTATGTTTATTTTGCCACATGTTGATGGTACCCCTATCAGACGTCGGATACACGCCAAGTCTTGCTGACGTCACATTTGACGTCTCCGCAATATTAAAAACACCCCGTTATTCCGGTACATACATTATCCTGATTACAAGTGATATAATTAAAATTGTAAATAGAAATAATAATTAATTTGATTAATACCTTATTAATAACAGTAAACTAAATAAAACAAATGTAATAAAATAAATAAATAAGTATAATGCGGCTTTAAATCAGTATTTTTTTACATTTTACTAAAAACTCCTATGCAGTTCCATTAAATATGGCTATTCAACTCATTGATTTGAACAGTTCAAAAGCAACAAATCACAATATTCATTAATCACTGAAAATAAAATTGAGACTAAATTTTTAATCCACTTCGCCGTCGTATTAGCAAATGAAATGAAGCATGAGTAATGTTCTTTGATTCTCAATAAAATATTTTTCAGGATTGAAACATTCGTTCAAACATGCATAATTGCGTAGTAAATGACCCGTTAGTACTAACAATATGCTCTTGATCGAATACGCTATAGCACGAGTAGGTAAAGTGCATATAAAAGCTGTCTAGAAAGTTTTGTCGCTCGCGGCCGATCGATACGCAGCGCCGGGAATTACGGCGATACAGCTAGTTCGGGTAATTTGGGTTATTATGCCATTTCAGCAGGCATCTTAAATTCAATCTGATGAAAAAATAAATTGGTTTCCTCTTTGATTAAATAAAATGTTGAAAAATTCGAAAACGATATATTAGTACTCTTTTATGACATAAGTTATAAAACTATTATTTCGTTATTTACTAGAAATTCGCTTATACAATTTTAGTGTATTTCTTTTCCATGGTATAATCCCTAACGGACTCGCGTGTGATTAGATATATCCAAGTTTTGGGTTAATACATAATTGGGACCAAATCCCTATTGATCTCGAATAGGGACAGGTTTCTTAGTGCGTGTTCAAGGGGACATTAATCAAATTAACGTTTACAAGGTAAATGAAGAAAACGTAATGCACTTCTATAAGTATAGGTGTAGATATAAAATGCTCACATATTAAAGCATACCGCATGAACTCGTACTGTAGGTAAATTATATTATAAGATTAAATTAAATTTTAATAGATTATAACGTAAGTTTTTTTACAAAAGAAATGGCTTTTTTGTTACGGATTTATTACACGTGAACCAAAATATAGTAATCCTAGAATATCCAACAATTATATATTAACTAAACATATGTATGTTTTGAAAATCTTCTTGTTTTGTATAGTATTGGTTATAATAACTACATATGAATCAGTAGTACAGTGCGAGTAGAAGAGTAAAGGCGTGGACACAACGCGTGATAAATTAGTGGCGAGCGTGACGTGCGTGCTACGGTAATCCCCTACGTGACTGAGGCGGGATTTAATTGTTCAGGTTAGAATATTTACTTCACATTTCTTATTGTTCAAAGCACATAGAGCTTTTATATAGTTTAACGTTAATGTGTGTAGTAAAGCATAACAATTTTGATATAATATGAGCTCGAAACAAAACTAATAGAATAAAATACTGCTATAAAACTAGTTATAATAACTTGGTAACTCAAACGCAGCTACCGTTACCAGTTAACCTCAATGTAACCGACTAAGTTCTTTTCAATAAAGGCAAAGTGTTTTCCGCGCGCTTCTGTTTTCGTACCGCAATTAAACTGCTGTTAAACTTCTTGCATCAGTATTTGTAGAGCACCTGAATGGTCCGTCGAAGTTGTACGGGTTTCTTGTTTGCCTGCTAATTATCCGGGCATCTGCGGATACGAACCGAATCAGCACACAAAACGCTGACCCGGTGTAAAACGGTCAAACGGTAGCGAGCCTTTCATCACTCCATTCAACTACGGTTTCCCACTAACACGCCCCGTCACCATAGTGACCGCCTACTCACGATATTATTTCATTGTATCAACATTCATATCGACAGTATAGTCGTGGCTCGATTAAACGAGGGCTCCCTGAAGCCAGATTTGTCAAGTCTCTTTTCAAATTAGACTCCACGGTCCGGCATTGGCACTTCAAGCGTTTAAAATCAAAAGCGCAGAAGGGTTACATAATCCGAACCTTTTTCGTTGGAACTTGTGTTTGTGTGCACGTCTCGTCTTTTGTCACGTATTCTTAATTAAGGACCGCCGGCTGCCAAGCGACCCCACTCGTCACATTTTCATATTGATTGTAAGAGGGCTTCGCTTACATGTCATGCCTGTCTATGTCTTAAACAATAAATATTATGGCAGAATATTATTTCTTTTGAAATTTTTAACTGTAACATCGAATTTAAATTTATAAAACCTCCTTTATTTGCAGAAAGGAAGCTAATCCTAATAAACCGACGCTTAACCTTACACGACAAAGCCGATACAAACAGACTGACATCCCGTCTCTTAAAAAGATCTCGCGGAAAAATCCGGTGGCAACGTGTCAAAGACACCGCGAAGCGAGGGGCCCTTTGTTGATAATCGAAATATTTTTTAAAGCTTAACTCCTTAGTGAATTGAGATATTAAGTCGTTTTTGAAGAGGCAACCGGTCCCCAGGGTCGGGAATGATCATTCTTTCAGATCTCATTTCCGCGGATGTTCTATTTGATTGTTATTTTTGTCACTTTTCCTATTCGACATCGGCGCCGACGAGATTGAAGTGACAGTCAACGATTTGCACTAGAGCGCGATAAGTGTTTTCCAGCGTTTTTTATAAGCAGCTTTGTAAGTATTTTTTATTTTTCATGTTAAATTTAGGAGAGGCAAGCCACTTATTAAATGGAATAAAAACAAAATCATAAAAAATTACAAAAATGACAACGTCTTCTATTAAATATATTTAGTGCTACACTACACGTTTATAATATATATGAGTGAAGATAAAAGCAATATGACTATAGTTGTCATAACAATCGCGCATGGGCATTCCTCGTTAAGCCACAAGAAAATATGTAAATACTAGTAAGGCAGTAGGTAAGCGTTCGTAATCCGTGTAATTATTCACATCGGATTTGCAAATCGCGCCTGAAGCGTTCCGTTTCTACACACGCGAATTAAACTGACCCTCAGCGTGCGCTTAAATCAAAACACATGTGCTGAGAGCGGGTTTAGTCGTCTGCTGATTTCGAGATGAGGGCTTCCCCTTTTTGCGGGTCCCTGCGTCGATTCCTTGGCGGGTGATGATCGATACCCCGCCCCCGCCGCCGGCCGCGACCCTCCTACCCTCGCTCTTAATTAGGACTCGGAATCTGCGTCGGACACACACGCACACATGAACGACGGGTATAATGTTAATCAACTTTCATTATGCACTAAGGAATTATATGGGTACGCCTGAGGAGTGATTATCCGCGTTAGGCCGCGTCCCCGACCAAGAAATCATACTTTATTATGATTTCGTAGTCAGCTTTACGGTGGCACCTCGCGGGGCCACAGCCGACATCGCATTAGAATTAAGTGCGCATATATCACGCGTACCACCGCTGCGCCGTTAGTACTGTAACCACCGGATAATTAGGTTTCGTTGTTAGTTTCTCAATTTTAACTACGAATGTTGTTGCTCTTTATCGCAAGACAATAAACACAATGGCGTATTGTAGTAACAATTTTACGTTCAGTTGTAGTATAAATTATCTGATTTTTTAAAATATCTTACCATTGAAGGATTAATAATATATACTAAAAAACTAGTATCAAGATTTTTAATTTTTCTTTTTACACCCAAGAACACTTGTGTGTAAGTGGACATAAACAAACGTCTAACTTTGTTTAACCTGACCAGGTATACCTGGTCAGATATATTCAAATAATAACAATCTTCCATTTGACATACTTGAACAAAGAGAAGAAGTAGAAGAGGACGAAAATCTGCCGCAACTATAGCTTATAAAGGCAGAGACTTTTCAACTACGCCATGTAATGTACAATAGCAAGTAGACCAGCTTGTACATACTAAAAATAATAGACACATAAGGAGGCAATTCAAATAACAGTTAAATTCTGAACTTGAAGCCCATGTTTACATTGCTTTAGATTAGTCCGTGTTTGACCCGAGATATTACACGCTTTGAGTAAGCGTTTTCAAGTAGATTAATTCCCCTAGTTTGTTATGCCTTACTACACTATTATAGCTATGGGTAAGTTTAATTTATAATATTTCTTTTATTTTATAATGATTTTTATTGAAAATATTTTAACTTATCTAACATAAGTTAAATATGTTATTACTATAGTCATGATATGACTTGATTTAGCTACAGCTTTGGAGGTTTTTTGTTGACGTTTAAAAATCAATGATCTGAAAATTCAGGAAAGTATGTAATTTTAGGTATTATGGACTTAATGTTCCATTAAAATAGAAAACATCGGTCCACATAGATAAAGAGGACTACAAGTAGTTTTGAATAAACATGATTATTTCCGAGTAAACCAATGACCAAAACGGAATATTAGTAACTTAAATCAAATAAATGTGACATATATTTAGAGTGTTGTACTAATGTATCATAAGCAGGCTTAATAAATACCAATTATGTCAATAATTTTTTTTAGCTTCACGCCTTATCCCGCATATTGCAGGGTAGGCAGAGGGAACTGCAGGAACCATATGAATCTAGTGTTAAGACACTCCGTTGCTTAGTTCCTGCTTTCTCCGTCCCCACTTTCCGCCTTTTTCGAGGCATTGCGTGTTGAGTGGCGGAACTCAACGCCGCGCTTTACCTAGTTTCGAGAGCGAAGAAAATGGAAATAGAAAAATCCATCTTCCTCGAGTGGGAACTCTCAAACCGTCGCGTTTACAGGTAGCTTACGCCTCTACGCCACGACGGCCCTCAATCAAGTCAATAAATTAAAAGTTCAATCCTAAAAGTAAAATCCTCTAATTAAAATGAACATAAAAATGATTTAATTACCAAGCCGTTGTAAAATATTAATAACTAGAAAAAATATTTACTATAGTTTATTTGATATATGTAATGACAATATTTGTCATAAAATATTATAAAATATTAATTTAATGCAAAAAATTTGGAAATATACGCAATATATAATATAAGATATACATATAAGATATGTAGGTTTAATTTGAATGAATATGGCGATATAAACATAACTCGAGCCCTTACTACGGTACGAGGCCTAGTCGTATTGAGTAATATCCTTTAATCTACGGTTATGAGGATAAACCTCCAATAAATCTTTCACTTACCCGACCTTTAATAAACGCTTCTAATAAAATTTAATTGATCAAAGCGTATTTGCCTTAGTATGATTTACGAGCTTTCTGAAGCTTACCTTCAATATCGATGGGTAGTTTAGAATATTCAGTCAACAGATTTATTTTCAAGTGTTGTAGATATTAACGTGATGTATTGCATTTAAAATGGTTGTTAATTCCTATATAATAAGTGTATTTTTGTATGTAAATAAAATCTTAAATCGATTAAGTCAATCAGTAGGATTTTATTTAAGTTATGCACCGACAGTCTCGTAGCTTTAGGTCAACGGGAATTACAAATTATAAATAATGACAAACAAAAATTTGAAAAGCAAAATTTAAAAACTTTTTTGTCAGCTATATACAGACAAATATCCACTTTTCGAATTATTGTTTAATTTGTAATATTTATTCCTGGTTCCTTTCAAATTTCCTCCAAAATGACTCCAAGTCAACGGTAACTAGTCTACTATAGGTTTTAATTACGCAGAAAATTTCATTTATTTACAGCAAAAAAAATTAAGCATAAACATTTAAATTCATTAATTTTGTTGATTTAGAAATTTGATTTTTGAGTACTTCTGGTGAATATAAGCTTGGATAATTGTTACTAACTTTAGCTTAATATTTACTAAAGCCACAACAACAAAGTTTTAATAAAAAGATAGACAGAAATAGATAGACGGACTAACAAATTATAATAGAATCATAAAAATGCGAGAGGACCGTCGTGGCGCAGACACGTAAACGTCTTCCTGTAAACGCGACCGTTTCTGAGTTCGATTCCTACTCGGAGAAGATGGAATTTTCTATTTCCATTTTCTTCGTTCTGGCAACTAGGCCAAGCGCGGCGTTGAGTTCCGCCACTCAACACGCAATGCCTCGAAAAAGGCGGAAAGCGGGGACGGAGAAAGCAGGGACTAAAGCAACAGAGTGTCTTGACACTAGGTTCATATGGTTACTGCAGTTCCCTCTGCCTACCCTGGCATGCGCGGGATAAAGCGTGAAGCTAAAAAAAAAACAATAATAAAAAAATTAAATACTTATAGATCTTCTTAGATCTTCTAAATAATATTAACATTTCCTTGTTTAATTCTATCTCCAATCACAGCGGTAATTTTATTACAAATCAATCATAAAAGCCTCAGGAAACACCTAACGTATGCTTTGATAAATGAATTTTCTTGTTTCATTTTCTTCACGCGCAATTTATTTATTATGTTAACTTCGTGTGGTATCCGACCAGTGGCGGTAGAGCTTTGGTCTTGATTATAAAGCCAATATTTACAGGCGAGTGTAGTGTCTTAGTTTATTGGTGATGTCGTACACGTAAGTATTTTCGCAGGCCCTACAGCTAATGTAATAGATGAGGTGTTCTCATTAATTACAAAGAACGTCGGGACCAGCGGGTTGCCAGTAACTCGAACAAATTAATAAGATTATTAACTCCTTCCGACAAGTCATTCTTTTCTACATGTTTTGGTTCCTCGGCTTATAATGTAGTTAATCTTATATTGTAAAATTATTAGATATATTTTCTTGGATTTATTAAGGCAAAGACCTTAGTGGTGCAGTGATTCAGTACTTGGCTGTAAGCGCGACGGATGTAGATTGGGTTTCTGCTCGAGGGAAAGTATTATTTCATTCTCTCGCTTTAGTAATAATGTTATAAAATAGGTTTATTGGCAATAATATTATTACCGAATTATTTTTTATTTGACAATTTATTTGTAATAATAATTTTATTATATTGTACGTACCTACTATTAATTTAGTTAAATATAATTTGTCTGACCTTCTAATATTTTATCATAGGCAAAATAGTTCTTTTTATGGAAAACAATTTATTATAATTGTTTCTGTATTTTATGAAAATAATAAAAGCAATTGTATATTTATCTATCTGGAAGTTGAAATAACTTGAGGATATCTACATCATACAATTACATATAAATACAACCCCAAATTCGAAGTAGCTACATTAATATGTTGTTAAAAATCTTTAAATTACACCACAGCAGTGTTTGCTTACTTGAAATGCTACAATAATATAATCTCAAAAAATATTTTAAATTAGATCTAAATATTTACAAAATATTGTATCAATTAAAAAAGTAATTTTAACTCTAAATAGATAAGAAAGATATCCTTTTGTAAGATAATAAACGCTGTCAGTACCATGGCACATGTGATTGATTAATTGATAATGAAGTGGTAGGGCGATAGTTATTAATGATGCCTGACTCCGCCCGCGTTTCTTTATTTATTTCCCACTAACACCTATTAGCCCGTAGCCGGCGTCCGATACACCAATGTACAATATATCATCCTAGAAAAGATCAATCAATTTACCGAATTATATTGTGACGGCGAATTTGTCACCCTTTCGTTTACGCTCTTATATTAGAAGTTGGGAGAAACGTTAAAGATGTATAGAATTTTCTTAAATAATAGACGCATTTACAAAATAATCAGTTATACAAATTCTCATAAGTAATTTAAGTATATGAATCAAAATTTAATTTTCGGTGGAAACCAGATTGAAAGGTTACAATTCTATGCCGACCCCAATCATTGAAAGGGTTTTGTTTTATTTCAATTAATTCGTAATCACAAAGAGTTCTAAAACCGCAGCAGTCACTCTATCGTCGACAATTTAAACAGATGTCGTGTTAAGGAGGTCCTCTCAGAATATTCGTTTGGAATTTAAATTGCAAATTCGTGCGGCGGCAGGTGCAGCCTCGCGATTGAATGTCCGATCTCCCTTTCTAACCGAAACTAACTTAGCATGCCATCTCCTTTGCACCCAACGTTCAAAATCAACGAATAATGAACGTCAACAAATAAAACTCGAGCGTTACTAATTACTAAGCCCGCTCAAACGAAGAGAGGTAATCTTTGCACTTTATTTCAGGGAGGAAATCTCAAAGCTAATGGCGTTAATTTAAAAGAGGCCGATGACTGTGATTTTTCTCACCATGAACTTTTCCACTCGTGATTTATTGGCTATACAAAAGAGGCTTTCATGATTTACACTGGGTTCGGTTATTTTGAAGATGGCAAAATGAGGCTATACGTAAAATGTCAGTCACACACTAAAGGTTCTAAACTAAACAGAGGGTGTGATTCATTATGAATGGAGCAAGCGGTCGCAGGTAGTGCTCTCTAAATTAAAGTTTGGCTCGTTCACGATGTGTATAGACGGTGACTGCTTAGACAAACTGGTCACGGACTTGGCAGTCCTTAATGAATAAAGAATATTCTGCATCAACCCCAAAACAAACACAAGACGCAGGTCTCTTAGTTATGCTGTAAACGAACTATTTTAAGTAAAGAAGATTTAACAATTTATACATTGTATGCTGACTATTGAATTGATTGACGCATATATTTATAAGTAATTAATAATTATTGTGTGCATACAATTTAGATCCCTTTGCATCCCTTTACTTAAACTATATATCAACTATATCCATAATAATATTGTTTATATTCTTAATATATAGTGCAATGAAACGATTTGTTTTTATATTATCTCTTGTATTTTATAGTGAAATTTTAATTAGTTTTCTAATTTAAAGAACGATTCCACTCGATGCCACCGAACGATCTGTTCCCCTCGACTCTCTAGGAATCGATAATAATTAATTATTTTTGACATAATCACAGCCAAAATCCATTCTGTTTTTGCTAATTCACGTCCCTATAATAAAACGGGACGACGCTTTTAAGACCGACCGGATGAAATTGATAAAAAATAAATAAGACTCCGCACAACTTTCCGCTAAGTCAAACAAAATTCGGTTAGCTTACGCTGCTAGATGTAGCGTGATTAATTAGCTTTTGGACGTTTAATTGATCGGTAGGGACATCGATTAGCTGCGATATGATATTCCCTGCCCTGCGTCGGTCCATAAAATACAATATATCTCACGTTGAAATTCAAATACATTGAATGTGACAAGGGATCGTGACGTGTGCACAATCGGCGGGACACTGTGTCAATATTGGACACATCAGATAATAGACCAAGACTCAGATGAGGGCGTCTGTCGGATACAACGAGGCTAATAGATGTTTGAGAAACATCTGTTCGATATACTACGGGTGTAAACTTCAAAGACTCTTCATATGAAACTATTATCTGTCGTTCATAGAACATTATACGTCGGCATGCATACCGCAAGGTATAGCAAGAATATTAAATACATTTGTATCGATAGTGTTAACAAATACTCCACTACCGTCTGTAGCAAAACATAAGAATTATGAACGAAGCGAAGCGTAATATTGTACTCCTGTTTCCAAAAAAAGTGGAACACGAAATTTCCAATTAGCGCTGTTGAAATGAAATATTTTGATATACAAGCGTAGGGAGAATAAGAATATCAAGAGTCACGAGTACAAAATACCGGCAAGTTGGTGGTACTTAAAAAATACATAGTGAAAACATTAGGCTTGCCCTGGGCGGGTTAGCCCCGTGATTAAACCCAGCGAGGCATGCATAACGAGCGCCGTATGTTTGAACGCCGGCGAATACTTTCGAAGTTAGTACGGACAGCGGTTGAGACGCGTACGGTTGGTACACCTGCTCTTGTTTATTGCTGGTTAAGACGGCACTTGAAGCTGCGCTGTTTATTTAGGAACCGGGAAACCAGCCTGACCCATTTAATATGCTCCAAGAGTATTCGGTCCCTGTATATATGGCAATATAATGCATATAATATAACAAAATAAACAGTATTATTAATGTATTTTACATATTTGTTGTAAAATGTAGAAATAAAAAATATTTAAAGATTTAATATAATAACTAAGTTCTCCTAAACAATTTTAGTATGTGCTGTAAAATTATTTTTTTATAAACATAAATCTACTGTAACATAGAATTTAAAAAAATTGCATATGTTTTTTCTTATATAATTATTTAAAAATTAATAAACGAATATATACATTTTTGTAATCATTTTTAAGTAATATTTGCAAAAATAATATTTTCTGTAGATTTACGCCATTGGTTGGACACACGCTAATGCAAGAAGTTTTTAATTAAAACCGTCCGCCGTTAAGAGGCTACGTAATGGCTGATCCTCAAGAGGGTTCCTATATTGGTGTGTGGGAAGCCGAAGTACAAACATATTTAGGTCCGATGCGTTGCGTAGTGTACGCTAATCACCGGACAGATACAAAGATTCTGTGTACACAATGCCTTAATACCCCTTTCTTATTATTGCAAAATATCAACACAATCTATATAGTACCTACCTGGAAATTTAATGAATTTTTACATACTTAGTACTATTCATTTGTCATGAATTAATTTTTAATGTAATGTTATTCTTATTTTTGATAATCATCTCTGCCTTCTCCACTCTCCGCCCATTAAAAATCTAATAAATATACTCAAAAGCTTACTTAATTGCAATAGATTATTAAACTAACCAATTTTGAGTATATAATTCGTTTAATAACCTTTTACTAAGAGAAATCTTTATTTTACTAACAATTTTTACTAGTGTACACTTGTTTTTACAGATGCGCGAGACTGCAGCGACGTCAACACTGACAAGGCAAGTAAATTACGACTTTTAAATCGGGTTCAACTAAAAAACAACGTTCAAAAAGCACTCGAGTCTCCCCACGAGCGTAATACAAACTTCACCGTCGACTTTATGGCCTCTGTGACCGCCAAAAGTCGAGGAAAAGTGCAAGCTTGTTTACTCATATATCAGCGGTATCGTTTTCTTTGTGATAAGCATGCTCCCTTGCCGCCAATAAAGTGATTAAGTCACAAATCGGTGTGGTGACTCTTGCTCCCGTATCGTGATATATGTGTAGGGGCGCGATATGGCTATTTTATTTATGTTTTAGTAATTTTTCTCCAATAACTTTTATTGCATTATTAATAAATGTAACATATTTTTTTAGTATTTTCTTGAGCTTGATCGTTAATATCAATGATTTTTCTTACAAACATACCTAAGTGTATATTATTAATAAATTTAATTATATATAAAAGCTTTGCAATACCTCTGAAAATGCTTTCAACAATTATATATACAGGTAGTTTGTTGGTAAAAAAAATAATAATTTCAAATATTACGTACTTTTTTCCCCACTATTTCCTGTATCTATCGAATGGGCCATTACAAATAAATTGCCCTTCGAAATCGCTCCACGAGTTATAAATTTCATACGTGCTGAGAAATGACATACGGCATTATTTATAACAGAGTTTTTGTTTCGAGGAAATAGGAAGAAGACATTATGATCCAATTTAGATATTTTATGCTGAAAGTAGACAAATAAAAAATGAATTAATAAATGGCGGAATATTGTCGGAAGTTGGCCTTAATCGCAAATTTTCAACACAACGCGGATGATTGTCGTCAATTCCCTACATATACGAGTATGTCCGTGAAATTTTATAATTCCAACTCAACAGCAATGATAGAGACATTCCTATAAAAAAAAGGGGATACTGATGTAAGTTTCTCTATATTTCCCACACTATTGAAATTATCAGCGTGAACCTGATTAACATTGTCATATTATATTTTAAATCGTAAACGTGCCTCAAAAAACCAACATGTAAGTTATAAACACAGGTAAGAACAGTAGAACACAGAAACTTGAAATATTAATTTATGTCATAGCAAAATAAATACTTACCAAACATCAGTTAAAGAAGTTTACTTGCTTATTTTCTATCTCTCTCTCTCTCTCTCTCTCTCTCTCTCTCTCTCTATAGCTTCACGCTTTATCCCGCATATTGCAGGTTAGGCAGACAGGCAACTGCAGGAACCATTTGAACCTAGTATTAAAACACCCACCGTCGAGTCGTCGAGTTTGAGGACCGTCGTGGCGCAGAGGCGTAAGCGTCTGCCTGTAAACGCGACGGTTTGATGGTTCGATTCCCTCTCGGAAAAGATGGATTTTACTATTTCCATTTTCTTCGCTCTGGCAACTATGCAAAGCGCGGCGTTGAGTTCCGCCACTCAACACGCAATGCCTCGAAAAAGGCGGAAAGTAGGGACGGAGAAAGCAGGAACTATTTTCTATCTCTAAGTAGATATAATATGAAAATGATTTCCTCTACCATCAAAAGAAATAAATAGATTAGTAAAATAACAGAAATATAAAAAAAATACATTAAAAATATGATCATTCACAAACTGAATAAATCAAAGATAATAGATTGTAGAAGTAAAGACAACACACTCAATTTCCACAACATTAACATTTGTCATCAGTAATTTACCATTTCAACCCCCCGCTCGCCGTGCCTATTACCAACATTAGCGGGAGGCGCCATTAGCCCTACAAATGACACTAAAATGAAATCTATTCATTTCCTCAAAGTCAATCGAGACTGATATTGTACAATTTCACGCGATCCGAACATTATATGAATCGCGACTTGCCGCTCACCTTACAAATGTAACTTAAACCTGTAAATAAACCGCTGTCATATAATTTATACATCAGATTATTGAGTTGTTCGTAATTGACAGTTTTATTTTCATTTATATTTCAAGTCACGATTTTTTGTAGCTAACTATTCAAAAGCCTTGTAATATAAAGAAAATGATAATAGATTAAGTTGACATCTTACTAATGCATTTTGAGGAGAACATTTGTCTTTGATATTTCTCAAAAAACTATATAAATGACAATTAAAAAAAATTAAACGATAAAAAAAGAAACATTAATTTACATATTAAGTAAAAAAGCATGCTCAGTGGCAAGAACGCTTGCATGGTTCGCAAGAGGTCGCGGGTTCAAATCACGTTGCGTTCAAATTTATATGTGTTTTATTCAAGTGTGTTTTCTATCTCCAATGTGGATTAATACTTTAAATGATAAAAATTAAACGACACCCCACATATAGCTTCTGTGCTATGAACAGGATGAACAGGACTCGTTGCATGCATCAGTTTAATCAATGTCGTTATGGGTGAGTAGATATCGCGATAGGATATCAGAATTTTGAACCATGTTGCGAGTTACGGGTTAATTTGTTACGGGTACAGTTATCAGCGAGATCAAAGCACATTTGTACTCCCAATTTGACTGATGAGCACCATAATATTTGTAGCTGATTTACTGTGCTACTATAACATTTCTAATTTTTGTTACTAAATGTTATGTATCTTTTATATAAGAAAAATTAATTTACGTTGTACTCATATATGTAGGTATTAGAACAGAACAATAATTTAATACTAATCGAAAAGCCATTTACAGTGTAATTGTTTCCTAATTAGAAATAAAAATTGTTCTATAATTTAAAAAATAATAAACCTGAATTAGTTGACTATTTTACGTAAAAAGTTTGGAGGACTAATAACGATTGAAATGGAAAAATAATATTGGCTTGTATGAAACTTCTTTGTCTGAAATATAGAAATAGGGAAATGGTTAATAATTTGTATTACAAAGACATTCCTGTACTGTCGTTTCACAAATAAAATTACTAAAGTTGAAAATGAGATTAATTGAAATCAAACGACTTCAAAATTGCCTATGAAATGACACGTCTCAGCGTATAATTTTGTCCTTAACAGAATAAACCGTTCGAAATATTCACAAAAGTATGGTATTATCAAAAAATTGGCTTTATTACGAAACGGCTTGCTTCGGCTTCGGTAACTATCTTGATCAAATAAAAAATTAACCTGCCGAGGGTGACGTCGGAACAAATTACGATATATTCCGTGGCATACGGAAAATAATATGTGAAAAATTGGTACGTGTATAATTTGGTTCAGTAATCGTATGTCGTTTATTTAATGAAAATGAAACAATTGTATAATAATTTCAGGTAAAATGTCTGTATTCGTATGGGAAAGCCACACCTAATAATGTTTAGTTATAACTTTTCCTAACATACAAGTACATACAAATTGCATTTTTTTTCTTTGATAAGTATCTAAATTAGGACATTTGCCTTCTGGAGAATTAAGTAATTTCAAATAAGAAATCACATATCAAACAACTCTTTTAAAGTCTTTTCTATAAACTCGATGGTTGTGGGTTGGGAACGAACTCACAACTATACTCGATGGTATGTCTCGAATATTAGGCGAGAAATGAGAATTAGAGTGAGTTAATACTAACTGCTATTTAACCTGCAACACAAAGCTAGCCTACAAAAATAATAAAAGGAATATAAATTAGTAGAAATTAATTTAAAAAATACAGTGATACTAATTTTCTGCGGAAAAAACTTTTACACTTCCATATAGAAAAACGACGATCATCTGCGACTCGATTTGGCTATTCCAATAAAATTATACAAGGCTATGAAAATAAAACTGAGGCGACTGGGTGTATTCAAAAGCCAAATTAATTTTTTCCTTCATATTATGTTGCTTCAAAATTGATCTTTATCTGTTCTACGGCAGAGTTGTATTTGGGATATCATACAGTTTCGCATTCTAAAGTTATTTTGCAACCGCAAGGCGCATCAGACGCTACGTGTCGTGCTATACCAATTCTAATATACTTCATTTGGTTTTCCTTTAAATTATAAAAACAATTAGGCGACGTAGACATCGCGTAATCTGACAGATTTTGTATTTTTATTCAAATTAAGCTTCGATATCGATAAAATAAGATACGGCTACTTATAATTTTTGTGGTCGTCGTAGCATATCGGGGCAATGATTGATTGTAATAAATTTTAAATTAAAAAATGTATGGTTTCCACTGTAGGGAATTAATTACTTTAATTTTCTTAATTTGATAACGATAGAAAGCACAACGTTTAGTTGCGCTAGTTAACACATACTGTGGCGAAAATTGGACTGAGTGCTAAACTTTAAAAAATACCCATTCCACATTTTTAATATTTTAAAAAGCTTAAAATATTTTTTAGGATTAGTAACAATTTTGTATGATTCAAATTTCTGTAGTTGCTACGTGTCAAAAATGTTATATTTAAAGATAGTCTTAAAACATAAAAGTTTCATTTAAAAATAATATTATTATTTCATAAAAAAATTAATAAACTGTTCTAATGAAATTGATTTAAAGAAATTTATTCATCGTCGAGATTTTATAAAACTCAGCTTCTCGCTCGAGCAGTCAAAAACAATACTTATTCAAATGAAACAAAAAGCAATTAACGGTGGAGATATCCCTCCATCCTTAGAGGATACAAGAGAGGAGAGATTATTGAAAAAATAATTAATAAATATTTATGACGGGCCACCTGAGGAACGAGTCCCGAGTCGTTTTTATTCACTCCTTGTATACGCGCATCTGCGAGATACAAGGCAAAGCGGTTTATTACGAATGCAAAATTTTCCATTCATATTCAAAATTTTATATCCCGATGTGGTCGGGAGACAGCTAATTTATTCCGGGGGCGCTAAGGAGACGTCCCAGCACCTCGCGTCTTGAGGAGGATTAGGGAAGGGTTGAACGCTGCGAAATTGACAGGTGCCAGTCAAAAATTACAATTAATAATTGAGACGGTGGCCGCCACCGCTGCCTTGACGGCGCTACGATAAAAACTTGATTTAGTCACGTTGATGCAGTCAGTCTACCTGATTATAATTTAGTTGTTTTATTTTTTATAAAAAAAATAGATTTATTGTATTCTCAGCTTATGGCTTTTGTGGAGAAAAATATAGTGTAAGTTTTCGTTAACTTATATTTGTATAAAAAGAACGAAGAATGAGGAACTAATTATATACTTATAAATTTTGTAGTAGGTTCTTTAATTTAAAGTTTTTTATTATTTAATTAATAACTAATATTTTTCTTTAATTATTTTTTTTAGCTTTCAAAATATTTACATTTAAAAAATGAATTAAAATATATAAAAGATTACATACATATATATGTATATTCAGATGAAATCTCTGAATTACCAAGACCCTGTCCGTTACACGACAATAAACATGGAGGCGCATCGATTACCCGCTTTACTGCTGGGATAGCGTTTAATGGCGGTAATCCACTACTAACGAAGTTTTATTGCCAGTTACAAATGGAAAATACAGCGATCAAATTTTACCCATAATACTGTGTAGACATACGAATTATGTTTGGACAGTACTTTTAATATTAATTTATAAATGAATTGTCTTTTCATAGTAATATTTATTTCATTTTCATTTAAATATAAATATTCTATATAAAAAGTAGAAACGTATTATTTTTTTTAAATACTAGCAAATTCTTTTTTCTTTATTGTTGAAATTAATAGGCACAATATGAAGCGTAGTTGATACCATAAACCATCTACATTGCCAATATTCGCTCTGAATACTGAAATGCATAATAAAGTGAGCAAACTGCGAACGCATTCGGATTGTAACAAATGATGGCTCTCCATCAAAAGGTCAATATGGACGCAATGAATGTCCAGTGTGGATAACTAGGTATAACTCGTTTGAATTTCTATTCTTTTGTCATGTCTATTAACAAACATATTGTGGAAATAACTATGAATAGCGTATAAAAACTTTTTATATGTAATTTGTATATACACATATTAATCAAAATAATAACATAATTGGAAACAATTATATATTATTTTTCAAAAAAGTGGCATTTTTGTCACAATTGTCATGTTATGTCACAATTGTCATATCTTGAAAATACATAAGAAAATAAGAAGAATATTTAGATATTCTAAGAGTTATTTTTTTAAAATATCCATATATTTTTGCATACCATATGTAGAGGAAAGTCACCAAATATGGAATACCATTTTGTTTCTGGGATATATAAAAAAAACTTTACATAAATTTGGTTAGTTTAATGTTTTTACTGACCAGGCATACATTTGTGAGAAGTAATTAACAGTCTTTAATCAAATATATTAATTATCAAATTAAAATCTAACATAAAAAACAAAATCACAAATGAGTAACCAAATATGGAATAGGACCCCAAATATGGAATATAAGTGTAAATCAACATAACAATAACAAAATGGTCATTAATATCTAATATCTTGTGATAAATGAAAAACGTAATACAATAATACAATTACTTGCAAAAGTTACAGATCCAAGTATCAAACTTTGGATCAGCACAATCATAATGTACCCAGAGCCTACACATCAAGCTTTTAATCCAGCTTTCTCCACTTTTATGGGAAAAAGTCTTGAACAGAAAATACATTCTGCATCAGAAGTCAGGAGTGGTCCATCAACTCATCATGTTCACTATCTTCATTAAACTGGATAGCGCCTAGTTCCTCAAAGTCTTGTTCTTCACTATCATCCATATTCTAGATCGGAGCCCAAGATAGTTTTTCTTCCTAATGTAGTAGCCGCTGCTACTTCTGGAGACTGTTCATCTTTTTGGCAGAGATGTAATAAAGTTCTCCTAAGCACTTGAAAATACTATGCCGCTTTCAAATATCCCATTTTCTTTTCCCGGACGAATTTTGTAGCTTGTGTCAATTTTTCTTCACTCCAGGTTTTTCGTTTGGTTGATTGTGAAGTGGACATTCTAAAAACTGTCATTCCATATATTGTATAAAGAAATAATATCAATTATCTATCATATACAATATTAAAATCGAATTATGGACTATTCCATAATTAGACACCGACGACTGTCCATATTTGGATTTTTGTACTATTTCAAACTCTTCTAAATATTTTGTCAATTCACAACATTTTAGTGACAAAAGATCACAAAATGGTGCAATAAACCTTATATCGATACACTAAATATATTTTGACACTTATATATACAAACATAATAGTTGGTAATACTTATTTATTACCTACTTTTAAAATTTATTGCACATAACAAATCAAAACACACTTACCACACGTGAAACATTCGCGCAACTGTTTCGATGGTGTGAATGCGATAGTTAGTAGATTAAATGGAAAAAATATATGGTCGAGTGTTGCGTTTCATACTTATAGTCTTAGAGAAATTAAGGAATTCCATATTAGGATACTATTCCATATTTGGTGACTTTCCTCTATTTATAAAAAATACATATTTAAAAATTTGTTATATTTAAAAATTTACCTGTCTATTCTGCTAACTCAACGCACAACATGCAGTATGAAATTCAAAGCGGAAATTTATGACGTGGTTTGCACTATCTCGGAGTATAGATGAGAGCAATTTTTCACGCACCGTCACCGGCCGCAGGCGCCGGTCACTGTGTACTGCAAGCGTTCATTGATTTATTGTTTGCTGGCTGTATTCAAGTCAAATGTAAGGGTTGTAACACATTTTTCCTTTTAGTACGTTTTGATTTGGCTCTTTTTTAGCTTTGGAACATTCAACAACTGGAATACACGTTATCATAAATTTATTTGACTTAAGTATTGTAAAATTGTTATTTTTATGACTAATTTGTAATTAAGCTGAAATGACTCTGCGTCGTCGTCACAACGCATTTTCATAATCCCAACCAACGCTCCCCAATTGCAATTTCATGAAGGAATTTCATCTCTTCCACGTCGTAAATATTTTGTCCGATTAACCGTTCGTTCGACAGCCGCGAGGCGTAAGAAAATGTTAATTAACGAATCCATTGTTTTCTCGCCCGGCGGCTCCAAGATGGTGCCGCTTCCGTTTCCGCCGACCGCCTTCGCCTTCGCCTTCTTTATGTGCGTTTCCCTTATTTTTACACCTGACGGGTAGAGATATTGTGGCGTCGTGGAGCACCCGAGTATAATGATTTTAATTTCCTCTAATCAAGCCTTCGGCGTGGCTTAAGAATTCTAATCATGTACACCGCCACCGCTGACAAAAACATCAGCACTTATTCTGATTGCGATGAGTGTGGCGCTGAATAATTAATATGCCGTTATTTTGCGTTACGAGACTACGAAACAAAAGCACTGTGACGCCTTAATTTATGAATCGTAGCGCTCAGTCGTGTTTCTTAAACCACTTTGTTTTCTTTCAATTTGTAATTTGGATTAAATAAAATAAATATTAAATGTTTTATTTTTATTATACGCGCTTAACTTACATTAAAATCTGTCTATTGCAAAATGACGTAATTTAAAAGAAATCTAGTATAACAAAGGAGAATTTAATATCGACGCATGATACTTGCATTGGCTCACATTTACACTACTCAAAATCAAAAAAGAAAATACTTTTCAAAAATTCGAGTCGATTTCTTCTACGTTGAAATTGATTATATTTATAATATAACATTCAAATGGGTAGAAATATTATAATATTATTGAATTAATTTGTAATGTATAGTTAAAAGCTGAAAATTGTTGAATTTTTCAACATTAAGAGAATTAAAAAAATCATTTGGAAACTGTCCACTGGAAAGATTTATATCTTGGCACACTTACACACACATTTAAAAAAAATATACTATGTACTTTTTGACACTAACAAAACATATTGCATCAAGCATTTAAGTTTCAATAAATTCTAAGCCCATCTCCAAGATAAAGCAGTTTTCATAGATATTTCATATTTTAACCTGCCATTTCACACGTTCCTGTTAAAAGCATACCGCGGTGACGTTCGCCGCCTGCGGTCCGCGCTCAATTAAGACAACCCTTGCTGGTAAGCGCCTTGCATTCAAATCAGTAAACAGAAGCCCTACGCCACAATACAACGCTTAACGCCCCGAGTTGAATGCGAATATAAAGTGCGGAAAGGATTTATACGCCACAAATAACAAAAATTAAAAACCAACGTTTATTTTACTTGTTAAATTGTGTTATACTTAATTATTTTTGAATTTATAATTTACTTATTATCATTTATTCTCTGGATTTATTTTAATTCTGTAATGTACATAGTAGGTGGTTTAACTGAGAATAAAAAAAAAACTTTTAAACTGTACTTACATTATATCATATATAATTAAATTATAAAAGAATTGTAATAAAACATCTAAACGAAACAACTTCATCTCCCTCACACTCATAACCCTCGAATAAATAATGCAGCAATAAAATATGAAAAACGATTACAGATCAATGAAGCATGTCTTCCCTCTCCGGTGCAAATAAAGCCAGAGTACACACTCCAAATATGCTTTTCTTAATCGTTCTCATAAAACAAAGATCAGCCAACAATCTCCCTCGGAAAAAATATAAAAAGTGGCCCCTTTGCTCACATCAAGTCTATCGCGGATTTTCACCGCAAATTGTTTCCTAAAGCAACCCCAAATCGATATTGTTTAAACACAGGATGTTATTAGAAACAATCTAGAGAATAAATGACATTACCTGCCGTTAGCGACACACTTTGCCGATTAGATGGAAACTTTTCTTTCACAAATTTAGGTTTTCCCGAATAAGTTTTAATTTATTTATTTGATTTATTTTTATTTATGTATTACTTAACTGTTTTATTTTTTAGGAACAAGTAGTGTAGATGTTTTAGATATTTATATAAGATTAGCTTTTACAAGTGACTTTTTCACTTATATTTAAAAGTAAAAGTCTCGTTACCTCTAAAGTGTATCTTTCATAATTTCAAATTTGGTATGAAACCAATATATTACACTTTACTATTTACAATAAAAGTAAACTTTACACAAAAAAATATTATTATCAATTGCCATTTCATTACATTTGTTTATATTTTTAACACGTATTGTTCTCGTCACAGATATCTTTATTCCAAAATAATATAAAAAAATATTTAGTGAAAATAAAAATAATTAATTTTTATATAAATATGAATTATGGGAAAATATTTCTTAAAACTGCACGTTGTAACGTTTGTAATCTTTTGAAAATTAATTTATTTCTTGAACGAAACATGTTAATCAATATTTTGTAGTAGTATACTAAGTAGCTTCTCTTGCGTCATTTATAATAACAAAGAAAACAAACCATAATGTTTAGATATATAAAATTTTATTTTGTTTCAAGCATTAGGTATAGCCAAGTTGTATTGACTTAAAATCCCGGCGGATGTGTCATTGTAATTTGCCGAGGGATGACGGATCCGCCCCGAGCCCGATTATAATACCGTAAGCCATTTTAATCTTAACTTAGTTAAAAATCTTGCGTCCGACATTAGCATTAATCACTCTTGACAGGTTCCGTTATGGATATACTGTAATTAATGTGTTTAGAATAGATCATTTTAGACTAAGTTTTATTAAAAAAATCTACGTATCATTCTATAACACAAGAAATATTATCATTTAGGTGTTAAAAGATTAATAAAATGTCGCAGATAGTTTTAATAATGTTTTTATAAAATAAATGAAGTCAACTTGAAATGAATTATAATATTATTTTCTCGGTAACAAAGGAAAATGCCCTGATCAAGTAAGAAATGTAAAGCTTAATTGAACACCGACATTGAGAGATTTCAATTCAATTACTAAGCCATATTTAACGAAATCCAATCCCATTTCCCCTGAGAAATAATTTTATTTATTCTTAAAAAATAACACAAGCGGTTGCGAGAAGCGATCGCTCTGTTGGTTTAACCGAGATCATTCTATGCAAAAGACGGAGGCAGGAAGAAAACTTGTTTAAGCGAAACCCTCTAAAAATGATTGATGCCATACAGCGACGGGGAGCGATCGGCACTAGCGCACAATTCGAACATTTTAAAATGAATAAACGTCGAACCGCTGGAAATTTGAAAATGAAGATCATTAGCGCAATATTGACGCAGCGAGCCCCTGCGTTTCATTATTACCCGATGGAATTTCTTATTGCGGCCCCACAGTTTTATTGGCCTCCCGTCAATCATGCAGTCTAGATGATTAGATTGGGACCGCCTTGAATGGCAGCTGATGCAACAATGACGTTGGTACATTGCAATCGTCTATAACCAATTTCCTAACGTATTGGAAACACTGAATAATTGTTTGAAGACATGTTATTACGTGGAACGTTTAGCCCGAGAGCTAACGAGCTGATATGGTTTGTTTCTGCAAAGTCTTTGTTCGAATATAACAATTACTACACAAAGCGGGTGCGCGGACGGTGTTATCAGCAGATGCTGCCCGCAAACAATACGACTCGCGACAATGCATGCTCAATATCTTTATGCTACCTGCTACCTGCTGTTGAAGGCCGATGCACTCGCTTGTTGAATAAGACTCCTTTGCTCCGTGTTTGAGGTAACAATATAGATCACACAACGTTCAGATAATGCATATCGTGTATGTTTATTAAAAATGTATATTATTTGCAAACATTTATTTTTGTTTCTATATATATATATATATATATATATATATATATATATATATATATATATATATATATATATATATATATATATATATATATATATATATATATATATATATATATATATATATATATATATATATATATATATATATATATATATATATATATATATATATATATATATATATATATATATATATATATATATATATATATATATATATATATATATATGTTTTCTTAATGTCCTCAAAATAAATAGAACGTCACAAAATTATAAATAATAAATTTCCATAATTCTAATCAAATAAAGCTTATTTAATATAAAATTAATATAAACGACCAAAAATATAAATTTGAAACACTATCTTTAGCAATTCGCTTCTCTATTCTATGATCTTTGTCGAGACAACACGAAGGCGTCGCTTTGTGCTCACTTCCTTGCCTCCAGCGTCTCTCACGACACTCGTTGTCCCTCACCGCTGAATGCACATTTGATGTTCCCTCATATTCAGAGATAGACGTAATAACTACTACTTACCGCGTCTTACAGCGAAGGTGTTATTAAGGGCTTTATAACAATATGGCAATATAGATTAATGTTGTACATTTGAATTGGATTTTGTTACATACATGTATCTCTCGCTTTATCCTTAGCGGAATATTTGCAGAACTGAATTGAATTTTGATAATTGTATAGTACTATTCTAATCCAAGGAAATGCTAATTTGAATTGATTTTTTTTGATAATTTCTCATATAGTCTTTATCAAGTAGTACTATTTACTAGATTGGACTCTAAAGGTCTAGACTAGACTAGACTCTTAGATATACCGGATGTATGTAGTCATGTGGCCTTCGTCGATACTACCTATAAAATACGATATGGCTGTATATAAAAAAATTAGTCGTGAGTAAACTATGGATAACTTTAGTCACAGGAAATTGTTTTCCATTTCATAATTTGTATATATGCTGTGTAACTCGCAAGATAGTCATTGTTAAATACGAATGATAAATATCTCATATTACCAAAATACTACTAAACGTTGTCAATCTGTCACCTCTGATTAAAAAAAATACCAAATGAGAAAGAGATATCTTATATCTCTTTGGGACTTCGACAGGATAATGTATGCTTACGTCGTACTTGACAAATTGCGTTTTATTTTGGAACCATAATATAATTATTTATTTATTATGAAAAAAAAAAATTTAAAAATATTACTTTTCTTATAATTTTACTAACTTTATAAACACTTAGTGAAACTATGCTTAAATTTAAGGTCGTGAGTACAACGACACCTTTATATTATCTGTTTACTTAGAATGTCATCGGTCGCAGATTTTTTAGATTTATAAGTAATAATTAAAAGCAAAATAATGGAATCAATTTACATATTAAGTTTTTTTTAAATGAATCATTTAATGTCATCAATATCGTATCAGAAAACAATATGACGTCTAAGAAACCTTATGCGCAGTGTTTCGTAAAAACCAAGAAGCAAGTTAATTTTGCAACGTTCCAAAAAAGGCGCTTTGAAAACTTTTAAAAAATTAATGAGGATATTTGCTTTTTATAAAAAGATTTCAATTTAGTTCCTTAACAATGAAATTCTCAGCGATTCTATTCCCGCACAAATCACTCCGTTCTTTTTTACTAGAGTTCATTGAAAGATAGTCGCCCTATCCCTTTATAAAGAACAGATAATCGTTATAAGTGATAAAATCTCTATCATGGAAATTACTACCCTACATTAAAGTTTAGTTCAAAACCATCTCTTAAACAATAAAAAAAAAAAGTATACAATATATATACATACTATTTTTAATAAAAAAGACTTTCATTAAATAAAATTAAAAAACTACATCGTTTGTGAAAATTTAAGCAGAGTGTGAAACAATCATAGCCTATTTCGCAAATCAACGAGTAACAAGTGACGCGTGACTGAACACTGAAAAGCGATTCACGCAATGAGCGCTTCATGACACCTGCGAATGTTAATCGTATTAGAGCTAATTGTCTGTACGGATTCCGTACGTAAACAGTGTAGTGTAAACGCGGTATTTACGTACCGCCAAGTGGAGCTACTCATAAACTGTTTTCAGATATGTACAGATATTTATCTTTTTTTTTTAATTTAATTGCTTTCATAAAAACTTTTTAGTTTATATATTTCTGATTTTAACTAGTATCCTAAAATATATTTATATTAATTAATTAACTGTAATTAAATTTTATTAGTAGGTATAATATAATTTTCGAATACTTAACTAGATTATATTCAAAATTACAATTTTATTTAACTTTCGCATAAAACAAAAATAAATTTCGATTTTTAAACGCATTAATGCAGCTGTATGTGAGTTTAATTTTTTATGGATATTTCTATTTAATTTTTTTTTTATTTGTGTATACGTCATGAGGTCATTAACTTACTAATAAATCCACGTCACCTATCTGTAAAATACGGGAAATACCCTGCTAGTAACTATACTTATAACTATATATACTATTAAATCCATAATATTATAATAATATAGTTTTCACCTCCAAAATCTCTCTTCGTGGCTCCATGAAACACTATTACAAATGTAGTCTATTACTGTAATCGTCGTTCTTGTAGCGGATTAATCGACACAGAGTGATTTAATTCCGACTGATATTAACGATAGAACGTTTAAATCAAGCGATCTATCAAAGATGTTATATTTCTGTATATTATTAAAAACCTTTTAGCTAATACCTATTATTATGTTTATGTAAAAGGATGCAGTATGATATTTATAAATATTTAAACCACCCACGTCTAGAAGAAACCGCTGATTATTTATCGATGAGACTGCTTTTTGAGTATCATATTTGTTTTTGGAGGACAAGTGACGCGTGACTGAACACTGTGGCTGTGACCATTGTGGCGCAGAGGCGTAAGCGTCTGCCTGTAAACGCAACGGTTTGTGGGTTCGATTCCCACTTGAGGAAGATGGATTTTTCTATTTCCATTTTCTTCGCTCTGGCAACTAGGCAAAGCGCGGCGTTGAGTTCCGAAACTCAACACGCAATGCCTGGAAAAAGGCGGAAAGTGGAGACGGAAAAAGCAGGAACTAAGCAACGGACACTAGGTTCAAATGATTCCTGCAGTTCCCTCTGCCTACCGTGCAATATGCGGGATAAAGCGTGAAGCTAGAAAAAAAAAAGAAAAAAAGTATTTGTTTTTATTTTCTTTGTTTAAATACAAATTTGTATATAATAACTAATTAATATTTAAATAAATATGAGCATATATCTGCGGCTTCGCATATGAAGTCTTTTGTGTTTTGCCTTTTGCTATAACTGGACTATCTTACAAAATTAATTGTTCAACACAAACCAGTAAATTACGATAAGGACGATTATACAGCTCTATATATTTTTTTGACATTCTATTAAACATACAAGTAAATCGTGAATAAGCCACAGATCACCAATTTTGGAATATTTTTAAATAAAGTAACAATATATATTTAGCAGAATAAAAATATGAATTATAGCCACTCGGGTAAAAATCGGATTGATGTTTTCTAGTAAACGTGCTATGGATAAAGATATCCTATATCTAATATACTCCATACGATTCGATTTTAGTCGATTCGATTTTGCATTTGATGTTTCGAATAAATTGTTCGATAATCAAATATTTATACTATCTGACAAATCATCAACGTAATCACCTGGACTTTAGATAACCATGGCTTCTTATTGTATGCCTCAAATTAAGAGTCTTATACCTGTACCTAGGCCGTGCTTCCAGACACTCATCCAAACACACGTTTTCGTCTATGCGCGTTTTTTTTATTTGTTTAAGAAAAGAAAATCACGAAGATTATCAAGAAGACGGATGAAAAGGGACACATTTGAAGAGATATTTTTTGAAAGTTTTACTATAATATAATATTTCAATTCAATTTATTCTATAATATTTTATTTTCAAAAGCAAAATTAAACTAATAAATAATAAAATTGTATGCATTAAGTAAATAAACTATATCCAGAGTGTAATATTTAAGAAAGCTGTCTCAATGTTTCACTTGACATTAAATTGCACTCTCAGCTTGAAATAAGTTTACTGTCATCTTTGCTTTTTGCTTTCTAGGTTTACTTACTATATTTATAAAAAATCTTATATATTATAAACAAATGAAGTATATTTTTATAGGATCCACTGTAAAACATGAAAAATCAGTTGTAGAAAGTCGTAGAGTGATAAAGTTACGTCACCGCCATCTAGCAGTTCTTTATTATTCATGGAACGATCTCGTTCAGAGTGTTTTATATGAGCGACGATCGAGTATCAATTTGTATGGAACCGCCCCGTATTAGCATTTCCCTGGGCCAACATTGTTTTACGGAAAAAAAGAAAAGAATATTTTATGTAGGTTTCACCCTACATGCTTGCATGTGTGAGTTTAATAACTTGGTAATTTATTACAATAATAGTTAAGTTAATTTATTTAATTTAATCTTCATATTAAAAAAGTATAGAACCACTTTTTAATATTTCCAAAGACAAAAAGATATAGTCAGATTACACTGCACTTACACTTTTTATTTTCTTATCTAATAAGAATGTTAGATAGCTGTCGCAAAGCCGCACTTTGTGTAACTGAACGACGAAAGATATTCGTTTATGATTGAATATTTCCACTAAATACACACAAAAACAATACACAAAAATTTCACAATCTTAAAGCTGCGATATTTTTGTGTTTATTCTGGAACTCCAATACTTAATACGCAATATGTCAAAAATTGGGCGGAAAGTGAAATGCCTTAACACTATGTTTCCTCTATCTTTCCTGGTACAAGCGGAATACTGTATGAAATAAATATGAAATGATTCGAGAACAATACATTGAAGATAACCAAATTAAATATAATACAAAGCAAATGAACAGCACGATACAATCGTTAACAAAACTTAAATCCCGCAAACGTCGCTTACTCCACTCAGCTCGTTTCCCTGAAAGCTAGGTACATCTCGCCCGTAAGTAGTGCACGCTTATGAGTGTTCATTAAAGATACGGTAAAGACGGCGACGGCTAAATTGGCTTCTGGCTATATGAAAATGTATAGGTTTGTATTAAATACATATACTTAGTTTTATTTTTTAAAATTGCGAAATCCAGTTTTTCTTAATTTTCTTACATTTATTTATTTGCTAAAATTATTTTTTTGTTGCTTATTATAAATTTTATCTACGATGTTAAATTCTAAACTTGTATTTTAACAATTGGTAAACATGTGTGTGTTAATTAATACCAACGAAGCTTTAATTTTATAACCGACAACTTTATAGCTAAAAATAACAGCGAACTAGCTTTAACGCAAATGTATTCTGTTTGCCCCAACTTAGTTAATACAAACTAAAATATATGAAATAATTGAAAATATTCAAATTAAAACAGTAATTGGTACTGCTACATAAGGGTGTCACGCGCACAATCGGGATTTTCGCTTAGTAAATGAACATTCATTCCACTGCAACAGAAACTGTTTCCATTATAATGTATGTAATATATTAGGTAAACGCATTATCTCACTTAGAACAGAGTAACCAAAAGTACATACTAGTGTTAGGACACTCTGCTTTCGGCCTAATTCCAGACATTGCGAGTTGCTTGAGTAGAAAAAAGACACTATCCCGTTGTTCCACGGTGGCCTCATGCATATTAGCTTAAACATTACAACAGTGTTAGAAGTAATAAATTTTAGCAGTCTACCACTGTCCAGTCCACTGTTTTATCATAATTTTAATATCAATATAAAAACTAAGCAAACACATATAAGCTATATAAAAAATAAATAAGATATATCAAAAGTAATACAGCTCGAACCATCATGTTACAATGAAAACTAACATCTACTTGTGTATAGTTCAACTAACAAGGGACTGTTAATTTAAATTTACTATCTTAGCTTCGCGTAATGAACGGGAAGATGATTGCTATAATGGGATTGTAGATTTCGTCGCTATGTCACAAGTATTTTACCTTCGCGATATATAACGTATGTTCTTAATTTCAATAATTTTAATTATAGCTTATATTTAAAAATATACTACTTTTTTTGTATACAACAATGTGAAATTAAAAATATTTTGGTATTCTAAAAGTTTACATATAAATATAAAGAGTTTAGAAAAATAATATTTCTAATTATAATATTGCAATTTTCCTAAAATTCACACATTTCTCATAATTTTCGCACACCACACTCTTGACGAGACGGTGGCAATTTTTAATTATCGTCTGAGCATGTCTAGAGATAATTGTGGCGACTGGCGTGAGTGGCTGGCAGGTTGCAGGTGACAACGGCGGGGAGCGGTTAAACGTAGCATTTTACCACCTTTATGCATATTTGATGGCGCCGCTATAATCTCTGCGATATACAACATATAATAACTTATATTGGATATGAGTTACATAAGGGTTAATATCTAGTATCTTAGTGATTCATATTTCAAACTCGTAATAGGTTATTGTAATATGTATTTTAGTTTATTTATAATAAATTTATTTCGTGATTTTTTAATAATACATGATGAGAGACGAAACTCAACACCGCATTTTACCTTAGATTTATTGAAACGATTTTCCCAAATGAACCCTAAAATCAAAAATCATCGCATTTAAAACTACACGTTTACTCTACTTACTTACACGTTTTGAGACAAGAGAAATTATAACTGACTATGATTGAGACTCAAATATCACATTCACACGTCTCACGTTCAATTTGAATATTTTATTTAACTTTATACTCGTTAAGTATTTTATTAAACATAGTGCCTTAACATTAAATTCCTTTATAGTAATGTAAATGTATGTAATTGTAAATTAATTAACTACAAAAAATGTTAATATTTAATATTTTACAGAAGTAAAATAAAAGTAAATATGAAAATAGCACTAGTCTATTCAATAAATTTTATAATAAAATTATACACAACACGAAAACTGAACCATAAATTACAACGGTTACATAGTAACTTGTTATAATCCATCGTTTTAAGCTGAAACCGACGAATTCGAAAATAATTACAGACATTAGAGGTTTAATAAGAGTGTCGTATCAATTACTGGCCGTAAGCAAACAGGCATTACGCGCTTAATATTAAAATCAAATTTAGGGAACGCCCCCGTTTGTGAAACGCCTAAATAGCGCTACAGAAAAGCATTGATGTCTGGATCGAGGGCTTATAAGTACTAGTGGCAGAACAGCTTGGTAGGTCCAATTTTATAAGAATAAAATTAATAAATCAGACATTCAGCGTAATTTATGATGGGTTTGTTACATAATTACTTATTTACGTACCCAGATTCACTTTGTAAATAAAAAGTGAACAAGAATTTGATATATAAAAAGAATTGAACATATACAATATATGTTTTTATGTAATATATATAATAAACATATTATTTGCACGAATCATATTATAATCAAATATGTTTAATATATTTATATAATAAACATAATTTATTCGTGTAAATTATAACATATCCTGCCACAATTTAACGTCTGATTGTAATCACTTTAATATTTCAGGCAGATTGGATCATCATCAGGTATCTTGACATAAAATTTTCTCACGTAAAATTTTCTTACGTTATATAATAGCTAAAAGGATATGCTAAAAACAATATAGTAAGTATCTATGTACCTAACTTATGTAATACCGTCATTATTACTTTCTTGTCATAACATAAAGTTTACGTTTCGTTATCTTTTATATGAATATGAATATATATATATATATATATATATATATATATATATATATATATATATATATATATATATATATATATATATATATATATATATATATATATATATATATATATATATATATATATATATATATATATATATATATATATATATATATATATATATATATATATATATATATATATATATATATATATATATACTTTTTTAGTTTCAAACTTATATCCAATACAAAAAATAAATCTTTTGGTAAAAATTAAAAAAAGATTACGTAACGGGACTCGTACCCGTGCCTCTTGTTTATCTTGTATGAAAGAAGACTAAACTATGTATAAATATTAATTTATATGGCTTAAATTATATTCATTGTTTTCTTGTTAACGGTACCAGTGACCACTGCGCAACATCAATTAAAATCGCATTTCGAAAACATCTCTAAACACGTAATGCTGTCGTTTCGACAATGTTTTGTGTCACAATATTTCACTTAAAAATAACTTTTGTATTGTTTACTTGACGTTGTATGATTTACTAATTTAAATATTGAAATATTTATATTAATATACGTATATGCGTAGAGTTTAACAAAATTACACATTTCTATAGAATACTTATTTATTTATTCGATTTACTTCGTTTTTTTATGTATTAAATATTAATTTTCTTGTGAAAATTAAAAATCAAAAATCATATTTATATTCATAATAATATTATTTATGTACTGTTTCTTCAAAAATGTATTAAATAAAACATGTCTTTGTTACAGAGTGAAGAAGAAATACAAATAACACACAAGCTATTCCGGCCAGCAACATCAACCACGTAAGATTTTTTAATTTGATTTTTATTAAAAAAATATCTAGAAATATTGAATTGGCGTCATTTAAGTCAATAATTTTTACATTATCCAAACTTATTTCCATCCACAAACTTATTCAAATCAGGAGCTTTCAAAGACCTCAGACCATATTATTAATTTAAATAAAATTTATTTATTGACAACATTTTTTATTCGAACTCTTTATTAACTTCAACTGAAACGATAAAAGCTCAGATTCGTAAAGACTAGGATATTTATAATATTTACGCACATTTACGTATATTTATGTTTCTTGCGTAAATATGTGCGGGGGAGAGTTCCCTAGTCGCGGTAATTATTGCGTGACTTATTGGTGAGAAGATAACATGTACTTGAACCAGTATGTAGAGACCTCTGATTTTTGATTATAATCATTTATATTTTCATGTTTGTTTTATTTTATTGATAAAATTTCAAAACTGTGTTAAGTTTGAATTTGTTAATACATAAAAAATAAATTTAACGTAAACATAAGACAAACTTTTACTACAAACTGTCTCTTCAGTCAACAGTTTCTGCAGAACAGTTTTTAGAACCGATGTAATGGTAGTTTTATTTTAATTTCATGATTTAAAATCGTAAAAATATATTTGAATAAATAATTATTTAAATTAAATACTATTAAATAATACTAAATTAATGTAACTATATAAACTTTAACAACGATCCTATTACTTTTTGTTATAAAGGAATACATTATAAATATAATGAAAATATTAGAGCATATTGTTAATTGATACAAAATGAGATAGGTATGAAGTAGTACATGATTTAAATTTTCACTTTGCTTGTATTTGTGAAGTAGGTGGTAGACAACAGACATATCTTTTTTACACACCTTTTTTTGTGAGGCACCCATTTAGCAGGGTAGGCAGAGGAAACCAAAGAAACCACTAGGCTACTAAACCTAACTGCATTTCATACTTTTCGCGTGGCGGAACTCAGTCTTATTAAAAGAGATGCACAGTTACAACGTTACTTCGAGCAAAACCCATAAATACCGAGCAGAGAATAGTGACTGTAAATTAGGTTCTGTCTACATACATAAGGCTATGTGCAGGATAAGGCTTGAAGTTGTAAAAAAAATATACAGTGTAAGCAAGCAAAACTTTTTACACTGCTATGACGGAAAAAAATATATTAATATAGATATTTTCTAAAATTATTATACCGCGGCTCTTATTATAATGGCGGTGATATAAACCGCTTGGAGGGTTGAAGCTTTATCTCTTGCAGCTAGATCGTGACTCCCCGAAAGATTTCTGTAATTACTCTGATTATGAGAATAAACGTACTAGCAATGAGCGTATGTACAAAATTCATGCAATATTGAACATATGATTTGCCCGGATTTTGGAAAAATAACTAAGTGTTAAACTCTTTGCATTACATTAATGTTGATGTATTTAGGTGATAATTTATTAATTAACGAATTTTAAATAAAACCAAAACTGTAATATAAATCAAAGGCAAGGCATCAATTTGTAAAGGCATAATTTTATTTTTATTTTAATTTAACATAATTTTAATAAAGGCCTATTTTGGTTTTAATTTTATGTTATATAATAGTTAATATGGAAACTTATATAATAAAAATGTTGGATTACCAAATAAATAAATTTATTATTGATATTACTATTACGACTACATGATTTGCCTTCATACTATTATGCCTGTACAAATTGATGCCTTGCCTTTGATTTTATCCCTTAATAAAATGTTAAAGTGGATCCTAAAATTTATCAATTTTGGAGTATTGTTATAGCAAGGAAAAATATAAAATTAATATAAGACACTTATCTTTGCTTGTACGTTTATTTATTGTTTGTGTAAACAAACGTAACATCAGGTTCTTTTAATTAATATAATATAAAAAAATTCAGTAATTGTTATATTACATTGATAAGGTAATAGCTATTTGAATATATTTTCTATGTACAGACACTAGTAACATTTTTAATATATATGTATGTATATAGATTTTATTACGCGTATAATGGAAGTTCTTTATTGAGAAGCTGCCAAATATATATGCTTACACGAGCAAAGCGGATAACTTATATAAATATTTAGATATAAAATTATTCCGATTTCAAATTTATTTAAAAGCTTTTGACATCCGCTATTGATATAAGTAAAAGCTAGGAGCTAATTTTTATAATGTCACAAATCAAATTAAACAAATACGAAAAAGCTACTGAACTATTGTTATAAATTGTATGGCAACAAGTAAAAATTATTTTTTTATTCTGTTATTTATTTAAAGTAGTTTTTTAAATATCTCCGGACTACAAGCATTTTTATTTATATACCCTCCAGCGTATAAATTTAACAACATGTTTTTATGAAATCTAGTCGTTGTTAATAAATTAATATTTTTTAAAATAAATTTATTATTTTTAGGAAAAAGGTAACCCTTGTTCTATTTTTACTGAACTAGTTAATTCTAAAGTAAAATACTAAAGTAAACTTTCAAAGTGAAGTATAAGTAAAAAAAATATTACTTATAAAGTTTTCATTCAATTCAAAGTTCAATACCTATGAAGTTATTGATAGAGAAACCTCACTCAGAATTTATTAACACGATAATTCAAAATGTTAGTTAGCCTATAACGCTCAAACAAAATAAATGAAAATACTTAACCTTGTTGGGAACTTTGGTCCAATAAAACAAAGTTTCGAACAAACGAATGCATTAAAGTCACCCGCAAACTGATCCAATCGTAATATCACACTTCCAGACATCGAAAGTTAGTATGCATTGACTTTGAAAAGTCGTCCAAAACTAAGTTGGGTTATGTTTATGAAACTATTCGGTTGTGGGTGTGTGCTGCCGATACACATGCAAGAACTCGCGCCCAACTCTAGGCATAGTTCGCTAAGTGGAACAGCTGTAAAACAAAGTAGCGAAGGGTCTAGGAACTTAGTGTGTACGTTGGCAACTATTCGAGGCCCCTAACACATGTCCTCCGAAGGCGGTGTGGCACGCGGCGGCGGAGGCGTCACGACGCGTCCTCACTTCACAACTTTGACAGTTTAATACGGGAACCAGAGACGCGGCCGACGACCGCGGCCGATTTATAAATAAGTTAAACTAGGTTTAACAAAGTATTGCGGAGGATGATAACGAAGCGACGCCTACACTCCGCCCCTCTACCCGCTCGCGCTGCGTGCAGATAAACTTTTAAAATGACTTTGGAAGCTTTTGAGCTTTTAATCGGCAAAGTTGTACAGACAGACAGTTCGGGTACAATCCTTGAACCGCTTGCGCCGGCGACGGCGGCCGCAAAACTTTGTTTTACAGGACTACTTTTCTTCTTGTTTCAAGGTTGGACTCTTAAAACAAACTCCGGTTCGACGGAGTTCGTGAACTCGGGCGCCAACAATTTACAAATTTCTCTCTTTCATAACAACTAACTGCCGCTCGGCGCGCGGCGAAAGTTGTCCTGCGTAGATCTTAATCGCATTGTCTGTTGCGCTCGCGGCTCGAACAGCTGATTGTGACGACACAGTTTATTGAACTTTTGCATTAATTTGTCGTCTATGCTCGACGTATACTAGATAACATTTATTGTTCAACAAGAACTCTGTACATTGTAACATTTCTCAGTACGCTTAAAACGTTTTAACGTGTTAATAAAACGATATTTCACTAAAATGAACGTGTCCACCCTCTGATCCATTTATTCAATTTATTTAAGTGACACTGATAGCACGACTGCGGTCAAAAAATCTCGTCTGCCAAATTTGACGACGCCCCCGGCGACCGGCGGCGACTTCTTTTTTCTGTTAACGCTCCACCTGCCAGGGGCAGCAAAGTGGTTTCGCGTGAAATGCACTGATTGGCTTTTAACCTAATCGACTCCTTGTTTGTTTGTTACGTATACTTTCAATTTTCCCTGCAGATATGATTAAGTCGTTTGAAATATTTAGTGTACCAGAGCATGCAGTTTCAATGTTATGTTTACGAAAGTACCAATCAGCGAGAGCAAAAATATAAATTAGGTAGTTCAGTATATAAAGAACGTTAAAATGCAAGTATATATATAGAGAGTATTGCGCGTAAATTTTACGTAACTAGAAATAAATAGGTTGCGGGTGTGTGGGGCGGGGCGGCGTGGGCGCGGCGTGCGCGCGCATCTCGGCGGTCCTCCCGCAAGGCCTGCTCGGCCTTTGCATAGTCCGCGAATCGCGCTACACGAACGACCGCGTTGCGGAGCGAACTCGGCTACACACACTCCGCCGCTCGCTACTAACGGATAAACTTTTCAAGCGCTACGACGTGCTACGAACTTGTAGCTGCTACGGAAAAATTATAACAACACAATTAGGACGTTTCAAATTGGCGTAAATTTTTGTGCAGTGTATTTTTCTCGATTTTAGTGAATCCGTGTTTTATAAAACTTTTGTGCGTGATGAGGGATCGCCCCTCCTTTTTATAACGATGTCGGCCCTTGTCCGACCCGTTTGGTAAGTTTTATTTTTATTTTCGTTAACTCTTCAATATAAAATAAATTATTTTTATTTCGACATATCCGAATTATTCTTCGGTAATATGTATAGCGGATTTATTTCAGCAGTGAGATCGTCGTAAGGAGCGCTCAAGATATAAATTATACGTTTACGCACAAATCCCACGCTTTTAAAACCATTTCACGAAATGCTTTCAACTTTTTAAAATGACGAAATAGAAAATATATATATATAACTTCTGTACAGTTTAACAAATTCTAAGTAAATTATAATAATTTGATTGTTGTGTTTAATATGTTGATTTATTCCTTGCTCATTTAGTATGCCTGTGTAACTTTGCGGTAATTGAATCACGGTTAAGTGCAAGTCGTCAAATAACCGCGACGTTAGGCTGCTGAGGGAATACGTAATCGTGCTACATTTAATACAAATCTTACCTACATACGAGGTTCTCTACTAAATTTACTGGAGGAACAATTTAGTCTATTAATATAATTAATTTATTTTGTTAATATTTCATTCTCTATTTTTTTTTATTTTGTGAAATTTACTAATTATTAATGATACGAATTTAATATACTATATATATTAATTTAATACTTTTCACTAAATCGTATATAACCTATGCTTTACAATCTACAGTTACTGTAGATTGTAAAGCATAGGTTATATCTCTTATATCAGATCAATGTGTAAAATTAAGCCACTTATATCAATTTCTTGTTATATTTATGCTTCATGGTTTAAATAACGGAATAGACAGAAAGAAGAGAGTTAACTTTACCGCTCTCAAAATTATGTACTGTAGCAGGACTCTATTAAATTGAAACAAATCAAGTAAAGTAAAAACGAAAACATTTTACATATTTAAATAACAAAAAAAATTTTTACTATATATCATCTTAAATACTTCTTTGTTATTAATAAAATAAAGAAATTTTGTTTTTTAAATTTAAAACTTATTCAATTTATTTCTATTTAATACTATCAGTATTCCGATAAAAATAGAAACTTTGTAGAAAAACTATGAAGAATTAATTAAAAAATATATAATATTATTTAAATATTTTGCTTATATTTTAAATATTAATTTAAGTTCGTACTAGTGACTTAAATTTTGTATGTGATGAAAGTTACTAATTGAACAAAGTATCCCGTTTTTATTCAAAATTGTTATTATATAAGATGTCGTTACGAGCAAATAAAACATTATCTATACTTCTCTAGATTTTTTAGTAAAATATAATAATTAAAAAGCATTAAAAAAATATTCACATTTTTAAATGTATTTCTAATATTGTAGAAGGCTACGTTAAATCAGAACTAAAGATTTCACATTCAGCACACTACCCAATGTTATTGAGACATATACTTCAAATACGGCTTAAAAAAATATTACCAAGCAAACAAGTTATCTATAAATACATAGAAATATTATGGTATATTATGGACAAGTTATACTGATTGATGAATTAAGTGCGGTTCGAAATATCTACGCTGAACATTTACAATAACTACATTTCGACTACAACAACTGACAATTATCGTGTAAATTTTAATTTATACAATAATACATAATATAATGTACACTGTACAGGACATTTGTAAATATAATATTGTATGTCTCACTTAAAGGGTAACTTAATATGTAAATGAAAATTTTCATATCTTAAACCAAAACGTTCTTACGTTTGGACTATATAAAACAAAATAAATTTAAGTCACAGGAAAAAAAACAACATCAAAATATACAAGGCAAAATAGAAATGAATAACCAAAATTAAATCTTGAAACAAATAAGTTAAATAAAATCATAACACATACAAAATACCCTAACCAATTAACGTAAATATAAAAACATCATATAAAACGCAATCACAAAATAAATATCATTTATTCGCTTAAAATTTCGCAGTGCAAAATAATTTTGCATACAATACGTAGTAGACAGGCCGCCTGTAACCGTTTAACACAGGTAGGGTTGCCACTAAACGGATTTCACGTGTGTTGATCTGATAAGCGTTCAAATTGTTTCCACTGAAGCCGCTGAAGCTATCAGATGGGACAGCGGCCCAGACAGTTAATTGTGGTTTATTTCGCACACAAATGTCGAGTAAAGTGTTTGTTCTGTCGACTGAATAATTTTATTTACACGAACGTTTACCTTGATCTATTGTCTAAAAGTATTAACGTGTTAACGATTTTTATTAAGAATAAGCTGTATTATTTGTATTTTTTGAATTTTTATTTAACTACTTTTATAGTATAATAGCTTTTACCTGCCTTGCCCTCGTGGATATATAAGTGCTCAACTTAAGATACCTTGCTTTGCCTGTGTGCAGGCACATGGATTAATGTGATGTAATATAACTTTCTTCTATAAGCCGACAATGCAATATAAAAATAATATTTTGACGTAATAGTTCCAAAGGTTAACAAAATACGTTCTTCAATTATCAAATATCAACACACTACATTGTTTTGAATTTACAATTAAAATTATATATTGGACTCTGATCTTATTAAACATTAATCGTATTATCTTGATGTCGATGAAGACTTTCTACTACAACTCTAGTAATTAAAATGGAAATTAATTTATTATTACTCAATACTATAAAATCATGAACAGGGACTTTGAAGTCTTTTATTGTATGTACACTCGTATCAACTTATATAAATGATCTTCAGATGACATGATTGACTTGACATTATAAGGGATACTATATCACTATATCATACATATTATAACAGATGGCCCCTAATAGTAAATATTTGGTTTTATTTTTACTTTACAAAATAGACTTCTGTATAAAGATAATTTTGATTTATTATCTTTGAAATCTGAAACTAGTTGTACCACAGTATTATAACAATATATTTTAAACAACGAGATAAATAACATAAACTACAGAAAATTACAAAATAACCCTCTTTTTGCTTACAAAATCGAGTATAAATAAAAAAGCATTTATGCTGTTAAAATCATAAGTCTCTCGGTTTTACTGTAGCTGAGCAAAAACACGATAGAAACGTATCCGCGAGGGTCCAATACACGATAACCCTCGCAACGAGTGCACCCTCCGTGTAGGGTTGTAGCCTGCTCGAAACAAAGCATTGATACATTTTCCTTATTAAAATAAGGACAATCGACATTACTGTTTTATTATTTAACTATTTCTACGTACGTAATTCGCTCTAAAAGATATATTTTAGTACATTGTCATTTTAAACAGTATGTTTAATATATAATTGTAATTGTGACCGCTATAATTAGTGTACGAGGAAATAATAAATGAATGTTATTCCTGCTACTTTTTTTATATATACTACATAGTATAATAAATATAAATGTTGTTAAAATGATATTGAGATATATATTTGTTTTTAAATGTAATAAGATCTTATTTTAATAATTCAGAAAAATAAAAAAGCCATGTCAGTGTTTCTTAAAGATTACGTTTACAATTTACATTTTATGCATAAATATATATGTTCAAATGACAATAACTTTAATAGTATTCTAGAACAGTATATTTAGTTACCATATATTTTAAATAATATATAATTATGGTTTAATTTTAAAGAGAAGTCTGGTAAGAAAAGAATAACAACATTAAAAATATTTAAATACCACGAAAATATATAATTTCGACATCCCTATGTTATATATACTAGAGGGGTTCAGCTTGTAACGAGTATTCACACAGTGCACCAAGCGATACTACGATACGACTCCAATCTATTATTGTATATAAAAAATTAAGATTTTTGGTATTTAAACGTCACTATTAGTGATTAATTTTAAAATATTACTAGGAAAATTATTCGCCTTCCTTTTTCATGGGAAACTATAATTATATGACACTACACATCGCAGACATCAGAGAAAAAATATATATTTTGTTTTATAATTTTCTCCAATCTCTTGGCTTGTCTTTCTTGAATATTTAGATTGAAGCAAACGATATATATAAATAAAGAAATCCTTACTAGTCACACACGAAACTTTTAAAAACGTACGATACCATATAATGAAATAAAAATGTCCTGCGCTTATGTTCGTGTCAACGCGATTTTGTTTCTATATAGCAATCTCTACAATAAAACCGTTAAAAAACCTTTAGTTTAAGCAAAAGCATGCTAATCTCAAATCATGAACATTCTATTACTTGTATTATTAATTTACCTAAATATGACTTAAACCAAAATATAATTACATAAGATTTTGATAATTGGACTGTTTGGACTTTTTTCAATGCCTAATGCAATCGATAAGTACTTTCATTATAAAATTCGAGGTCGAATCAACCCTATCTTATTTCGTAGGGGAGTACCGCGCATTGGTAGTTACGATGCACCGCGCTCGGTACCATTACCCCAGTTACAAACTGAGTTAAACTATTACATTATTGATTTTTAACTCATATGTTCTATTATTAAATAAAATAGGTTCTATTTTGAACTATTTGCAATATAGTATTGCATAAAATGTTACAAACAAATTTTTATAATCTACGACTAAAACAACTTCGTTTCGTAGTTATCTATATATTATTTTTGTTTTATACTTTCTACTGAAATTAAATAAAATTTCTTATAATTCTTATATGCGGAGTAAAGAATAAAATTTGCCAAATATTTCTAACATTCATTAATACGCGTCAGTTTCATAATATTTACACACCTTTACCATCTGGTCTATTAGGTAAAAACTCGCAATTTTTTTTAATTCAAATGTATTTTTAAAGTTACTTGAAACTAGGAAATGGGGGTATTTCCTAATTATTAAAATCTCAGGTGCTACTCTATATGTATAATATTTTATTTCTTAAATAAATTTGTATGTCTAACAAAATTTTGGTATCTAAAGTACATAAGAACTAGTTACGAACGCGGTGTTCATAATACACATTAAATAGACGTTATTGTCATAAATTAAGAATTATCTTCGAACCTACGAGATCTGTTTAAATGTGACAAATAAAGCTTAGTACACGTTTAACGTAAGTTTTTAATAAATCTTTGCAAATTAAACCGTTTGAAAAATATGTAATCAAAATATATTTTGTTTAAAATCAAGTTGAAGTACCATTTAGGTACTTCAATGCACTTTTAGTTAATTCATAATAAAGACAATTGGTATGATCTACAATTTTTTTCCCCTTCACAAATACTTATATAGCAAAATTTTGGCCGGTTATCAGTTTACGACAGTTGTTATTAGCTATAAACTAAAGTTTTCGTTAAAGTCATTAAATGGCGAACTCAATTTGGGGCTTAGATCAAATTGGAGGAGTATTTATCTTTCAGAGAGTCGATTTAAACGCAGAATCACGCAAGCACACGCCATTATCGCGAGCTCGCGATCCTCAGGCCGCGCCAACTCTATGAATCTAATCCACGGGATTTAGCTTCTGATTTACAGCCGAGCCGAGCCAACGAGGGCGCGACTGCTTGAAAGAAAAGTGATAATGTCTTAATCCTACCACACTCGAGTGTTCTCCCTCCAATTTTATGGTCGCGCGCCCAGACGGCACGTTTTGATTTATGATTTCAATAATTAAGAATTCTAAGGTGCAATTTGAATTTGAGCCACGGTACTGGGACTGCGGGAGGTTGCCTGTTTGTTATTACCGCAGGGCGAGAAAGGGTCGCGCGTTTCACGGCTTACCTTCCATTTTCTAAGGAATTATAATAGAGTTTAAAGAAATTATGGTGACTTTCAAGATTTATAAAAAGCTTACCTCACAAGTTAAAGAGAAAAATTTTTCCATGTCATAATTAAAAATTATATAACCAAATTACTGTTCGTAATATCCACCTATGCTTATGTACATATCCTTTTCATTTCGCCTTCATGTAATCCCGGCATCGTACTAGAAGGTTGCCCTTATATCGCGCCCTAATCTCAAGGCATTACAATTAACGCGGCCCAAGATAACCCGTCAGTCGCCACCCGCTGATAAAGGGTTCTCTACTGGCTCTAGTTTAAACTGGTTAAGCATCCACAACCCTCAGGGTTTATGTAATTACCCTATACTAACACACGCGTTCCCAAACGTAGATTCACGTTAGTTCTATTTCGGTCAATTTAAAATCGGTTCACGTTTCCGGTTATCTTACATTCTTCGGTCGTGCTCAGAGCTTGTCACGTACGCAAATGTTTGCCGGAGTTCTCGTATTGGTATTTCGGCCTTCCGGGATCTCTCTTATCGTCAAGGACCATCGATTCTCAGTCAAATAGAAACCGGAAGAGTATCTGCGAACTATAGCGGATATATGCTTTTTATTTTTAAAGCATCTTCTCCAATTTTGTGGGCTATCCAAAAAGCGTAGTATACATTATTCAATTTAACGCTAGTTTTAGGACATTATTACTGAATTATCTAAATCTTTACAACCTAATATATAATAATTTTTTATGCTTTTGTTAAGCAATATTTAGTAGAGTGCGAGTGTGAATGATTTCTTATTTTTATTACGATAAATTTAAAAAAAAATATTAATGAATAAATTACGAAATAATATGAAAAAATCGGAAATTTCTCATTCTATTTCATTCATACTAACATAATTTACGAAATAATAAAATTTAATATTTGTTATACCAAATAATAAATAAAGAATATATATATATAAAATCTTCTTTATTGAAATAATATTTAACTGCTACAAGTTGTCATATATTCGTGTCACTATTAAATTGCTCACCTCAAACTTTTTGTTTTTCAAAACTTAACTTTTTATTGTACATGTCAATAAAATACATGGTTAACTGAAAAAAATATGTAAAAACATCAAAATATCTTAGTTTAGATATAAAAAGAAAATTTTATAAATTTGCGTGGTGCGTTTAAGCTAAATATCAACTAAAATAATATAAAAAGTAGTGTGTAACATATATAAGCAACGACTTCCAGATACAATAAGCCTTTCGTTTGTAAAAGTATAAATTAGAATTAACCTAAATTATTGTTTACTTCTTTATATAATAATATTTTGCCTATATAAAGTAATTGGTCTGAAAGCTCTTGAGTGAAATGGTTTTTACGTGGGAACGATTTTTGTGCATTTAAAATGAATTAAAAGTGTTAATATTGTGATGACGTCGACTGGAATCGCCGAGAATCATTTCCGCGTAAAAATATTTTGATTGTGGATGGAAAATCGAATCGCAAGTACACTATTTCTTTACATTTGTGGATGATTTTTCATGTTAAGCAAAAGAAATAAGTCTGATGGAACTGTTTGTTCTAGGACGGCGCCCCTGAATACGCACACGTCGTTATCGCAAATTAACAAACGAAGACTGGAGTTTGGTGTAGACATAGAAACATTTCGACGCCAAGATAGAGTCGAGATAGAAGCATCAATGGAGGAAGATATAGCGAATAAACGACGAAGGCGTCTTCTTGATGACGATAGACGTGATGAAACGGACCCATATCGAAATTTCACTACACATCAAACCAACATTCTCCGCCATCCCACTGAAGAAGAAGAAGCTTTACTTCAGAAGACACAAAATGCTTTAAGAAGTCTCAGTACGTGGCCACGTGATCAGATTTCATCGATGCCTAATGGTGACGAAAATGAAGATGCAAACGATTTTGATAATCTTTTTAATGACAAACGGTCAGAAAAAATGTTACCGTCGTCCCCCTCTCAGTCGTCTGAAAGCGCAGATCATTCACAAAGAAGTTTTCGGATTAGTAACCAAAACGAAGTACTTCAAACACATGTGTATGAAAATGTTGAAACTGATGAAAATTCCCAAAGAACCCTAAAAATGGAAAAAGAGAATAGCATAGACCATTATGAAAAAATAAACAAAAGTCCAAACCATTACGATGGACCAAATTTTGACGAACTAGTCGATTCGTCTTCCAATGAATTAGAAATCGATATGTCAGATCGTTTAGATGACAAATATGACGATGACAGAGAATCGAAAAGAAGGAAAAGTGAAATTATATCCGTCAACAAACAATCTCTATATAATGCTTATAAAGCCGCAACAGCCTCGTTGCCATATTCGACGCAATCAGCGTTTAAGCCGCCTGCAGAAGTTAAACATAAAATTCATGGATCTTCGTTTCCCAGCGAGCCTTTTGGAGGCTACTCAAATGACCATGAAAAAAGTTCGATCCATAAAGGATCAAAGCAATATACAGTGCTCCAGCCGGCAGGTGCAGGATCACGAGCAGCGACAGCGTTACAAGAAGCCCGCACGGTGCCTTCAGCTCAACCAGCACGAGACATGCGGCCGCTCACGGCACTTTCTCCTCCGGTCGTCAGAGGTACAACTTATCTCTGACATCCATTATCAAAACTTTCTTAATGAGATTATAACCTCCAACTTTGCGTTATGCACAACTGAAAGTTTGTTTCAAGGTCTTGCTTTCTGATGACAACAAAGGAAAAAGTATTTGTTCTGTTTCTTTTATATGACGTTTTCCTTAGTCCATGAACATTTCTTGAATTATTTTCTATATATTTTATAAATACACTCTGCCTAAGTCAATTATAATCTAACAACTGGAAATTAGTTTTATATTCCATGACGACTAGAAATGTTCTTGTAATTTGATAAGCTACATATAGAGCTTAAACTCCACCTACGTCAATACCGTACATAATGTATGTAGAGGTTTTCCTCGTATTTTGAGTTTACGTCACGCAATAAAAACGGGTCAGGGGATTGGGCGGAGCGAAGTGTTGCCGCCCCCACATCTCTTGAAAGAAAAATTGTCAGTCGGACCGCGCAGCCGCCTGGCGTTCTTTATTTTTTCTTTTGAGTTACGGCGGGGGATGGGCCGGAGTGGTGGGCGGCGCTGCGCAGGTACGCCCCGCGGCACGCCCGGTCGTATCGATCGCGCTCCCACGCCCCCACTCGATGATTAACAAAATACTAATTTTCATCGATTTGTCCACAGAAGGCAACAAGTGTCCAACTCCTGGTTGCAATGGGCAGGGCCATGTTACCGGCCTCTATACGCATCATCGAAGGTGAGGCTGATGATTTACATGTGTTTGCAGCTATTTTCGATTATATAAATACAACTTATATCGATATCGATAGTATCATGGTGGAACTATTGTTATGTATACAAAATGACAAAAAACAACTCTATAATAAAACCCGCCTTCTAGACAAGTTTATCTATGACTTATTGATTGATTATTATAGATCTATGACTTAGTAATATACATAAAGCACAAATATAAATATAAATGATTACTTCCTCTTTCTATCGAATTAAGTACACACATGAAACAAGTATATAAATACATGATTTTCATTCGATTCTTTGTTTATCAGTCTGTCAGGATGCCCAAGAAAGGATAAAGTCACACCTGAAAGTAAGTAATACAGATACCTAGAACCGTACATGATGCTGTATCTTATTTGCTATTTTGTATTGCATAACATTTTTTTATAGCAATACATAAATCATGAGCTTTTATATTTTCACTTTATTTATAGATTTTAAATTCGTCGTATTTTTTATTAGTCCTTTTTACTAGAATTTAGTTTCTTTTTTTCAATATTTTGGTTTTGGTATGAACAATTTGCTTTTCACTACTAGTATTAGTACGTTTAGTAATAAATATTTTATACAAAACAATCGCACTGTAGGTGTAGCTATCTATGTAAGCTTGTTGGGGGTTCATTGGAATGACCAAAACTAATACAAATGAATATAATGTTAAAAGCAATAAAAATAGAATATAATATTAAGAAGTATTAGTTAGTGTTGTTAAATAACCCCTAATAGGACAAATTGTGCAAAAATCATTTTCAATGTAATAATCATTTTAATTTTACTAACGAATTGCTGTTTATATAAATACACTTGGATATGGAAAAATAAACTGAACTATATTTTAGTTATAAGACGAAATATATATCTTTATGTGAATTTTCCACATTTTGTTGGATAAAAAACTAATAATATATGATTTTCCTAATCTTTGACCTATTAAAAATACCTGAAATCTCGCTTATTTAATTATTATTCTATTTAATAGTCTTTACAACATTTTGTTGTTATAATATATATTAGAATATAAATAGAAAAAAAAAATACCGAAGTTATCAGCATTAATAGCGCCCTAGGGTTCGATGTTGTAAATTACAAAACTTCAATATATTTTATTCAGATATCTAACAGGTGATTTTAATAACAGTTTTGGCGTTGCACGAGACAATCTTAAAGTGTCCGACGCCTGGGTGCAACGGTCGAGGCCACGTCAGCTCAAATCGCAGTACACATAGATCCTTATCCGGCTGTCCCACAGCCGCAGCTAGAAAGGCCGCGGCTCGTTCACAAAGAGGTAGACCACCAGGTAGTATTACGCGATGATACGTGAAAATACTGTAAAAAACGCTTATATTTGAACTTAACAAGACATAAAGTAAATTTTTAGTCTGTATGATTAGCATATACATTTCCATTTTATATTTTGATGTTAGTAGATAAATATCTAATTAAAATGTATGTTCATGAAGAAAAATAATTAAAATTATTATACTTTATTGTTTGTTTAGTGCAATTACCAGCACCTGCTTCGACTTTAGTAACTGTGCCACCTGCACCGATATCCACTCCGACTGACGTAAGCGCGTCAAGAGAGCGCGAGCGAGTCCCAGCGGCGTCGCCGCGGAGTCCTCCAGTAAAGCGCGAGGCCCCCGAACTGCTGGTGCCGAAGCGAGAGGCCGCCGAGCCCGAGCGCGACTCCCCCGGCATGGAGACGCGCCACGCCGGCTACGGCGCGCCGCCAGACCAGCGATCTCCATACGAACGACCGCCTGATGACCACGTACGGTCTTACAGGTATGGTATAAATATATTTTTAAAATTTGAATTTGTTTCATTAGTACTTGATATTGTGATAAATATCTGTATTTGTATTTTTTATTGCAAATAGTCAAATGAATGAGGCTCGATATGGATACGAGGCGCGGTGCTACGAAGGTGCACCGGCCTTCGAACGTTATGACCCCGCACAATGTCCACAAAGACCTTACGGGTGGGAGGAAGAACGGTATCACGACCCACATCTACCGACACCTATGAAAACCGACCAATCTGAACAGGAAACCAACTCTGGTCCTATTTATCCTAGGTACGTACATAAATTTATTTGATTTGAATGTTATAGCTCTTAATTATACGCCTACATGTGGTAAACGGGACAATTCTGTAAATAAACTACAAAATATATATTACACAGTAAAATCGATCATGATTCGCGAATACCATAAATCTAGAGCGCACACTGACTAGTCTTTCGGGATTTTTCGTTTAGACCAATGTACCATTACGAAGCGAGTGGAGTAGGCGGTGTGGGCGTCAGCGCGATGGGGCCGGGCGTTCCGCCCGGTTTCTCTGCAATCAATCTTTCAGTGAAGATAGCCGCTGCACAAGCGCAGCGACCACGCAGCCCCACGCCAAGGGATCCTCGTGATCCACGTCCAGCCATAGATCTTTCCACATCTAGCGGTAGTCCACAGGTGAGAATTAGCGAAATTTTAATCAAACTGTGCATTGTATGGGTTGGGTAACGCTTATAAAATATAAAACGCTTTACATCTCCATTTTTATTTGGATATAATCGCGATTTCTTTATCATGATCCGATTTTAAAATAACTAAATTAACTGGGTTACGTAACCTAATCGTAATTATTGACGCCCATTTATGCAACAGGGTCCATATGCATCACCGGTGTACACGAGTGCCGGTGGGGGCAGTGGGGGCGGAGCCCGAAGCAGCCCGCAGCCGGGTGCTTCGCCTCAGCTCACCGCCAGCCCCCAAGTTCCAAGTCCACAAGGCCAGACTCTCGACCTTAGCGTGTCCCGTTTACCACATAGGTGAGGCAATTTGTGACATTACACCCCTGAATAAAAAAATCTTACCAAACAGCTTTTATAATGTCTAAATTTGTTAACAGTAGAAGTTTCCCCGGTGGTGTTTCGTACAGCCGAGAATCAACACCTGACAGTGGGGGAAGCCATCCTTATTTAGAAGCTTATCATCGAGACACTGCCGGTAAGTAACAACAAATGTTTAAATAGTGTTGTAAAATATTAATAATAAAATAAATGCTTAATACCTTAATACCAACATATTTGATCATTATAAATTCACATCTGTCTGATAGAGATATATGCCAAAATTTAAACAAGCTATTTATCCTTTAATTCATCCTACAGCGAAATATGGTACCTAAATACGAGCCGTGTAACAGAGTGCCATAAAACACGGTGTACAAATTAAAAGCGACCGCTTTAATCACTCCCGCTAGCATTGCACACCGCATACGCTACATTGCTAATCCGACTCGGCAGGCGTCTTGGTGTCCTTGGTAGCGTGCGGTTACACACGCTCACTTGGAAACATAGGCGTATTAATTAAAACTTGTCACTGTATACTTTTGTTTTTAATGCCTTATGCACTCAGGTGATTCAAGTATTTCATTTTCATATATATTTTATTCATATATATATATATATATATATATATATATATATATATATATATATATATATATATATATATATATATATATATATATATATATATATATATATATATATATATATATATATATATATATATATATATATATATTTGCATTGCGCTATTTATATTTCAAATAATATATTAATCAACAACGGTTTTAGGACCGTCGTGGCGCAGAGGCGTAGCGTCTACCTATAAACGCATTGGTTTGTGGATGCGATTCCCACTCGGGAAGATTGATTTTTCTATTTCCGTTTTCTTCTTTCTGGAAACTAGGCAAAACGCGGCATCAAGTGCCGCCACTCAACATGCAATGCTTCGAAAAAGACGGATAATAGGGACTAAGCAACGGAGTGTCTTAACACTAGATTACATATGTCAGATAAAATGATCGACAGCTAACAAAGAATATCCTTTCAGGGTACGGCGGAGTGAGCCCACACCCTGTAGCAGGCTATGGTCTAGCTCAGCCGGACTACGCAGCAGCAGCAGCGGCGGCGGGCTACGGCGGCTACCAGTACCAGTGCGGTGCATACCCCCCGCCTCCCGCCTACCCGCCTCACGCACCCCCGTACTCGCCTCCGTGTTATATGCCGCCGCCCCACGCGCCTCATGATAAGCCTAAGGATAGCAGGTGAATATTATATAGGATATGTTAAGAATTTAAAAGAAATATAAAATATTCAAATTATAATTTTTCGTGCTCTTAATAAAAGAAAAAACTCAAAAAAATCTTAACATACTGGCTAACTGAAATACAAGGACATTACGATAGCTATTTAGATAAATATCTATAACAAGCATAGCCTATCTTTGTATAGGCTATATTAATAGAATTGACAATATAGTAAGTAGTTCAAGGTAAAAAGGTAGTATATATTTTTTGAGGATCGTGGCGCAACGTCTGCCTGTAATGCGACGGTTTCTGGGTTCGATCCATTTTCTTCGCTCTGGCAAACTAGGCAAAGCGCGGCGTTGAATTCCGCCACTCAACACGCAATGCCTCGAAAAAGGTGAAAGGCGGGGACGGAGAAAGCAGGGACTAAGCAACAGAGTGTCTTAACACTAGGTTCCCACAGTTCCTGCAGTTCCCTCTGCCTACCCTGCCATGTGCGGGATAAAGCGTGAAGCTAAAAAAAATATTTTTTATTAGGTACCAATTTTTTAATTAAATGCAACTGGGACTTCAACAGCCAATTTATATTTAGCTATTTAGTAATTTTATCTCTGTTTTCTTATTTATTTATCTTATATAATAATTATTTGTGTTATATAGTATAACATTTATTATAATCGCGTACCAACAATTAATACTTATGTACTCTACGTCTAATTTAGCTCTATCGCCTTAAACGCTTTTGTTTGTAGCTCTATAAAGTTATACATGACTTATTGTATTATAAATATGATTATAAATTCCCTTTCGCATATTTATAATTATAATATGAGTATTTCCCTAAGTAAGAGTAAGTAAAATGCGTTGCTTTGTCCTGCAACGAGGCTCAGTAACTAATAACAATTAATAAATTATGCTTTGTATTGTCAACAAAATAATTTTAGACAAAAATTATAGCATAAAAGCTGAAAAATGTTACGATATCAAATATATAATATTTTTTTACTAAGTTTAAAGTAAAACTTTATTTTTCGTGTTACAATAATCATATTTATTTAGGTTATTCCAAATAACTAAAGTTGTTTTTGTAATCTAATAAGCTGAATGTTCTCAAATCAGACACAGCCGATAAAATGTTATCAATATACGCTTTTTCCGGTTCAATACTAATTAGTGGTTCTAGTCTCATTACGAAATTAATAAAGTAAAAATGTAAACTTTTAAATTGAACAAATCATAAACATAGTTGTTATCGTTGTATATTATTATATATAAAATACACACTCATATATAAATAGCTCGTTTATTCTAGATGTTTAGTGTTGCTATATAAATAAATTTGATATCTATATAAAATAAATAAAATAATACACACAACGACAACTTTCGACATACATATTAGATATATCATATCAAAATTATCGACATTAATTAAAAAAAGGTTTTTTTTTTTTCGGATCGTGGCATTTGTAACATTAACACTCGTACAATATGACTGTATCTCATAGCGAAGTCGCACTCAATGGATCAGTCTAAATATACCGGCGGCAGCGCGCGCGCACGCCGTGCGTCGTACGACGCTCTACATAAATAGAGATAAGATACACGCATTAAACGTGCCAGAAAATCAACTATGCGACGAAACAGGTGAGATTGAAATAGAGTATTTATCTAGTAAATATCGACTGTCAACAACGTCTCATTATATGTATATGAGGATTATATACAATACACGTGGAAATAATTTTATAAATATATATTGCGTTTACATAAACATCAATTGTGTGAAAATTATTTAGTTTACGAAAGTTTTTTTATACTGCATTGCGTTAGATTGTTGACTTGCTGACACTCGAACAAACTCTTCAACAATTAAGTGTAGGCGGAAATTCAATTGTGCAATTAGGTTTATACATAACAAAAACAGTTACGTCGGTACTTGTTTATTTTTATGTTTTGTTTTATTATTTTCCACATTCACGATAGTTATCAGCGTGACGACATATACGGAAAGTCGTGTTACCGGATACGGGATTCGAGAGAGCTCATCCAGTGTCCCGTGGAGAGCTGCGATGGCTCCGGTCACATTTCGGGGAATTTCGCCACTCACCGCAGGCAAGCGGCGATTTTTGTGCAATGTGCATACATAGTGTTTGCAACCAAACGCATACTTATGCATAATGTAATTCATCAAACGTAATATACGAGTGTGGCAGTGAGAACACTACCCACTTTGAATATTTCCGTTGTCAATTGACTGCGCCCGAGATTTCCTTGTGGACTAACCGCATGACAAAACTAACATAGAAATGTGTTTTAATTTACAATTGGTCTTAATAGCGTATTCTTATTTATTTATTTTATGTTGTTTCGAGACAAATTCAAATAAAAAAAAATAATGCTTATCTTAGTGACGACTACGATAAGTGTACTAAATACACAATTGGATAAATATAATAAACAATTGTTTTTACATATCTTACTAATTAACACTTTATCTATTGTAAAGATAATATACGTCTTATACTTAAAACTTATAAAGTTAGCGCTAATTATAGTACAGAAATGCAAACCAGCTCATGAAACTCAACAGATGCTTCACGCTTCCGGTTATTTTTATCTCTACTGAAAGTACTCTTACTTAGCAGAGTTGACTGGAGTTTGTACGTGTATAAATATTTATGGATGACAGTTTGGCAATATAATATTTTTATTTAAATATTTATATTTTATACATTTTATAATATCCCTTATAATCGTAATTTTTTAAATGAATATCTTTTACAAAAATAACTTAAATTATTTATATAAAAACTATAAATTTTATATAACAATTGTTTTATAAACAAAAATTTACAAATAAGCTTGGCATCTTGCTTTTGTTTTTGTAATAACTTGTAGGCAGCTACATAATGAAACGTTTTATAAACACCGTAAATAATGAAACATATTTCTATAAACTGATTTATTAATTTCGTAAATTAAAAAGTATTTATATATTATTATATTTTTCTCATACATGTCGATGTACTTATTAATTTATATTTATATAATCCTATCTCTAGAAACATAACTGGAGCAATATTGACCCCATTTTATAAATAGCATATCTAATCTTACGTAATATACTTGCATTTTACAATTGCATAAGAACGGCCGATATTAGATGTGCCTAGATTCGTCACACACATGTACCTATTGTAAGTTGCCATACGTTACACCGGCACGCCATTGTAAGCAGTTTGTATATGTGCAGCCTCTCGGGTTGTCCGCGCGCCGATCGCTCGCAGCTCCAGCCTCATTCGCAAGAACTCAAGTGTCCGACGCCGGGCTGCGACGGGTCCGGTCACGTGACCGGCAATTACTCCTCACACCGCTCTCTATCTGGCTGCCCTAGAGCTAATAAGCCCAAAAGCAAGCCGAGAGACGGACAGGATTCCGAGCCCCTTAGGTGAGTAAATATATTTGGTGCGATGTCATATATGGGCATTAAATCCATACTCATTAATAATTCTCGACAAATATCTTGCTTAATCTGAAGTGCTCGGATTTTCTAATAGGAAATTCGATTTATCTATATATAATTATCGTTAACTTTGTTATGTTAAACATACCGCGTAATTAATAAGCGGATATAACAGCGTGAGAATTTTATAACTTAAATATTATTAAAACAAAAAGATAAAAGTATTTTAAACATTGTAAAGGTTACTTATTTGCAATCATTTCCTCGAAATTTACACGCTGCTTAGATGCCCCATACCGGGCTGTGATGGATCTGGACATGCCACAGGGAAATTCTTATCACATCGAAGGTAAGGTTGAATATATAGAATAAGAAGCTAATCACGATTAAACTACTATGAAATGTATAGCCATTAGAAAACGATTATCGATTCATTCACTAAATATTAACTGCTGATAATAGTTACTATTCATAAGAGGCATTATTTTAAGATACAGTACTGAGCTTCATTTTAACAAAATATTATCATTTTAGTGCTTCAGGGTGTCCAATTGCAAACCGTAACAAAATGCGAGTGCTCGAGAGTGGAGGTACCGTGGAGCAACACAAGGCGGCGGTAGCCGCGGCGGCGTCCGCAATAAAATTTGACGGTGTGAACTGTCCAACACCAGGATGTGATGGTTCAGGGCATATAAATGGATCTTTTTTAACCCATCGGTCCCTCTCCGGCTGTCCGGTTGCTGGGGCCACGACGCCTACACCACAACCAAAGAAGCCCAAATACCCTGATGATATCACACCACTTTATCCTAAGCCATATTCAGGTAAAAATAGTTTTATGAACTTTTATGTAGCTCTATTTAGTTTATTTACTCATGATTATGCAATATATATGTATATATATATATATATATATATATATATATATATATATATATATATATATATATATATATATATATATATATATATATATATATATATATATATAAATCAAGTAATAGGAAGTATCTAAAGCTTTTTGTACATAAATAAATATATTTTCTAGGTATGGACATAAATATGCAAACTGGCGGTGGAGAAGATCTTATGACATTAGAGCAAGAGATAACCGAATTACAGCGTGAAAATGCAAAAGTTGAATCCCAAATGATGCGTTTGAAGTCAGATATCAATGCGATGGAAACTCATCTCAGCCAAGGAGAAAGAGTAAGTGGAAATATTATAGGAATAACATACTTAAACAATGTTCCTCTAGTGTCGTATTATGTTATCCGTCATAACTTCACTACACAATATCCAAAATTTACTTTATCTTTGTCTGACAACGTAGATCGTACAAACATGGCTTCAAACCTCCAACTTTGAGTGCTACTAACATCATATGTACTTGTGAGTACCATTTACTTACTTTGACATAAAAGCACTCTAAAATTGAGCCATTGCCAACATCTTGAAAATAAAGTCCCGAAATATTTAAATCTGCGACTTGGAGATTTAAGTGTTTTAATCTTTCCAGGAAAACCAAATGATAATGCAGAGAACGAGTAATTTTAGTGATTACTATGAAAGCCTTCGCAACAATGTGATAACACTGTTGGAGCATGTCAAGATTCCCGGGGGCGGAACTGCCCCACCACCAACAGCTCCTGGCACACCGGGCGCTCCCCCACCTCCGGGTCCAGGCGTAAAACCTGCTCATGAAAACTTCGACTCCTATCTAACTAAACTACAAACGTTATGCTCTCCTGATGGATACTGTCCGGATGAAAACCGACCAATTTATGAGACAGTAAAAAATGCTCTTCAGGACTTTACAGTGCTACCAACACCGATTTAAGAGTCACCCAGCGCCGCCGATAAGGAACGACAGTGATCACAATAAATATCACCGATTGTGTTCGGCGGAGCTTAAACAATCAACCTCCTTGGGACGATTTAGCTATTTACCAAAGTTATACCTATTAAGACTGTTGACACAAATGTCAAATCGAATACAGTGAATGATATATTAGTGTACAGTGTTGCCCGCACGAAGGGAACGGAGATTGTGTTCTATTTAGATAATGATGTCTATTTTATAAACCGTTGTATACGATGTGTGACTTCTTTAAGACATCACTAACCGATTCGACTATTAGTAATAATTAAGATGGACATAAAATAAAATTAAAATGAATTTTAAACACTGTTACTCATATATGCTTAAAATAAGTTAATATTAGGAAAAGTTTATACAATTATATGTAAGTGATTTTAGCCCAACTTTCACAGCAAACGGGATTTAACATGTAAATATGTACGTATTTCATTAATTAGGTATTTATGTTAAAGTCACCAGGTTGCAGCCCGAGTAGTCGGTGTATAGAGACGAAATGATTTTACTGAGCTAAAACTTAATAAGATTATAATAATTACTCGATACGTTTATGTTCATATTGGGAATGTGCCAAATGCTTCTGCAGGAGCACTCGACCGCTGACGTATTAAGACTATTATCTGTATAGGAATAAAAAAAATGAAAATAACAATCTTTTAGGAGGCTCTAGTCAGTTTGTAAATAAATTGTGAATATATAGTTGTCACGTCTAAACGACGTTCTTATTTATATTAGATAATAATGTGATCTCATTAGGTCAAGTAAGTTAAATAATTCAGTCATTAATTAATAACCAAATTAGGAGTAAATTAAGAATTTCTTTGTTAGCCAATGTTCACTCGCTGTGATTATGTTACATGTTACTTATTTATTGTTACCTTTAAGGATGTGATAGCTCAAATCGAGACGGGTTAGCGTTATTTTGCATTGTTTTTTTAAAAGCGCTTAAAACAGTGCTATTATTGTTTATTTTTTGTCATTAAATGTGCGAAGCTAAAGATTATGTTAAATATTTTGTAAACTAACCTTCCATTTCACTCTAATATCGCATCGGTACACTGATCAATAATTATTATTAATTATATTCGCATTTAAATATTAAACCTATTACTATGTTACTACTCTGATTGTCATATACGTTTCTGTAAAATATCGAGTATGTGTTGTTAAAAAGAATAAAAATAATAAATACTGATATATTGTAATTTTTTATTGATATCTATTTCTATGTACCTACATAAATATAATATGTTGGTTTTTATATGATAATAAAAGTATAAAATATTGAATACCAAGGTGTATATTCGTTGCTGTTTGTTCAAAAAAAAAATAAAATTTAATCCAATAATAAAACATAAATAGTAAAAAATTGCATTCTCATAAGATGAGATAAAATATCTAATAAATATCCCTTGAAGGATTTTTAAATTGAAATTGATTTACTGTATATTAAGTTTTTGAGCCGTCTACAATAATATCAACATTTTATTGTCGTATGCCTAGTTTCCCTATTCAGGTAAATAAAAAAATAGCAACTGTATTCTTCTACACACTAACGCACTATATAAAAACTAAATTTAAATTGCTCGTTAACTGGCAAAATTTATGGCAAAAGTAACAGATATCTTTTTTAATTTCAACATTATACCCATAGATTAAAAATAGTTAACAGGGTAAGGCTAAATTGATACAGATATTTATACAATTTAGAGCTTATAAATAATCTGTGATCCGAGTAGTGACACTAGTGACTTTTAATAATGTCATACGTCATTTGTTGATTAACATGTGCGTGTTTCAATAAAAATTCATACATCAAATATAATATTTAAAATATGAATGAAAACATAGCGGTATGGTTATATATTTTAAAAATTATGAACTGAAATTTTAACAGAATCGTAGAACTAATCTTAGCCTTTACTTATTTTCAGAAAAGATACTATGATGTTGAAAAAAATGATGAACATCGAAATCAAGAAAATGTACAGGTTTATAAAATTGGACCAACATCACATTTAATTAAAAAACAGAAAAATAAGGTACTGCATAATAGATACTTCTTAATATATTATTATACATTGGATATTGTTGTATTGACATATGATCTAAAATTTATACTTATGACTGAAAATTTGAGTATAATGTTGTATCTGATTTAAGCATAATTTGTTTATAGTCTTATATACTTTAAGGAACTAAAGGATATTAAATCTAAACAACCATTCTAAAATATTTTTTATAGGAAATAAAAAATGTTCAAATAAATAAGAATCGTTTTAAACAACCTAACAATCAAGTTAAGAAAAAGTTCCCTGGTAAAGCTCCAATAGACCCTTTAAAATTAGAAGTACATTCAAGAGGTGAAGGATTTGCAGGCAAAGGTGTTAGACATCCATTATATGCTGTAAAATTAAAAAAGAAAGAAAATAAGCACAAGTATGCTCAGAAGCAAGCTGCAAGAGCTGATATTCTCTTAACTGAAGATCAAGGGTAAATGATGAAAACACTATAAATAAGTTTTCTTAAAATTAGCAAATTATTTTGTAATTATAAGTGAACTCTTTTTTGGTTCTCCAAGTATTTTTAATGTATATTAACACAGATTTTTGTTAATAAATTAATTATCCTTCAGATTTTTAGAAGTAGATGAAGATAACAGGACAACAGGTATTACACAAAAAGTAATAGCCGAGAATGTAGATATTACTGCTGCTACAAAAATATTTGAATTGAACTTAGATTTTGGTCCATACCAAGCTAAATATTCTAGAAATGGTAGGCATTTGCTGTTGGGAAGCAGAAAAGGTCATTTAGCAGCATTTGATTGGGTAACCAAGAAATTACACTTTGAAACAAATGTTATGGAGTCTATACATGATATCAGGTAAAAAAAGAAAGTCATTAGCTTTAGCTATTTATCGTAAATGATAGACAATGTATTCTCCATACAATGTGACATTGGTGAAGTGAATTGTGCTCAACTGGCACGGAATGCCATTACCGTAGAACAGAACACAACAGATAGACAACAAAGAGGAAATTTTTCAATTGTTACAAAACAATGCATAGATAAATATTTTAGTCTGCCACATTATTAAAAAATTGTTTTCTGTATCTTATTATTAGATATAACAAAATGTAATTCCAATGTGCATAATTTACACAAAGTTTTTGATATATTAAGTGTATTTATAAATTATCATAGTTCATCAAAACTACTTATTTCATTTTCTGTTTTAGTTGGTTACATATAGAAACAATGGTAGCTGCAGCACAAAAAGAATGGTTATACATTTATGATAATACCGGAATGGAGATTCATTGTATCAAAAAAATGGACAAGATATTAAGAATGGAATTTCTACCATATCATTTTTTACTTGCTTGTGTTGTATGTATTGCTATTTATTATTTTCACTGTATACACTAAGTTATTAAAAATTTGAAACCTTTATAGTACACAGAAGGATATCTAATTTCAAGATCAATGAAGGAATATCCAATTTTCTCTCTACCTTTAATATATTTAAACCATTTTTGTTTCCCAGTCCTTGAAAGACAAAGGTGGCATTGAATTTTTACAACTGACTAGTTTGACATAATTTCTTTTTACATTTTTAATTTAATTATTCTAAGTACAGTGATGGTTTCCTAACTAATCAAATGGAACAACCCTTAAAATGTTTAAATTAAAGAATAAAATATTTGTATTTCTTTAACTAGATCTCTGCCTTCACTATGTAAAGTAAATGTATCAAAACAAAAAAAGTATAACTAAATAACTACCAAATCTTTACAGAATGAATATGGATTTATGTCATGGCTTGACATTTCCATTGGTGAAGTGGTAGGACATTACAATAATCACATGGGAAGGAGTTCAGTTGTGACACAAAATCCATACAATGCCACTTTATGTTTGGGGAATTCAAAGGGAGTTGTATCTTTATGGTCCCCTACTGTGAAAGAACCATTGGCAAAGATACTGTGTCATAAAACACCATTGACAGCTATTGCTGTAGATAGTAGGGGCATGTAAGTAATTATAATTTATTTATTTATTAATACATGAGTAAAACAAATCTTTTTTTGCAAAAATACCATTTGCTTACATTAAATTTTAATACAACCATTGTTGTAATGATATAATGGTAATTGTGCACATAAAAAATATAATAAAACAAAATAAATCTAAAATATAAATAATGTTTCTATATTATAATAATTTTCTCTATTATTATTATAATTAACACAATCCTAAATAATTATTTATATAATATAACAAAATTTATTGGTGCTGGTCAGTCATTAAAAATTATTATTTATATATATATTTTAATTTTTAGGTATATGGCTACATCTGGTGTGGATAGAAGTATGAAAATATGGGATATAAGGAATATAGATGGACCAGTACAGCATTACAAATTACACAGCGCACCAATTGATTTGAATTTTTCACAAAAAGATATGTTAGCTGTGGGTCTTGGTGAAACTGTTGAAATTTATAGGTAATGTATACTTATTTTTTGTTTTAAATTATATAAAAATATTAAAAAACATTTTTTAAGTTGAATATTAAAAATTTCATATATATATAGTTATAGGATTTAATCTTATGAATGATTTAAAATAGACAAAATTATTTATGTTAATTATATTTTTGCTACATTACAATTTTTTGTAATATTAGTAGATGTATAGCAGAAAACGAAATATGCTCCTAGGTTTTGATTGCATATTCTTAAAAATTCCTTTACTACAAAAGTATAAAATCTAGATATATAATTATAGGAATATAATTTAGATTTTCTTTTATAGACTTTTTAAAATAATGGGACTTATGCTCTTTTTATAGTAAAACCAACTAACCAGTGCACAGATTTTGTTTTCATTAATTTAGCATCATGCTCTATTCCATGCGGGATAAAGCATTTAAAGCAAATATTTTAGTTTTAAAAATTATTTATTATTTCATAATAAATAAATTTACTTATTGTATTTTTTTAGCGATTGTTGTTTACAAACAGCTAATAAACCATACCTTAGACACAGAATGGGCAAATCAATAAATAACTTTAAATTCTGTCCCTATGAAGATGTCCTGGGAATAGGTACTAATCGCGGATTCACTAGTATTATTGTACCAGGTAAACATACTTTATTTATTTATTTTCAACTTTATTATTAATAATAAACTGGAAAAATACTATATAAAAAAGTGGAATCAACTGTTAAAAATGTTTGCTACAAATTTTTGAAATATTTCATGATAAAATCTTCATTATTTTTTTATTTAAGCTTGAAGCTTTATCCCGCACATGGCAGGGTAGACAGAGGGAACTGTAGGGACCGTGGGAACCTAGTGTTAAGACACTCCGTTGCTTAGTCCCTGCTTTCTCCGTCCCCGCTTTCCGCCTTTTTTCGAGGCATTGCGTGTTGAGTGGCGGAACTCAACGCCGCGCTTTGCCTAGTTTGCCAGAGCGAAGAAAATGGAAATAGAAAAATCCATCTTCTCCGACTGGGGATCGAACCCAGAAACCGTCGCGTTACAGGCACACGTTGCGCCTCTGCGCCTTCAATTGCATTATTTAAGTTTTTGGTAAAATTTGTAGAGATTTTTTCAATTAATAATATTTAATTTGAATTGTTTTTTATTAAATGTATTTCACAGGCAGTGGTGAACCAAACTTTGATGCCCTCGAAAGTAATCCGTTCCAGAACAAAACGCAAAGAAAGGAGGCTGAAGTTAAGGCCTTACTCGATAAAATACCCCCAGAACTTATTACTCTTAATCCTCTCGATGTTATGGAAGTTGATGTGCCTTCATTGAAAGATAAAATGGCAGCCAAGAAAAATCTTTCGGTATGATGTATTATTGTTGCTTATATACTTTAAAGATTTTAAAATATTTTCTAGATTAAATTTAATATATATTTATAAATAGAAAGATTATTTATTACTATGATGAAATTCAATCTAACAATACTATGATTATGAATGATTGTGCCATATACTTATAAAGTTATATGGGAGATTTATTTCTATAGACACTTCTTTGATTTTAATTGCTATTATTTTTAATAGATAAATTTCATATATATTAAGACACCATGTTAAAAAAGCATTGGCACTAAAGTCAATTATGATAAATATTTAAAACTTATATCTCATATTTTTATTTCAGTATCTAAAACCTAAGAAAGTTGACTTTACACCAAGACACAAGAAGAAGGGAAAAACTAACATTGCTAGGAAAAAAATTATAAAAGAAGTTGCAAGAAAGGTAATTATATAATACAATAAATGTTATGTGGATAACTTGGTTATGATTGATTGCAACCTTATTTCATCAAATTTCAAAGTATCCTGTATATTTTATTCATTAAATTATTTATAATGTGCTTATATTTATGTTGTTTTATATTCCACAGGAATTCATCAACCAAACCATAGAAACAAAGAAGTTAGTTGACAAACCTCAAAAAGAAAGTGGACCGAAACAATCCTTTGGAGTTCTAGATAGATTTGTTCCTAAACCAAAAAAATAACAAATAAAACATGGTTTTTATAATATTAAATCTTTTATTTCTTAATAAAGAACTTGTTATATGTGCATATAACATATGTGACATGATTTATGTACATTTAATATATGTATATGTTACCATGTTAGACAGGCTTGTAATAAAAAAATATCTTATATTTACATTGATTATATGATAATGAAGATTTCTACTCTTACCTTTTTAAAATATAACAATGTAATCTACACTGACTATTAACATCAAAAAATTTTCTCTTATAACATCTATTTTCTTATTCTAAATAAAAAAAAACTATAGTAAAAAAAGGATTGCAAAATTCATCTAATAATATAAAAAATTGTCAGCTTGTGTAAATGATGTCAACTGTACATATATATTTAAAACAATAAAAATAATTAATTTAAGGGGATATCAAATAAATCGCACAGTCCCTCGGAGTCTTGTAATGAAAAGTAAAAATCTTGTGTTGTGACCGGTGGACTCAACCTCAATAGGTAATCTACAAAAAAGAAATATTTTACTAAGAAAAGAAAATTAAAGATTGTTATTATGTCATTCATACAGTCATTCAAAATTCAAATAATAAGTAGATCAAAGTAAATATTTACAAATTGTAAATATGATTAATTTTTTTTATTTTTATTCCAAATCACTTCTTCTGCTGTTTCTGATTCAATATAAGTTCGATACAATATTCACAGACAAATTACTTAATGTAAGTTTATGATTTAAGTTTATATGCTCTATTTTGCGCCCAAATTTTGTAAAAAGCTGATGAATGGTGAAACAACACACCTTAGATAAAAATTCATAAATAAAAATATATAAATATTTTTGTGATTTTTATAGTGTTAATCCACACTGAAGATAGAAAAAATACTTAAAGAAAACATATAAAAAAATTTTATGGTTCGCAAGAGGGTGCGGGTTCGAGTCCTGCTGCATTCAAAATTTTTATATCTTTTCTTTGAGTAAAGTGTATAAAGTTCTAAATAGTAATTGTGAGTGAAATCTGAATACAGCAAAAAATAAAATAATACTTACTAGAATCAGAGAACATGCTATTATCTTCATTTTCTGTATAGCTTTGGATTTCTTCATCCATACTTTCATCACTTATTGACTGAAGAAAAACATAAAATAAATATTTGTAATTATTTTCTGACATAATATTTCTTGAAATCAGTTATATGAATGAAATATGTTTACATTCAGTATTAGCAATACATATTTTATTTTTCTATTATTCAAAGCAGTATTGACTGCTATGAATTGCTTATAAAATAGTTTTATACAAGATTTGAATATAACAAAAAAGAAAATATACAATTAGGAATGTGCTGTTGCTAGTGCAATATTATATTTTTAATATTCTTCATCTGTTTTTCCATCCAAATTTATTTAACTGTGAGTTCTGTCTTAACAGAGCAAAGATATTATACAAAAAAATTGTTACAAACATACCAGAGTAAATCATTAAGGGTACCATAAGAATGGTAGGTATTAAGTGTCACAATGAAGATTTAGAATTCTCCAAATATTTAATACATTTAAAGAATACTTCTGTACCATGGTTCTAAAATAAAATTGCTTTATAGCACTTAAGCAAGTCATATAATAAATACAAATTTGTTAACTTACTTTCTCCTTTTCTACATCACATAACAAAATAGCTCCTATAGGTTCATTTGAATTTACATGTAAACAATATTGGTATTCTTTTTCAGTCTCCTGTAAGTTGATAAACAAATAAATAAATTCATTGTATATAGTTTACTCAAAAAGTAAATTGAATGAAAATGTTTCATGTAGCTGCACACTTAATTTGCTCATTATGCTCAGAAACACATGGCAGTAAAAATTATCATTATTATTATCTTTTTATGTCTATAGCTGTTTGCCTATATATCACAAAAGATTGGACAACTTTAGTTGTCATTTGCAGTTATACTATATATACAGTAAAATTTATAATATTTTTGGTTCAATATGTAGTAAATTTTTCAATAATTTTCCTATAATTTGAGTAACTAATTTTTCGGCAATAATTTGCATAATATGTAGTTGTGAAAAGTGTAATAGATTGGAAATACCGTACCATACTAGGAATAACTCCAACTTCTAAATCTGTGCCCAGAGGTGCTTCTAAGACCAAGATTTGGTTGTCACCTAAGCATTTCTTTATATCATCTTCTGTTACAAAAATTAGTGATTCATTGTCTGGGTCATCTAAAATATTTTTAATACTTTGTTCTATCCAGTGCTTTTGTCTAAAAAGTAAAATAATCTTATTTTTTATATCCGTCATTAATATTTAAAAAAAACATGTATGATTGATATTAATGAGCAAACATACTTATCCAATAGTTCTTCATGTTCATCCAAAAGAGCTATCTGTTTTCTCAGTAAGTTGACTTTCCTCCCAATTGCAGTTGTGTTACCATCAGGTCCAGCTCCTCTATAAAATATCGTTATAAAGTACTAGTTATATTTAGTTTAAATTTACGAAGTGATTAGTAACATGAAAATTAATAATTACTTACTTCCATTGTATACTATTTTTACTACTTTTCTCGATTAAACCTATACCTTCTAAAACATTGGTAATATCATATATTCTTCTTTTCTGTCGAACAGCCAATAAATCTGTAGCCTAAAACAAGGATGTGTTATACAAATATAATTCAAATAGTTTTATTTTCGTGCGCAAACTGACACGGCAACCAATAGTAGCATTATGTACAACTTACGATTTTCAAATCCAAAACTCCGTCTTTAGCTTTTTGCAATAACGACACAAATCTAGTGGTGAGTAATCCTAGGGACTTTTCATATCGTTTATATCCATATAATACAGCCATCGTTGATTTTTATCCTTAATTTTTCACATTAGAGTATCTAATTTTCTATATAATTTGCGTTGCGGCGGGATCTAAAGTTGGTACCTATTATTGTAATGACAAGTTTTAGGTTGGTAGTTAGTACTGAATGATTTTTTAAACCACAGACTATAAACAAAGAATTTCATCTTGCATCACAGATATTCAAAAAAACCATCTTTCGTCGTACTCAATTCATATTTATTATATTTATCGTTAAAAATATAATATATCACATTTTAAACTTTTACTGTGGAGCACCTGCAGTTTCTTAAAGAGTCTTTAAACACTCCAGAAGTGCTATACGGTGGATATTAAAGAGTAAATCCTTATGACAGATATTGTTGAAGGTTTTACCGATATCTAAGCAAATGGCATGAGGTCGGGTGACCAGGTTCGCTGTGAGTCTATCGTTGCATATAAAAAGCTCGGAGGAATGGCAGGGTCTGGCGAAAACAATTCACAGTACCGCGGTCCTCTGCGATGATGGATCTCGCGCGGCGTAGAAATAGAAATAGAAGTTGCAAACCTTGATTGTGTTGGCCTTCTGTTTGGCGGCTTTTGTCTCAATTTTATGAGGTCATAGATTTTCTCTTGACAAATAAAAATAGCTTAGTGCTTATAGTATCCGTCTATCAAAATATAAGTAAGTAAAATATTGATTAAAATTAATACACCTGTATATTTTAATATAATTTTTCAACTCATATATTTGTATTTCTGTACAAATATATGAATTGTACTTTAACAGTAGGTTTAACATTAGCATGGTAATTGTAGCTTATCTGTGGAATAGAAATTGTTCATTGACGTTGCTCGATGTGACATCGGATTTATACTTGTAAATTTTTATAAATAAATGATAAAAATAATTTTAAGCATTTCTTGGTTATAGCCAAGTTCATTTCAGTTAATATGGCTAGTTGTGGTGATTTTCTTAAGAGCCAATTTCCTTTAATTGATGAAGAATTAAAAAAATATGTTGAAGGTATGGGTGATGAGGTTATAAATCTTCATTGTTATTTTTAATAAAACAATATATAGTTCTGTCTTAATATTAAAATTAATATAGAATAGCAGTTAGCTATAATTTATTATTTACTCTGATAAATAAATGTAATTATTGAAATATAATTTTCACTTTATTTAGACATATTGGACAATAGTGCAGGAGAATTTGAAGATACTGACGAAGTTTTTGAAGCTGTCGGCGAAGTCTTACAAGGTATTTCCGAAAAATCTGAAGAAGATATAAGGTAAACTTCATGTTACCAAACACTTTGAATTGTTTTGGTATAAGAAATGTATATTATAAAAAATATAAATTAAAAAAGTTAGTAGTAGTTCATTTTAATAATTTATTTATTTTTGTAGAGAAATATGTCAGCAGTTATTAAGTATGCTACAACCTGAAAAGGCAAATAATATTAATGGTCCAAGAAAAATTTTGAATGAACCAATACATATGGCATCTATGACAGTAACTACAAATGATACTGAAGATGTAAAAAGTATATGGATGTCTACAAGAGATGACACCTTAGTAAGTTATTATAATTCATTGAATCCAAATAATGTTTCATATCATTTTTTTGGACCCTAGGAGTATATAATATTTTCATAACAAAGACATTAGTAATATACATATGATATAATTTATATATGACCACATATAACCATATTATTTTTTAACTATTTAGAAAGTAGATGCAAAGAAATTAGAAAAAGCTGAAGCCAAATTGCAACAGAAACAGCAAAAACAGAAAGATTCAAAAGTCCCTGTTGTTGCGCCTGTGTTACAAAGTGCAACAGCTTCACAAGTTACCTCTAAGAAGGACAGCAAACTTGAAGCAAAGGGAACAAATAGGACACAAGATATAAGGATAGAAAACTTTGATATTGCATATGGAGATAGGTCAGTTTTTGTTATTTTATCTTAACAATTCTAGAATATGAAAAAAAAAAATATAATATCTATATTATATTCTTTGTTAAAATAACTAATAATGTCTGTATTGTAAGGGGTTGTCCATTAATCACGTGAGGCTTGAAAGGGGGGGGAGGGGTTTGATAAAAATCACGAAAATAATACAAGGGGGAGGGGGGGTGTAGTAAGATATCTCGTGTATTTATTTTTTCGTCTAACGCACGATTTTTTAACAAATATTAAGCAACCTGGTGTAGACATTTTTATTATGGTCCTTAATTTCAGAATAAAATAAGATTATAGTTTATACCTGTATTTAAATTAAGATAATATTCAGAAAATTTTAAGATTCGTTGTAGGTACTAAAAATACACGTGATGTTGAGAAGGGGGAGGGGTGGTGGTCTTAAACTTCACTACGTATCACCAATGGGGGAGGGGGGGTTAAAAAATGCTAAAAAAAGATCACGTGATTAATGGACAACCCCTAAGGTCTATAAAAAGTAGTGCCAGCTTAATGAGCAGGTTTGCCGAGAACAGTAGTAATATACATTTACAATTCATTTATTACGAATTGTAAATTAAGTTAATTGAATAATTCATATGATGGATTTTAAATGAACTTAAGGATATTTATTTAAGACTTCTCATAATTAATAGCTAAGAAACACATAAATGCTATCTACCAATGGTAGTGTTTTTAGTAAACAGTGATATTCATTTTAATTTTGTTTTAAGAACATTTTAGTGTATATATATGTGAGATATTTATATATCATAGTAATAACTATTTTATTTTACAGAGTATTATTACAAGGTGCAGATTTGGTTCTAGCATTTGGTAGACGATATGGTCTTGTTGGTCGTAACGGCTTAGGAAAAACTACCTTACTTCGAATGATATCAAGTAAGCAGTTAAAAATACCATCCCATATATCAATACTTCATGTGGAACAAGAAGTTGTGGGTGATGACACTATTGCATTGCAGAGTGTTCTAGAATGTGATACAGTAAGGGAGAATTTGTTGAGACGAGAGAAGGAAATAACAGCTGCTATCAATAATGGGTAAAGTATCTGTATCTTCTACTAAATATAAGCTTATTTAAATTTTAGCTTATAATTGTGTATAAATACTTGTCTTTGAATAAATTATTGTTATAGTAATTTTACCAACATCTGCTATAAACAAAAAATGTTCAATATATTTCAAGATGATTCATATCCAACTTAAATATCAGACTTATTGCTTAGTAATTGAATTTTAAATGTATGTTTCAAGTTTGAACATGTTTTGAATACTGTAACTGTAACATACTAGATGGCATAGAAAAACTTGAAAAATTTATATTCAAAATTTTTGGTTCTTTTTTGTAAAAGTTGTATTAATAGCTGTTCAACACACATATTGATACAAAAACTTTTAATTTAAACAGTATATATCATAAGCTCTTTTAATATAACATTACAGATCAACAGACACAAACCTATCAACAGAGCTCAGTGAAATATATGCACAATTAGAAAACATAGAAGCTGATAAAGCTCCAGCTAGAGCATCCATTATATTGAGTGGTTTAGGTTTTACACCGGAAATGCAAGCAAAGGCTACTAAAACATTCTCTGGTGGCTGGAGAATGAGATTGGCACTTGCAAGAGCCTTATTTTCAAAGTAAGTTATTTTTTGTTTTTATTATGGGTATGTAAAAGATTAACTTGAATCCTTAACTGATATATATGCTTCTATTTTTGTTACATATAATTTGTGGAAGCATTTTAAAAGCGCATACTTAGAGAGGCGAGTCGTTTTCGTAAAGGCAGAAATATATAGCTGACATCAGAACTTGAACAATTGGTTTGCATGAAAAACATTTGCTTGCACATTTTGTCAATCTCTAAATTCTGTTTTTTAGTAAAAAAACATTTCTTTTAACTTTACCATCTTAAAAAGTGTTAAGCTTATAAAACAAAGCTATACAAATAATGTTTTTTTTATTGTAATAATCTGTAATGGCATAAAATGAAAACTATTATATAAGACACAATATTAGTATTGAGTTTAATGTAATCTAAAATATGATATTGTATTTGATTTTGTATTCACGATTTTATAAAGACATATATTTCTTTGTTTAACTATTCTATTATATAACTCACTGTCACTGCCTAGAAAATTTGTAATGTGTGTATTTGGCTCTCAGTATCATTAAAGTAAGTAGATTTATTTGTACTTTTCAGACCAGACCTCCTACTCCTCGATGAACCCACTAACATGTTGGACATTAAGGCCATCATATGGTTAGAGAATTACTTACAGAACTGGCCGACGACGCTGCTAGTGGTATCCCACGACAGGAACTTCTTGGACACAGTGCCAACTGATATAATGCATTTACATTCACAGAGGATTGATACTTACAGGTAATTAAGTAAATTATATTTGATATTTTACAGAAGCATATATGATAGTATTATGTAATTTAATACTTAATAAAATATATATATTTTTTATTCTGTCTGTGTTGTCCAAATAGGGAATTTTGAATATGGATATCACAGTATTCTTTAATAGAGATTTGCTTATATTTGTTGTTTTTAAATAAAATACAGAATATATAAATAAATCGTACATAAATATATTTGAATGCACTGACATTTGAATTATGAGTCCCAAACACTTCACTTATATTAGGGCTCCTCTTTCTTGTTGTAAGAAGTTTGCGATATAACATCTGAAAAGTAAAAACGAAAAACTATTTAAGGTAATGTTTGAAATAATTTATTTATATATATGAACATCTTGGATTTAGTTTCTGTTTACGAGGTAAGGTATAGATATATAGATATATTTATTAATATAAATTTAAAGTAATATTATTAAAGAGGTTTTTCGTATTATATAATATTTTTGTGCATTGGATAGTCCACAAACTATAGGCTATATTTGTGTCATACATTATATATATATATATATATATATATATATATATATATATATATATATATATATATATATATATATATATATATATATATATATATATATATATATATATATATATATATATATATATATATATATATATATATATATATATATATATATATATATATATATATATATATATATATATATATATATATATATATATATATATATATATATATATATATATATATATATATATATATATGTGTATGTAGTGTGTAATAATAAGTAAGTAAAGTAAGAGTAAACGCTTTTTTTGCACCGTCTTGTCTCTTTTATAGGCCGCCATCGCACATGTTCTATTTTAATTGTTTGTATTTCTTATTTTTTTCTTATGTCGTAGTGGTATTATTTTTTTTATTATAAGTGAATTTTTTTATTTGAAATACATATATCATTCATTTATTGTATAATATAATATGATATTGTAACCGACAGAGGCAACTACGACCAATTCCACAAAACGAAGACGGAGAAGCACAAGAACCAGCAGCGCGAGTACGAGGCGCAGCAGCAGCACCGCGCGCACACGCAGGAGTTCATCGACCGCTTCCGGTACAACGCCAACCGCGCCTCCTCCGTGCAGAGCAAGATCAAGATGCTGGATAAGTTGTGTGTATACTTTTTTTATTTATTTTATATGTATATCTTATATGTTTTATAAACATATATTTTATATGTTTTTTATGTGGGTTAATTTTCAATTTCAATCCATAGGGAATTTCAAGGTATGTCTATATGTAGGTACGCAACAAACGCGTTGTCTGTATGTTGCTTCACAACCTGTTCTATGTTTTATATGTCTCATAATAATGATGGTTCCACAGTAAGGATAGAAAAATACTTACAGATAACAGATATATAAAGACATATAGACAGATGACATTTTTAAATCACTTTTTATTATACTTATAAGTGTAATGTTAATCATTTTTAAATCACTTTTAATTATTTTATTCAATATTGAGAATAGAAATAATTAAAGCATTCGCTAAAAAACATGTAAATATTTTAATTTAGGCTTCTTATAAATAGTCCAAGCACTCTGTCGACTAAGCCATATGCCATACAATGCTACATCGAAAGTGTATAAGAATTTAGATAATAGAATATGTGTTTCCCAATAATAATTGAGAAATAAGCAAGCAAGCAACAAAGAACAAGGAAAGCAGAGACAAAATCAAAAATTTATGAACAAAAAATGTATACATATATGTAACTGAATAAACCCAGAAGCATTAATGTAAATCATAATATATATTTTTCAACTTCCTGGTAGATCCCTCTATCATTTATATTGGAGTTATTATATAAAAAACTATACTTTTCCCAGACCCGAACTGAAACCGGTCGAAAAAGAAATTGAAGTGGTACTCCGGTTTCCTGAAACAGAGCCTCTTTCACCTCCAATACTACAATTGAATGAAATCGGCTTCTACTATTCCAAGGATAGGGTTATATTTTCAAATGTCAATCTTGGCGCTACACTTGAATCGAGGATATGTATAGTAAGTGATTTTGTAGTATTTTACATGTGTATATATTTTATAGTGAAAGTTGCAATTTGAAGGAATAATTATTGAAGTGCTTTCGAGAGTGTTTTGAGCAACACAGAAATTGTTTAAGTAGTAATTTTATGTAACAAAAGATTTATAATATGTGAAATAGTGATAAAATAAGATATATTTTAGGAGAAATCATTTTAAAAAATCCATAAACAAATAACCCTGTGAACATATATTATGTAATTGTCAGAAAATTTAAGGCAGTTTTGTACTAAAAAAAATTCCATATGAACTGTTGACGTTAGTTTATTTAGTCAGCCATTAAATAATAGCACCCACTCTGATAAGGCAGCGCGGCGTTGAGTTACGCCACTACTCCAAAATTTAAGTGCAAAGCTGATTGTATGTTACCTTTACTTAAGGTTTTTCTGCCTACTTTGTGCTACATACAAGATGCAATCTAAAGATACAAAAGAAGTACCTAAAGTTAACTCTTTAAAGTCAAAACATATAAACCTGCATCGTAATTAAAAGCTATAGCCATATATAAATGTCTGCTAATTCATTTCTAGAAGATCAACGTGGCGTTGAGTTCCGCCTCTCGACACGCAATGTCTCGAAAAGATGGAAAGCAAGGAACAGAGTGTCTTAACACTAGATTCCCATAGTTCCTGCTGTTTCCTATGCCTACCATGCTATATACGGGATAAAGCGTGAAGCTATATTTACTTTCTAAAATATAAACAAGAAAGCTAAAATAAAATAATAAACATATTTTATTTACCAGGTAGGAGACAATGGAGCAGGTAAAACAACATTACTCAAAATTATAATGGGCATCCTGTCACCCACCAGTGGTGTACGTAGTGTGCACAGAGGACTCAAATTCGGATACTTCTCCCAACATCACGTCGATCAGTTGGAAATGAATGTTAACTCTGTGGAATTATTGCAGAGGAGTTATCCAGGTATTGTATTATGACAAAATATAGGTATTGATAACATCAGTTTGTGGCCAAATTATGGGTTAATAATTCATAAGTTAGTTTATTGTGTTTTATTTATTAGTGATTTATATACATATATTTCTGATATGAAATTGTAAATTAAACATATAAACATAAAAATTATAATAGTAACAAAATTATCAAACATCTGTGATAAAATATACTCATATTTTATATTAAATGTCGCAACAGTATATGAGACTTACAACACCAGTGTTGATTATAGGGGGGGTCTCGGAAATAACAAAGTAACAAATTTGAATCAATCCTATTAACATTTTTAAATTATATATAATTTTTTGCAGTTATATTTAATTTTTGTTGTAATTTTTTCATCTTTTACTTCCTAAAGAGTAGTAAACGTAAATGTTTACAAATTAAAAATAATTGACATTTCTTCTCATTGTCTAACATAACTATTGGTATAGTTTCTAAAACGTTGATATGTTTGTACGTTATACTATCAAAATTAAATAAAATAAAAGTCATTTATATAATATTTTGATAGTAAAAATTTCATAAATTAAATTAATAATTTAAAATATAAAATATTCCAGGTAAAACAATAGAGGATTACAGAAGACAGCTGGGAAGCTTTGGTGTGAGCGGTGACCTGGCTCTCCAAACGATAGCAAGTCTGTCCGGAGGTCAGAAATCTAGGGTGGCCTTTGCCAGCATGTGTATGGGAAATCCAAACTTTTTAGTACTGGACGAGCCGACCAATCACTTGGACATAGAGACTATAGAAGCGCTCGGGAAAGCTATTAATAAATATACTGTAAGTTTTAGTTGAAATTATATTTTATTATTTATAAAATAGGATGGTTGTTCTATTGATTTCCTTCTCCGATTGGGAATTAATACAAAATTGATTTTATCTTGTCCCAGTTTTTATTCAATTCTTTAAACGAATTGAAAATAGGTTCTCTCTGCCTTCTTACTGAGAGTTGCATATGTTGTTATATTTAATTAGTTGTCAATCGGCATTTTGGTACAATGCCGTATAATTTAGCACCTTTCATATTTTCATTATTGATGGCAATGTTGAAATAGTTATCTGAAAGCCTCAAATATTTTGGCCCTAAGGTCTGATATAATAATTAATGAACTAGCTACCTAATACATAGGCCATTTATACTACGTTTAAGTTGAAAAAAAAAAAATAACTTACCCAAAATTTACTTAAGTGTTAATTAGAAGTTAGATGCATAAGTCATTTAAGTAAGTCTTTGTGTTATTTGATAATAAAGCTGTTTACATACCACCAGGGTGGTGTGATCCTGGTGTCGCACGACGAGCGCCTCATCCGCATGGTGTGCAGCGAGCTGTGGGTGTGCGGCGGCGGGACCGTCGCCTCCGTGGAGGGCGGCTTCGACGAGTACCGCAAGATCGTGGAGCGCGAGCTCGACGCGCAGAACAACAAGTAATACACGAACTGCTTACTCCAGGCCGCTGTGGGTGAAGGTGATGTGTCGCAGTAGAGTTAGGACGTAGTGGAGTTATGTTTGGTTTAATACATGTAGATGTAAATTATGTATTCTAATTGAAGGTATCTTTTTTTTATATTGGCCATTGACTATAACACTTTTTTTTTATAATTTATATGTGAAAATATGTTCTGCGTTCTCTACCAATTACATGATAGGTCAACGGGAAGGACAACTCATGAAAATTGACAAATTTAAAGTAATATTTTTGTATGAAGTTGAATTACAAATAAGTTAATAAGGTAATAAGTTTGTGATGCTCTCTTTTCTGTGATACACTTTTAAACTTACAATTTTCGAGAGTTTTCATTTCCTCTGCCATTGAAGTTTAATTTTCTCTGTCATTCAAAGGACAGGACTGTAGACTTAATTATTTGATATTATTTCCATGTCCTTAGCACTCATTATCCTTGAAAAAAATTTTGACAAATGGACGAAAAAAAGCAACCCTATTACAGCTAAAGTTAAAGTTTTTTGTATTTAGTTGCGGAATCCTAAAACTATTAGTAAATTTCTAAAGAAAATGCATAGTGAAAAATTGCAACACATCACCTTTATCTACGCATGTCTTTAAGTAATACACGAACTCACGCTGTTAGTTGGTTAATTATTTGTTACTTGTAAGGCTATAATTAGTTAATTGTGTATTTTGTATACATGTTAGTTATTCTTGTGTATATGTAGGTGAATTTTTCAAATAATCTTAAGTATGTGATTAATTAAAAATGGTTGATGTTTACTTTTAGATTATTTGACCATAGTAGAAAATGAGATTTCTTTTCCCATACTTTGAGACTGCATTTTGAATATAGTTCCATTAATTTGTTATTTTTTTTTTCTTTAGCTTCACGCTTTATCCCGCCTATTGCAGGGTAGGCAGAGGGAACTGCAGGAACTATATGAACCTAGTGTTAAGATACTCCGTTGCTTAGTTCTTGCTTTCTCCGTCCCCACTTTCTGTCTTTTTCGAGGCATTGCGTGTTGAGTGGCGGAACTCAACGCCGCGCTTTGCCTAGTTTCCAGAGCGAAGAAAATGGAAATAGAAAATCCATGTTCTCCGAATGGGAATCGAATCCTCAAACCGTGGCGTTTACAAGCAGACGCTTACGCCTCTGCGCCACGACGGCCCTCGATTATTATTCATTTGTTATTTAAATTTAATATGTATAAATATTCATTTATAAAGTCAAAATTAAAAATTCTTTAGAATTTTTAATTTACGACATATTTATTTGATATTTTTGTATTATATTAGTTGTATTCTATAAATATTTATATTTATAATATATAATTTCCCTTTACATATAGGTCCATACTTTAATTATTTGGAAAATTCACCTAAATATATGGTTGGTATATATCTTGCTTCAAAATGAAATATATGTATAAATAGTAGATCCGACATTGTAATACTGAACTGTTATACTATAGTTTGTAATAATGTATATAATCTACTTAAGTACCTCAATAAACATTTCTTGCAATACAATAATAATCACTCAACACGCAATGCCTCGAAAAACGGCGGAAAGCGGGGACGGAGAAAGCAGGGACTAAGCAACGGAGTGTCTTAACACTAGGTTCCCACGGTCCCTGCAGTTCCCTCTGCCTACCCTGCCTTGTGCGGGATAAAGCGTGAAGCTAAAAAAAAAAAAAAAATAATAATCTGTCTACGAGTAATGATATTGGACCAACTAACTGTTTGTGTAAACCAACGCTGTGACTGCTAATATAATCATGTAAAAAGTACCACTAAATTATGATTTATGTATTATATGCGTCGTGATGTCTTTATTTATATAGCAGTTGAAGGACAAATGAAAAACTGATAATATTCAATGCAAATTTTTATTTCATACCTCCGACCTTTCTCCATTCTCATTAAATAAATTCAGCATACAATTCCATAATGAATTGAAGTACACGCGGAAACCATGGCAAATTATAGTTATAAAATTAACTTAAAGAATATTTACAAATTAAAGTTCACAATTCAAATACATAATATACAATTAAAATAGTGACTTAAGTAACAACGGAAATAGTTAAACGATAAAATAATTCATTTTGAAATAAAATTTTTCAGTATTAATTAAAACATCATATTAAGCCATTATATACTTTCGTCTCTTATATAAATGCATTATTGTTTTTTTTTTATGAAGAACATGACGTTACTCTATTTCGGAGGGTAGATATTTGTGAAATACAATAATAAATTAAATCTTGGAACTATTTCTGATGGGATGTAATTGATATATGAATATAATATACTATAGAATCAACTATATCAGAACATATTATATGGCAACCGTTGACGGTTCTGGTACAAATAAAAGTAACGCTAGCAGATCACAAAACCTCTTAAACTAAAAATGTCCAGTTGGCAATGACAAATGGCGGTTGATCACTCGACTCTCGCGGACGAGAGGGGGTCGTTGAATAAAAAAAAGATCTTTATTGATGTTTCTTGCGCCTTGGTTTGGTCTTGTCGGCGTTTCTGAGTACTTCAGCGTAAGAAAGCTCGAGTTTCCTCAATTTGTGTATTTCCTGGGACGCAGTGCTCTGTTTAACTTCCCAGGTGTCTGTCTCCGAATTCCAACCTTGGTAGACTTTACCCGTTCGGCCGCTCACGCTCGGTGTTGGGGAATTCATGTTTCTATTGTAAAATTGGAGAGTCGATCCATTCCATTCTCCTTCGGGTGCTTTGACGAGAGGACTGATTTCGATCGGCCGGTAGTCTCTCCTCTTTTTGTTAGACGATTTCTGGTAGACGATCTTGGGTGGTGATGGGAAAACAGGGGAATCAGCTCCCTGTCGGTCTTGGCTGTGTTTGCGGTTGCGATGTCTGGACTTCTTTCTAGTAGCTGCAATGTATTCCAGTGGTTGGCGCACCAGTGGTGTCAACACTTTTTCTTTCTCTTTCTCTTCTTCCTTTTCTTTTTCTGTTTTATTTTCTGGTTGCTTGGGTGTCTCACTGACGCTCTCAACTACTGGTACGCTTTCTTTATTGTTTACAACTTTGTTTTCGTTGGTTTCCTTCGTTTCTTGTTTTTTAGCTGGTTCTGGAATTGGTTGTTCTTTTTCCTTTAACGTAGGTGTATCTGGAGCAGTGATATCAGATACTGGAATCGATTGTTCAGACATTACAGACGACAAAACGCTCTGTGTATCATCAGTAAAGTTGCCTGGAGGTTCCTCCGTGGCAGGAGTTACTGGTGGTACCTTTCCTGTGGTAGTATCGTCTAACAGGGGTAGCTGTTCTCCATCATCTTTGTTTTCAGCGGCCTTTTTCAATATTGTGAATATTTCCTTAAAAAGTACACGATATTCCGGTCTATTACGGAAACGACTATCCATTGGACTGACATCATCGTAAATGCTGAAACGATAGTCTTCACCATCGGCAATCGTGCATAAGAAAGAACCAGGTCTCTCGCGTTCTGTTTGAGTGGCTTTGTTGCTCGTTTCATCTGAAAAACCTGAGCTCGATGTTTCAGCCTCAGAGAAATCAGGTGTTTGAATGATTTTCTTACGCGACGTAGATTCCGATTTCTTCTGCTGACAGTTGTCTTTGTGAACGTCCTCACCGTGGCCGCTCTCTTCATCTGTGTCTTTTACGCTAAATTGGCTGTAATCGCCAGATGTCTGCAGTTCGTCCTGCAGTGAAATAGGTCCGGATTGTGTTTGTGCGCCAGGTATCATATTAGGTTTATTTTTCCTTACGTTCTTCACCTGCGACAATTGAACTTCGAGCAGAGCCTCATATTTCTGCACAAGTTCCCTGTACGGATTATCGTGGCCATCTTCTTTGTTAGCCCAAATACCTTGCAGCAGTTTTTCCTTAGCATTCTGTAAAGACGTTTGTTTTTTTATATTCTATATTAGATGATTTTAATCGTTTGATAATTTTACGTTCACAAATGGGACTAGTCATGATGATGTTACAATTTTAATGACATAATGATGTCAGTTTAGAAATGTGATGAATATTGTTATTAAAATATATTTAGAAAGTTATTCCAGAATCACTTGGGAGATTAAAGATATTTAATTTAAGATTGTAGTTAACTTTTTAATGGTCTTGGGGGTAAGAGCACTTTCCTCTGGGTTAAAATTAAATTAATTACTATGAAAAACGAATTCAAAATGTCAAAAATACACCCATTACTCCACCATAGTAAAAAAATTGATATAGCTCCAAAAGACACTTAAATGAGATATACATAAATATTATATTAGTTGCTGGATTAGTAATTGTTTAATATCAACACACGTAGTGAACTATTAGTAAATCGTTAGCAACATATATTCCACATACATTAGACGGACTTCAAAACATTTAACGTCACACTAAACACGTTAGATGAACAGAACACCTTCACCAATGATTTATTAGCGTGCATTCTTTTAGTCTAATAACGTGTCAGTAATGGACGTACCTTCGACTACATGCGATATATCCAAAGAAAACTACTGCAAATGCGCTTCATAATGCATATGCAAAGCGTGATCAACAACATCAGGGGCAGTTCGAATAGTTTTGTCGCCTAGAACGATCAAAACATTCTCGTCAGATTATCGAGGGGCTGTACCAACCTCTGCTCACCGGTTGGTTAGTTATATTGATAATCGCCTTAAATATTTCACCTTTGATGACTGTTCTCGGTGATCTCATACCAATATTTTAATTCTAAATTTGTTAGTGGTTAGTAAAGTAGTTGCACGTATAGGCGAAACAGTGAGTTAATATAGTTTAGTAAGAGTATATCTAGTACAAAGAGCTACAGACATATATCTACTGTTAAAATACAGAATTGGCTAAAGAAGGAAGCGTAGAAGAGATATTTGTAATTTGCTTTTGTAACTTACGTCAAATTTGACAAGTTTGCTTGTGACATGGTCGTCTCGTGGACTTTGCTGGCCAGGAGTGAGAATAATAGAGCTTATAACGCTTCTGTCGTCGTCGTCTCCGTCGAGTATCGAGGACATGTCGTCGCGCTCCATGCCTCGTAGACATCGTACACATAGTTGTCCTTGTCTGGAAACGTTTAATACTCTTTGAAACATTGTGTAGTATAATTGCATTCAATACTGCTTGGAACTATTTAGTACTTTACAAATTTATATAAGTAATATTAATAGCATAGCGTAGTAGTATGTATATTTTTATGTGTGCTAAATTTATAAAAATACAAGACTACATTACATATAAAAAAGTAACAAAAAAAAAATTAAAAAAATACCTGACTTCCTCAAGGATTGAGAACTCCTCGTGCATCGATTTTGGCTCATCGTCTCGTTGATGCCAATTTCTTAGCTGTTCCTGCAGTCTATTATTCTCTTGTATCACCGACGCTAATTGCTCTTCGAGTTCCGTTACTCTCCTTTGTTCTTGAGCGAAAGCTACTTTACTCTCTCTCAACTCATCGCTTAGCCTCAGCAAATCCTCATCTTCTTTTGTCAGTTCCGGGAGGGGTGCCACTGATTTTTGAGGTGTAATATTAACATTCTTATTGTTCGGTACCGCAGTATCCGCAGGTTTTAATTCTTTTTCTTTGGGTTTTTCGCTTTCAGGTTTTCGTTCTGCTCGCCGTCTCACGATCTCTAATTGCGCGTTCAGATCGTCCACAGTCTTTTGAAACTCCTCACACTTGTTCTCCAAACTTTCGATGGTGCTGCATAAACTGAAATTGTAACGCATTTATAATTGAGTGGGTTTCACAACTTTTACGAAGAGAAATGTAAATAAGTTTCTAGAAATATTGAGAGTAAACGACAAGATCATTAACCACGTTACTTATTATTGTACTATTATCATAGTATGTTGTGACAGTAATAAACACACGAGAATCATTGCAATATAACAACAAACGATGGAATAGAAAACCCGATGATTAGAGTCATGGTTTGAAACTTTGAATAGATGACAGATGTTATTTGATACGGTAATGAACTTACGTCTTGATGTGTTTCTTGTCGGCGGCATGGTCGACCGCGAGCCTGTGATTCGCGCGCTCCAAATCTTGAATGCTTACTTCTAACTGCTCGTAAATTCTTAGTCTTGAGTCGTTTACTTCACGCAATGCTACCGTTTGCTTCGTTAAGTACTGAAATATGTTAAATATTGGTAAGTAGGTAGGTAGGTCTATTAAATTACAAAACAGTAGAGAATCTATTTTTATGATTTTTGATTAACTATTTCAAAAATTAAGTTATAGTGAAGCATAATTGATATTATACATGCAAATAAATCGTAACGTTTTGTCAATATTTGAAGACTATTCATTAAATTTATTTTGTAAAAGTTTACGTAGCCATATTATTTTTACAATAAAGGAGAACCTGTTTTTTTTTGTGATAGTTATGAAATTAAAATTTGAGACCGTTTTAGAGTAGGTTGAAAATCCAAAATCATAGGTATAATATAAATTCGTACCTCGATCTCTTGTGTTTGATCTTCAATAACATTTTGGTGTTGGCGCAACGCAGTTTCTAACTCCTTGTTTCGTTCCAAAAGTGTTTTGCCGAGTTCAGCTGCGAGCTGCAAATCTGAAACGAAATATTCTCGTTAATTTAAACTTCTTAGCATGAATTGAGAAAGTAGTAAATGCAAATACGGCGAGAGCAATGCGGACGTGGTGACGGACGAAATTGACGTCGCAATTATCTCATCGGATGCTATCACGTCGTTGGTGGGATGACGGAAGATAATGTGAGGAAAGATTATTGAATTCCGAGTAAATTGTTTCGTTTCCGCATTGTACCTTGGGTATACAAAACTTAATCTTATACAAGGTATATAATAAAACAGTTGTTTCATTATTCTATATAATGTTTAATAAAGTGTAGGTAAATGTTATTTAAAGTAAAACTTTTGAAACCTATTTCTATTATGTCAAAATTCATTCAAGAGAGCTGTTTTTGTTCAATTTAATCTTACAAGTGAGTTGTGAGTTGTAATCACGGTCGTGGTACTAAAGGCGGTAAAAGCGCCGGTCGATTGCGCCAGCGCTTGTTCAGATGAAGAATGGATAATAACCACAACGTGGCGCAAGTCGCATAGCACAGTCACGTGTTCTACTTTGAGAGTAACGCATGACACATTGCTACCTTGTCTCTTTAAGTTTTAAACACAAAGACCGGCAATGCGGCCACGATACCATCGTGAAAGGCAAATGAACAGCAATACGCCAACCTTGCAGAGTTAAACTTTAAAATTTCAAGTATAGCAATACATAAAAAATAAGGTCAATACTGAAACAAAGCTAGTTTAGTTTGTTAGACCATAATAGCGTTCGTAGATGTTGTGATCTTGAAAATAGGTTACGAAAGTAAAGAGCATATTTTTGTGTGGCTAATCCTAATTTAAGTATAAATAAGATAGATAAGTGATGTTGAAGAATACTCATTTGATACCGATTAAACGCTAATTACAATATCTGAGTATGTAAAAATTTTATTATTATAAAAAGTAACTAAAGCACTTCCTTGTTTGATAACAATTTATTCCTTTATAACATCTGAGTATGATGAGTAAGAATCTGTCGTTAAATTACTTCAACACGTGTGAATTTTACCACTTATATTAAAAAGTGTGAAAATACTGCGGGCATTAAGACTTGTGAGATAACACTTCGTTTGCGTGCATTCATATATGCATTATACTAAAAAATAAAATAAAACAATTATTCTGTTACATAAGCCCACATTATTAATTTAATAATTAAACTAGTTGCTTCGGTAATAAATCTGTATGTATATAATATTAATGATGGATAATTAAAGTTAAATCCAGTTATAACGTTATAGAATACTTCAATCGTAATCGACAATTTGTTCACTTCGCAAATTAGCACTTATTTATTATATCTAACTATATATCTATTACTTAATTATAACTTTGATTCTATTAAATTATGAAAGGATGTGTAGAAAAAAAAATTTTTTCAGCTTTATTCTGCGTATAACAGGGTAGGCAGGGTATAAGCTGTACTCTGCCTACCCTGCCTTCTCTTATTATTAATAATTAACTGTATTTTTGAAGCCTTACTAAAGTGTTATAATAATTTGACAAGCAATGAGATTGATGGAAACGAATTGTTCAGTTCATAAATTGATAATTCATTGTTACATTTTTTCTTTCTATTTCGTTATATAAGACGCTAAAATTGAAAATCTTATTTAAATTACTACTACAGTCGATATGACAAGGAACTTTCTAGTGATGGCATTCAATTTTTGAGACGCTTTTTTTATTTTAAAGTATTATTTTTATGAAAATCGCTGTGGCACACAGGTAGTGTCCGTAAATGCGATGATTGAGGGTTCGATTACCATTCTCCTCTCTGGTAAACAATTCGCCGCGGGTTCCAAAACTTAACAACAGCGAAATCCGGAGAATGGAGTATTTTAACGTATAGCAAGGTAGCGTGAAGCCATTTTGTATTTTCAATAAATTAAAAATCACATAACTATAATCATTGAGATATCCAATGTATAATAAAACATGTAAATATTATGTTTTTAATAACTAAAAAAGCCATATTGTTACGTTATATCCTAAAATTTAGTTTTGTAAATTAATTAACAATATGAAAGTAAAATTGTAAAGTAGTTAATTATGTTTCTTTCCACAATCACTTAACAGTGATTATCATATTTAAATAAGGAAATCTAAATATGGTAATTAATATTTATTTATAATAATACTTCATATTAAAAAATAGCTTGTCTTAATAAATTGATTAATTGTTTCTTTTTAGAGTATATAATCATCAATACACACAAGTCTCTTCCGGTTGCCGACTAACTGATTGACAGACAACGAACAGCTAGCTTATACACTGAGATTTGTACATCGTAGAAGAAAAGCTGTCTTTGATTCAACGTGACATAGGCGAAGTTAATTGTGCTCGACTGGCACGTTGCAAATGCCATTAATTTGGAGATTATTTTTTCTTATGAAGAACAAAAATTTTGTCATCATGAGGAATTTCGAGAATTTTGTGTCTTGGTTATTTTGTGTCTTCAGTTCCTTTGCATTACCACGATGAATACTTGCTGAAGACTTATAACTTAAAGTAAATTAATCCAAAAAAAATAAGGTCCAAAACTTCTGAAATGGAGTTCTAAGAGAACACCTAAACCTGGCGCTTTAATAGGTTTTGCCAACCATAACAGAAATTTCCAGTGACATATAAAAACAAATTATTGAAACTAAGATATATGGTAGTTAATAAAAATCCATAGACTACGGAAACGAAATAGCGATAAATGATGTAGGAAGTCCATGTTATTTTAAATTACGTTTTGTGAAGAAATATTTTAACTGTGCATTCGTTCTGTTTAATATATTTACTGCGTATTAAATACAAGGCGAAGCATTGCAGTAGCTAAAAGATGTTAATTAGGGTATATATTAATTTTAATTGGCCAATGAGGGTAAATTAACAGCTGGTGACGTCACGTCGTGTATTTGGGACATGGTTGTCTGGATACCATAGACATAGGATGCATGAGGCGTTTTTTTTTAAATGTAAACCTTTAAGTTTTTTTCCGGTGAAAAGAAATAAATAAGCACGTAAATGATTTACTTTTACATATTTTGGCATATTTTTTTAGGTGGCAATAATTAGATTAAGAGTAAATATTTAAAATGGCGGAATTATAGTCATAAACATATTTTCTATCGAAAAGCGTACTTATTATTTCTGTAGTAAATAAGTATAAATCTATTAACATGGTTCATAAGAAATTATATTAAAAGCATATAAAAAACTTCAATGGTTCTTGTACTTTTATAATTGTTTTTAATTTAGCTACTTATTATGTTTTTGTTACGTTTCAATATGGTTGGTTAAACAAAATTTTGCTTTGTAACCTCGAGATTTATTAACCAGAATATATACCTACATATGTAAACGCATTTGAAGAAAACTTCATAGTAGATTAAATCAATGTTTTACCTAATGTTTGTTTTAAAATTTCAATACATTTAAAATTTAGGGGAAGGTTGCTATCATTGGACCACTTAACTTTGTGACATCATATCTCATGAAATATCATCTACAAATTAAGACAATTAATGGAATGTGATGCTTTTTTATGTAAATTAATGATATATAAATTATTGGCAATGAAAGGTGAGAGGCTTTAGAGCTATTCTAATATAACTTTTCAATGATAAGTTGCTTTCTTTGGACCACCGTCGCCTTCAATGGACCACTAAGTTGCTATCATTGGACTTTGAAACATTTGTATTAATGGTCCAATGAAGGTGACTCAAATAAAACACAAAATAAGAATTACTTTTTTTATTCAATTTTTTCTTATTAAATCCAGTTGTACTGCTCATACATATATGTGGCTCTTACTTGAAAACTTATAACTGAATGGTGCTTCATGTATGCACAGTTCTATTTTCCAGGAACTTCTTTGGTTCTATTAAAACGATGTTTAATTTCATTTTTCTCAGCTAATTGGAGGCAAGCTCTCTGACAAGTTTAAAAGTAATATAAAAAAAAGAATTCTCCATTTCAACAACGTGATTGCTAAATTTAGTTTCTAAAGCCTCCACAAGATCCACTTTTGATTCCACTATTTGAATTTCTTCGATTTTTTTTTTATTTTTCTTATCTAATTGTCTTTTTAATATGGCTTTTGGAACGCCATACGTTCGACTTGCTTCATTTAATCCAATATTTTTTTTTAAATATTCTATAGTTAGTTTCATACTAGTAACCAATACTATTTCGTCATTTAACAATAATATTTTCTATTCTTTCCCTCTGCCGACATTCTGGAATATATATTTATATAATCCAATTACAACTAAAAGGTAGATATCTATCTACATCCAATACTAAAATATTCAATTTACAATATATTTATTAACGTTGATATAAGTTTCTTTGATTGGACCGGTCCATTGATGGCAACTAGGCATATAAACAGAACGAAAGCAATTATTAAAAAACGTGTAAAATTAAGTTAAAAGCTTAGTAGTGTGTGTAAGCGCAGATAAATTTGCTATTTAGATCTAACACAATCATTAAACATTAATTAAAACAATGTGACTTACACAAGTTTATTGATGGCTCGGTTATTGTATCACGGTCACCATTAACACAAGTACAGACCTCACTCCTTACCACGTTTCGCGAGCGCACAGAGGTTCGGTGGGTAGACAAGGGGTTCGGTACTGTTGCCTAGCAACGTATTAAACTTGCTGTGACATGTATAGTTTTTGAAAAAATTGGGTGGTCCAATCAAAGAGCCGGTCCAATGATCGCAACCTTCACCTATATATTATTTAATGAGATTTTAATGATATATCGACATTTATCTATAGTTATCTATCATATTAATACGTGTTGTAGATTTATTTTGCCTCTATTATTTTAATAATCTATTAATTATTATTTATAAAATATTAATAATTTTATTATTATTGAATTATATAACAATTATTAAGATTTTATATTTTGTACAGAGTATGGTATTATTCATATTTTTTGCGGAAACATAAAAACCGGTTTAACTTGTAAGTTGATTACTCTGAACTGTGAGGTAGAAGTTATAATATAATGATTTTTACTGCATTTACCATGTATATGTAGTTTTTAATATTCTTTTAAGCAGTTAAAATATCATTTATAATACATAGTAATAATTAAAGATTTTTGTAAGCGCTTTAAGTATGTACTTACATACGTACATTGATTTAAATACAGGTGCAAAGGTCTTTATAATTAATTAACATTAAATAATATGCGAATATCTTTAATGAGGTAACAACATTTACGTAAAACCAATTGGTCAAGACATATAAAATAAGTATTAAAAAGGAGGTTGCTTAATTTAAGAAGGCGTCTTAACGCTAGTGTTTCAACTCAGAATCGTGAAGTAACTTACTGCAGTTAGTAAGCAAATATTTAATGGGCCATAGTTTTATAATCGTTACTCATTTTTACGGCTCGGCATCAATTTACAATATTGTGTAAGATTGTAAGGAAATAAGAGGAAAGGTTAAAAACTCTGTTGTATACAAATACGAGTATTCTACAGTACCTACAGCGAGTGAGTGGTATTAATTACGTTATTACTTTTTTTATGGGAACCTTGCGTGAAGATAAACGTCGAGGGTGAAAACATATAATCACAAGACAATAGCTTGTTTATCGATAAAAACGATAAGTGGTTTGTGACGCCGGAGCGATAGATATCTAAACGTTGCATTTGCTTATCTATAGCATACATACACGTATACCTAATTTCTTGTTTCTTTAAAATTAACTAAAAATTAACTTTAACTATAAATGTTGTGCAATTGGGTATAATAATATATAAGTTATATATAAATATCAACATATGTGCTGAATAAATTTAAATATATATTAAGTATGACATATATGAAAGAAATATATATAAATAAATAAATAATTATTTATATAGAAATGTGAGTAAATATATAGAAAATTCTATTTAAAACTATTGTTATCGCTAAAGTCTAAGTGAATATCGAATTCCATAATTTAATTCGCATAAACCATTGTCCATAGCGAATTGTCCAGCGAGCGCGACGGCGTTACCCCTCTCTTTTATGCAACCTAACAACCTATTAACTAACCTTCAGTTCCTTGCAGACATTCCAGTTCAACAGTGTAATCCCAAAGATCCAAGGAGTTCAGACCGTTGAGCTCCCACGAGTTGAAGGAGTCGCATTGCTCACTTTCTTCAGTCATCCTGCCATCAGAACTTATCGTTTGACGGTCACTCACGGCGACGCTGCCATTCTTTTAAAGCAACCAGCAAACAGCGCGCCAGCGAAGTAACTACCGTGGCGGCGCAGAACGAACTGAGCGGCGGACCGAGCAAATACTAAGGCAATTAAGTTCGACGCGCCATCGCTTGTCCTCCCCAATTTTTCATATTACCGACAGCTCAAGCAGACAAAATATTTTTGGGTTCCACATAATATTTACGAAGAAATGTTCAGAATATAGCACTTTCAAAATATGCTAACATTGGCAGAGTTTCGACAACACAAATCGAAGTTAGAGAAATTGGAAATCTGTTAAAAACAAATCTATCTATATATCGCCTAGTACATAGACAACTGTAAAATCTAATGTATCTAATTGCAAATGGCGAAAGTGCGCCAATCAATCAAACATTTGCTACGATAATACACAGTGTCAAAACTAAACCTATAAGATCACGAAGAAAGCATCCGATCATAATCGCTACAGTTGCTTTCTCACGCTTCATGGATCGTGGCAATCCGATAGCAAATCTATTTTAACATGAAATTACGAGCGACCAAGAGCTACGCCTTATATAACTTATCTGCATGCAAATATTATACGTATCTTTAATCTTTACTTTCTCAAAATTTATATTAAATTGGCTCTTTTGCTCTTATTGCTCTATAACGGTTAAAAAAAGAGATACATTAATATTATGTTAGTTTAAATTAATCTTTAAAAATAGTTTGAAATAATTAGTCTTTGAACGTTTTGTGTATATAAAACAGGGTATATATATATATATATATATATATATATATATATATATATATATATATATATATATATATATATATATATATATATATATATATATATATATATATATATATATATATATATATATATATATATATATATATATATATATATATATATATATATATATATATATATATATATATATATATATATATATATATATATATATATATATATATATATATATATATATATATATATATATATATATATATATATATATATATATATATAAAACAGGGTACACTAATTACCTAGATGCGCTGTAAAGTTGCTACCCGGAATTCTATTGTTAGGCCGGTCGAAGACCTCTAGATTTATTTCGTCAGTAATGATATTGATTGTACGTACAGTAGTATATTCTTCTTGTCAATAAATATAATTAACTTCATAATAACTTCCGTTGAATTTGACATTTTCAATTTAAAACACTACGTATATTCAATATTGCTAGATATTACATTAGGGACAAAGAACAAGAAGAATCTAACTTAATATTTTCCTATAAAACTATTTTAGACGCTAAAATGAAAATTACAAACTGATTTTTTAGAGTTAGAGAGTAGATACTTAGAGAAGAGCGCAATTTGTGTGATTATGACGAAAAAACGTATGTACTTGATACATTACTACACCCCCTATCTTCACGTGAGAAATCGACAGCACCTTATTATAAATTAGCTACGTTATATGAACGTTAATTAAGTCAAATTTATATCAAATGAAATTAGTTATCCATTTTAACGAGATAAGGATGCTATTTTTAATAATTGCCTAATTAACTTATCAATGACATCGTTCTACTAACTATGTAGCATATAATGTATGTACATATGGGCGCATATCGATATACATTTTATGATTTTATTGTTAGAAAGTATTTAGTATTGAAATGAATGTTTAATTATTTAAATCATTAAAATCTACTTATAATTTAAAGTTCTTTGCGATATTATTTTCGAATATAGAACAGAAATGTCAGCTGTTAATTAAAAAAAAAAACTGAATTATGTAAAATAGCTCTTCTGTATTAAATGTCGTACGAGAATAAACCAATTGATATCACTCTGTTATTTTATTATGGTAAATGAACTCTGAATAACGAAATTCTGGCCTAGCGCCGACATACACAATGGTTAACATAGGTATATGTGGTATGATTTTTTGTATAGATCTTAGATTTAAAAATATCGTAATACTTCTCTTCAGTATATTAAGTCTATACGGTGACTTGTATTAGATTATTTTACTGACAAAATAAATAAAAGAAAATAATTTGTCACGTTTGTACTCACATTTGTTTGAACTGTGGTACTTTTCTAAAAATTAAACACAATTTTTAAATATGTTCCAATTATATTCCAATTTGATACGTTTTATAGAGCTTCTTATTTTTCTAGAGCAGTCATTAATTAAATAATCGGTGTGGTAATGTCTGGAGGTCCTTGACCTGAGTTGCGACGCTGTTACACGTTGTTATAATTTAATAGCTATGCTACAATTTCCAAGTAACACTTTTATAAATTAAATATTATTTTATTAAAGCGAATAAAAGTTAACATCATGCTATGGTACCTGTTTTCCATTATTTGTACATCATTTATAAGGCCAATATGAATTTTCTTTGCAAAAATACAGTCAGGAAGACATTTCAATAAAAACAAGTTGATGTAAATAAAATGACAAAGTCAGACCTTACGAGGTCAGTGACCTCTCGAGGTCCACGCGTTAATTATATAGTGAAATATGTAATCTCTGAAATATCACATTCCTCATATACGTAACGTCCAGTCACTTGATAGTAAGTAACGTCATATACTTCGTGGATTAAACTTTACTTGCTGGATTTACTAACCGTAACGGTTTAATGTCCAAATAATGAGTGAATATGTAAATTTTAGTATACAAATGAGATATAAGATAATTTTTCAAATGTATTATGAGTTAATATTAAATCGTGCTCAGATTTAACTTGAATGTAATTTCTAGCTTTTTAGGTTCACGCTGTGCCTCGTACCCAGGGCAGGTAGACGAAAGCGTAGGTTCGAGGAACCGAATGTTAAGACACTCCGTTTCCCGCTTTCCGCGTTTATTCAAGGCATTGCGTTTTGAGTGGCGGAACTTAACGCCGAGCTTCGCCTAGTTGCCAGAGCAAAAAAATGCAAATGAAATCCATCTTCCCCGAGTGAGAACCGAACCCACAAACCGTCGCGTTAACAGGCAGATGCTACACTTCTGCGCCACGACGGTAAATATTTTTCATATTTGAATTTGTCTCACAGCTTCAGACAACATATCGTGTCCTACTAACTACGTTCCTGCAGTTCAGTCTCATTATCCTTCTATGGGCGGGATAAAGCGTGAAGATATAAAAAAAGAATATTTATCTATTTATATTATCCGACGCTCACTCCAGTTATATAAGAAAATATTAGTTCTTAATATCTAAGTAAATATTATTAATGAATATCAAATAACTAAGCGGTTAGTCTATACACGTATTTAGGCAGTTCAATTAAGTAGAAAGTCATCGTCCAATGTCCAAATATGGAATTTGTGGGTCATATAGATTATCAGTTATCGACATGTACGATGTAGGTTAAGGTTTCAATATGTGTTAATTTTGTAATAAAACTTTGTAATAATTATTTTGATTTATTTTTGAATGCTTATTGACTAATTTCTTTTTTTATCTTACTTCTTTTGCTAACTTTGGTTGCCGCCAACTTCATCTGCGGGGACATTAAAACTTGCAGTGCGTATTAAAGAGAAATTTTTAATACAAATTCGTCTTAGTTCAGCGAAACACTAATAAAATAATAGTATTTACTATAATTATCTTGTGAAAATATAGTTTTTTGCCAATATAACTATACGAAAACTAGAATCATTGCAAAGCTATTTTCCACATGATATTAAATTCTGTTGGTCTAGGTGGTCTAAGATAAAATTAAAATATTTGCAAGTCTACGTGCAATAAACACTAATCTATTACACGCGCTTAACTCAACTATGCAATGTAATGAAGGAAGTTAGACATCAATTACTTAAATTGAACACAATAACCGTTTGTCTGTGACTGCATATAGTTAGTTGGCCTTTAGCATTTCTTAAGAAACTCAGTAATTATTTTCACGTTACATCGACAATAATAATCTTAAATCGTTGACAAACACATCGTTTGTGCTTAATTTCTTCGAACATTTATCTTTCTAATATATTCTCCGTTCTACGTTTTCCCGAGTGGGAATCGAACCCACAAACCGTGGCTTTTACAGATACACGCTGTTTCTCCTCTCACCCTCATTAGTTAGTTCTTCGTTTATTTTTTTTAATAATCATGCATGATTTCGTATTTTATTAGTAATGTTGGTATTGTTTTCGATCATTTAAATAACAATGAGATTTTTTTTTTAGCTTCACGCTTTATCCCGCACATGGCAGGGTAGGCAGAGGGAACTGCAGGAAGCAACCTAGTGATAAGAACCTAGTGTTAAGACACTCCGTTACTTAGTCCCTGCTTACTCTGTCCCCACTTTCCGCCGTTTTCGAGGCATTGCGTGTTGAGTGGCGGAACTCAACGCCGCGCTTTGCCTTAGTTGCCAGAGCGAAGAAAATGGAAATAGAAAAATCCATCTTCTCCGACTGGGGATCGAACCCAGTATCCGTCGCGTTACAGGCAGATGTTGCGCCTCTGCGCCACGACGGTCCTCAAATATTTACATATATACAAATATATTTAAATGCACTCTATGAATATTTAATTTCTTACTGTTCACTTGTAACAAACAACATGACGTTAAACGACAAAACTTAAACTTAATACATTCAGGTCACATGTAGATATTTGTAAATATTTTTCTTGCGACTAAGCTAAGCTTAGAACCAGTTATTACCAACTGATAGTGTTTAAAATCAACATAAGGATTTACCTTTAGACAAACGAATATTTGAGTGTCTTTATACTCTTAATATATTAAATAAAAAGAAATTAGTACGTAACTAGTATTTAAAAATATTTAAATTAATTATAAATTCTTTTACTTCTAGAACTTTATTATAATTACTAAGAAAACAAGATTAATTGTCATGGTGATCACGTTATTTGTTAATTTTCGGCTTACATAAGTCGGTTTTGCTTAATGTTCATCTCAGGGTGATGTATTGTAACTCGTGTTGGATTGTGAAATTAGCGCATTGTCTTACAAATACTAATATGTTCTATTACGTTACAATGTATTTGTTCATAGATGTTTAAAGTAATACATTATTTATAAGTGATCGATGATAAAGGCTGTTGCTGAGACAGACAGACAGAGAGACTGTACTATATAAATAAATTCAATAATCAAGTAGTCGTCGGTCGTTTTGGGTTCGTTATCTGCTCGTGGAAATATTTTTTTTTATTTTCATTCTTTTTTATTATTTTCTTTGTTCTTGTAACAAGGCAAGGCACAACGGTTAATTTTACCACTCAATACGCAATATCTGGAAAAAAACGAAATGTAGGGAAAGTAATAACTTAAGATTAGGTTCCCTGTACCATCCCTGCAAAAAAAATATACTAAACATAAGTTTCTTACGTATGTAATACATACATACATACTATGTATGTCTAAACTGGAAAATTGTAACTTGTAAATTTGTGGTATTTGAGAAAAAAAAGTACGATATTAGTTTATAAGTATTGTGTTTACTGTTGACATTGTTGCGTGTTGTTACGTCAAACGTCGGTTACATGCATGTGGTTCACGACTTGTGTATGTATATGTACATATCATGTTCTATACATTTGTCCTAACAAATTGACATGTGCTTTAGACAAGATGAAAATATTTTAGTATAAAAATTATAACAATCAATGCACGCAATCTATTTAATATACTATCATAAAAAAACGTTGCAACAACATGACATCATAATGCGTAACAGAGCAGTTTATTTATCTATGAAACAAAATCAAGAGCATTTTTGCAAAATGTGTACATAGGCGAGGCCGCAGCAATATATACTTTCTAAAACAAATTGATACGACTTTCAACAAATTGGTTCGGCTCCCTTGCGCGTGCGCACTACAAACGAAATGGCGATGAGTTGACATTTGCCATTCCTTTTGCCATTAGATTACCTAGAGGTGAATTGGAAAATTTTACCTCTCTGAATTGTTTTATTCTATAATAATGTTAGTATTTATCAGATATTTCTCTAGGCAAAGGTATAAGTGAAACGAAACCTGCATATTTAATTGATATTCAGAATTTATTTTGGATACGGAAATGTAGAACTATTGCAAATGCACAAAGTTTATATAATTTGTTTTTATATATATAAATAAATTGATTACGTATTTAGTATTATTTGTACAGTCTTATTATAATAACCAGTATTGCTTCACACGAATAATAATCCAAAAAAACGTTATTCTATAAAGACGAAATTTAAAAGATTACATAAACATATGAGACTAATATATTAAAGATAACATCTTAAATACTCAAAATTAGTTTACAGCAAGATTTATCCTGAATTACCCGGGATTTATCCGAGAAAAGCAAGTTTTTTTATAAAATTAGTTTGATATAGACTTTGGGCATACTGATACACACATACATACAGGCGTAGAAAAACACAAATATATAATAATAATGGAAGATTTTACCATTATCGTGCCTATAATAGATTTTCATATTCACAATCTCTCTTATCGACTTACACATGAGCATTTACGATTTACTTATGGCCTTCGCTATTAAAATTGAACTTGATTATATTGAACTTGGTTGAAATGTTAGTCGCATATTCATTTTACGATTCTGTTAGCTAATAAATATTTATGTTTACATAATAAATGTATTTAAAAAAATAATAATAAGTATATGTAGATTTTGATGAAAACAAATCATATATGTAATATATAATATATTATCTATAAAAATTATGAACCAATTCAATCTGATTTGTTTACACCACTTAGCCAAGCACTATGTTATATTATTGCTTCAGGAAAAACTGTAATAGTATTTTGAAAAAATGGTCTTGACAGACGGACAAGAGTGTTATCTTTTAAGGCTTATTTTATTCCTTTCGAAATACGGATCTTAAACAAAATAACAAATTTAAATACACTGTAGTTAAAACTAGTGCTGAGAACGTTGTCCTGATACCAAGAGCTCGTATAACTCCTAACGCCTCTAAATTAATCATTTGCGGCAATTCAGACCATATGGTTCGCGGACCACTAGTTAGAAACTATTTAAACATATTTTTATAGCTTTGATATGTGAGAAGAGATTTTGTGATGAGAAATTTAGTTACTTTTTAAAACTTTCGCTAATAAAACTATTTGTGGGACAAAAAAGGTCATTGTGCTAAAAAAAACGTAAATATTATTATGAAACTGGTAAATATTTAATGGCTGTTTTTCTTTAATAAAATAATATTATATGTTATTACCAATATCTATATTAAAATGCAAGTTCAATGTTAATATATATTGTGTATTATCACAATACACACAAAAATTAATTAGGCTTTCTTTTAAGAGGGAAATTTTAAAGACCATCGCATTGTTAATAATTTGAGTTGAATTTTAATGCCCGTCGAGGTCGTTAGTGCTAGCTGCTAGGAAAGTTTGAATCTCAAAGGAAATAAGGTCGTTTGGTCGTTAAGCTTTTCTTAAGTGCATTCGTAAGATGGTTCTCGTTGTCAAATATGATAAATTAATACTTATATATCTATTTATAATTTATTCTATATAATATTGTAACTAATTCAGTTGTTACTAAAGTTGTCTATTAAAAAAGTATTGGTCTATAATTTTTTTACAAATATTGCAAATAATAAAAATCGCTATTTATTTCATGTTAGCGATGTCCTGGTGGAAGCGCTCCCCATGTTCATCGCTAAAGGCCCCACAGTTATCCGGAAAAAAGTCCAAATGAGAATGTAAAAAATTGGACATGTTACAACCCAGTTCTTGGTAAGATGACAACATATTTTCAATAAGTTCAGCGTAGTTGTCGCTCTTCTATTTCCCAAGAAGTTTTTTGTCACGAGGTGAAAATTGTCCCAGGCTTTTTTTTCTTTGCCTTCCAAAATAGTGTCGAAGTGTTCGTCTTTTAATAAATTTCTTATTTGGGGACCAACGAATATACCTTCTTTGATTTTAGCCTCATTTAATCTTGAAAATTTCTGGCGAATGTAGTGAAAAGCTTCGGGATCGGATGAAGATCGCTGTGTGGTAGAGGACGAGTAGCTGATGGTATATTTGGATATGTTATGGCACTCTTCTCTTTTTTAGAAACACCCTTGCCTTTTCCATGAGTCGTCAGACAGAAATAACAATCACTTACGTGATTTGTCGATTCTCGCCACTGCATTGGCACTGCAAAACGAAATGATGTTTTTTTGCCATTCAGCCAATTTCTCAAACCTGTAGCACATTTATTACAGCAGAAATGTGGAACCCAGCTTTTATCCTGGTGTTTGATGTTCTCGTGAAAGTAGTAAAAATAGGCTTTTTTTATTATAGGCGATATACAACACCTTTGTTTATTAAATATCACCTCACCGCAGATATAACAAAAATTGTCGGGATTATTAACACATTTTCGAGACATTTTGCTAAAAAATAGTATTATACTTTTTACTTTTAACACTTCTATATCGCTTAATTTAAGAGAAAATAGCACTAAATCACAATATTTCGAATATTTGATACAAACTAACTATGTAAATGTCAAAACATTATGAAGTTAAATGTGGGTAGATCCATTAAACACGAAAGATACGATTATCGTAAAAACTCAAACTAATAAATGAATTTTAGTTATCAATCCGAATTTTGCATGGACAGAGAAGCAGAAAATAGTTTAAATTATTTCGGATACTTTTCCTTGTAGACTAGTGTTATTAGCAACACATAACCTTGGATTTCACGTAATTAATAGGTTCAAAGTACAAAAACACTTAATTGACAGCAGCATACAACTGATAAGTAGGTATAATTATCATTTAACTTTACAACGTCACTGTATTCTTTCAATAATTTAATCCTTATTATGATAAAAGAAAATCTAGAAAATCTCGTGATAGCTAAAATAAACTTCTTTATTTAGAACATATCGAATTGTCGATGTAACTTATCGATATAACCTATGTAAGTAAGTAATAAATTAACTGTTTAATAGCGAACAGTCTCGAACATCTCAAGAGGCTATCTATCGCTTAACTGTTGGGTCAAGAACCGGACACTAAAGGCAGTATTGCCTAAAATGGCGCTTATCGTAAGGAACTTCCTTTGTCTGATACCATAGCTAGATAGATAGGTTAAGTTTGTTCCGCTATTAGCAACAGAATTATTTTTTAAATTTCTAACAATATGCTATTCAGTAATAAAATTAGTTGCCTGAAGATAGTCAACAATTGTATATTTTAATTATTTATAGCAAAAAAGCTTTATTTTTTGAGGACCGTCGTGGCGCAGAGGCGCAACGTCTGCCTGTAACGCGACGGCTACTGGGTTCGATCCCCAGTCGGAGAAGATGGATTTTTCTATTTCCATTTTCTTCGCTCTGGCAAACTAGGCAAAGTGCGGCGCTGAATTCCGCCACTCTACACGCAATGCCTCAAAAACGGCGGTAAGTGGGGACGGAGTAAGCAGGGACTGTGTAACGGAGTGTCTTAACACTAGGTTCCTATGGTTCCTGCAGTTCCCTCTGCCTACCCTGCCAGGTGCGGGATAAAGCGTGAAGCTGAATTTAAAAAAAAAGCTTTATTGTAACTCTAAATTATTAAAAGAGAATTAATTAAAATATGTTTAAAAAGATAAATTATTACTTGAAGAAAATACATAACAAATTTAACGCTGAATTTAATTGTATTTATTATTTTTTTCTTGTTCCATAGTTTAGATAGATATTTTTAAATAGGAGAACACCTTAAAAATAAAAAAATAAAGTTATATTATTTTTAACATTTCATCAAAATAAGTAAAAGAAGTAAATAAAAACCCGATATTGAGATGCGATTCAGTTCAAGGGCACTCGGTACCTACCTACCGGTTTAAAACGTGTCCACTTATTAAAAAAACCTGTAATTATTCACCATGACTTGCCTTGTGATCTATAGAAAACGCAATCGTCTCGTATAATCAATCGTCGCTCAACATTTCATTTAAGTCTTAGTGACTTAAATGAAATGTTGAGCTCGAAATGTATATAGTAAATTACATATAGATACAATATATTTAATTTTTATATAAATATATTTTTTCTAGCTAGGAAATAGTCTAGTCTTAAGTTACTCTATTAGAAATTTTATATTTACATTCAAATTTAGTAAGCATTTCTCGTTGGGTGGCGGTACTAGTAGATCTGAACAAATAAATGAAATGAAATTGTTTTAAGCTATAAATATAGTTCGGGGTCGAACCCAAAATCATCGCGTGTACAGACACCTCCCAGTTGAGCGCTCAGTCATTAACAATGCATTGAATCCAATTTATATGCTAAAAACGATTACATGATTTGTTACTTAGATCCCTGCACTAGATTCAACTGCAGCTGCTATGCAGGTGTAATGTAAAACTAAAGCAGGCCTCCACATGATTTAAAACGGAACACAAAAGCACTTCTTGTTCATTTTTTTGTTTTATATTGATTAAGAGCGTTGACGTATAATTTAGCACTGAAAAAAATATTTTTAATGATGTCTTTGAACTATAAAAAAATACTAATATCAAAACAGATTATACTAAAATATTTGGAGTATGAAATGTCTTGACATAGACAAATAAGACTTTTTAAAGATTTCAACTTCTATAAAAATATTAAATATAAAAATAAAATCAAAGTGTTAACGATAGGAGTATATAAGTTTTGTTACCTTGATTAGTACTAAAGTGAATAAATGCAGAAGGTGCGATGTGTCACTAGATGCAATAGCACCATAACTCTTTAGTACAATAAGCAATAAATAACAGCTTCCACACGCGATTCGCTATGCATTATCGATTTGCGCAGCACTAAGATATCAAACGTGGAATGACAAATATGGACCTTGAGAAGAGGAAAATACAGGCCACTTTCACACAAAGTCCTTAGCTGGTACCCCATTGAAAATAGAGCAAAGCTTTCTGGGTGTAGTAAAAACGCTATTTTGTAATGATGAGGGTTGGGGGAGCTTTTCAATATATATAAATATATATATTATATTTATTAATGTTAATAATAATTAATACTATTAAAAAAGAGCTAAAATTTAGAAGAAAATAGAGAAAAAAGCTTGTAATTAATACCTATATAACAAGTTAGACAATTCGTGTGTGTATTTTTTCTTTTAGATATTGTTTAAGCACAAAGCTCTCTTTATTTTTAAAAAATAGAGTTAATTATAATTAGGGTTTGAATCGGCTTTATTATAAAATAAAGAGCAGAATCAAGCAGCTGTGTGTAAGGTAATAAAATTTAAAGAATAAAATAAACTTGCTCAGATTGAACGTACATTCCAAGAATTCATTAAAATAATAATGGTTTCTATTTGAACCGTTCAGTGAAAGTGTTCGCAAATTCCAAAGTTGGGATGCGTATGTATGCTTAGATACCAAATTATTAAAGTTAATATGGTGTTTTAAGATAATATTGAAGACATACATATACTTATTTTCTATATACTATGTTTTATAATAGTAAGTTCTATATATTTTTCGTATTTTAAGTGGTATAATTATAATTATTGTTTTCTGTATTTAAAAAAGATCATACACTTGTACTCGCTGTTAGAAATTTATCTAACAACTCTCAACCAAATGACTACTGCTTCAAGCCTATGGAGTGTCAGATAAGTGACATCATTAGTACTGTACATATATAATCCATTGTGTCCTGGCGCGATTTACACGCTTTTAAAAATTATAGCTTAAAATGTACGTAAAATTGAATATTATAACTATTTTTTAGACATTTTTATGATTTTTTAAGTGCTAGCCCACACTAAAGACAGAAAAAATACTTAATGTATATATATACAAATTTGAACGCAGCGAAATTTAACAGCGGACTTTGGAAGAGGCGCCGGTTAAAATATCGCTGTGTTAAAGTTTTTGTATGTTTTCTTTAAGTACTATTTTAGTTTATTTATAGACTAGATATATATATTAGAATTAATGTAATTAAGTTACGATGGGGCTGGCATGTACATTAGTATAAAAGTCCCTAAATAAAATAAAGAAAAAAAAAGTACTAATTTTTAGAGATCTACATATAGTAAGCGGATCCAAAAAAATTGTTTGTTGACGTCATGAATGATTTGCTTGAAAATGTGTTCAACTTAAGTATTAACCACCACACAGAATTTGTATTTACGTGAAACATTTTATTGAGAAGTAAAAATAATATGAAATACGACCAATAGTTGGCCAAGACTTGGCGCTCTTGTCCGATTAGTCGCCGACTACAGTAGTGACTTATTAGTAGGCTTTATCGACTAGTCGAAACATCTAAACTAATTTAATTTCTTACTCTGAAAAAATACCTAATATTTTTTTTTCTAGCTTCATTCTTAACGGTAGTCTTCTGACTACCCGATTCATATTACTTATAATTTAAATAAACTCGTAATGATAAAGTGATCACAATATCAAGCTAGCATGTTGTCAAGTCAGTTATGATGATTCTCACGGTTGTAAAGTTATTTTGGTATTATCTTATTTTTTTATTAAAGTGATGACTTATGACCAAATTATATTTATAATATAGTCAACAACAGACACAAGAGACAAGGACGTCAACGTTAACGTTAACGTTATAAAAGTAATTATTATACATATATTTAATATGTTACTCAATTTAAATATATATTAAGGAAAATCTACACTTTATATTACTAGTATTATAACATTTGATGTTAACAAATCCTTTTTTTTTCCAATTACCAGTGTAAATATTGTTCAATATTTTTTTTTTGTTTTTCTGTATGATTAAGAAATATCATCGATGTACTAACTCGCAATTTAATAATCACATTAAAACTAGTTTACTTTTCATTCTTATCAGCGCTGATTTCGTGTCAGCAATGCCGCGGGCAAATTAACTCGAAATAAAAACGAGGCCGTACCACTCAATAATTTAAAGTATAGCAACTTATATTGAGTTAAGTGACAAATTAACTTTTATAATTGTAGTTGTATGTGACTAGTGCCGTTATATCAATCGTCACAATCCACGTGACATTGAGAATATTAACGAGATTGCAAATTAATCTATACTGCATTTCAATTGAATCATTTTGCCGTTGCGATTAGGAAGCGTTATAAAAACACTAGTAGAAGTTAAAAGCGTGCTTATAATTTATAGGGGGCTCGATATCGATTTTAAAACCCTATAAAAGTTGAGGGGCGTCAGGGTGAACGCACGCGACGGCACGTTGCAAGGATCCAAGCCAAGGCTTGCTTGCCAAAACGGGATGCCATCTGTCTGGACGAGCCCTTGGTCCGACTTTACTCAGTTTTTATTGTGCTATTATGACTCACTATATCTGACGTTTTTGTTTATATATACGTATAGCCTTTACAGTTTTTTATAAAGACATTTAAATTTAAGAAATAAATGCCGTAATAATAATTAAAACTGGTTTTCTACTTTTTCTATGCATCGTGTACGTAGCGCAAACGGTGTCTCAGTGATTTCCGCTTCATCTTTGCATATAAATAACTTATTTTAAATCTTCATTACTCTTCAGCATTAATATATGATAATTAATGTATAATTTTTAATTTAAAGTATAAGCAAATAGAGGAAAACCTTGACGTAACTACCTGACGTAAGAAATAAATATAAAATCCTGTAGAGGTTAAATCTGAAGGTAAGTTAGTAACAACTCGTGTGTTATTAAATTGATACTATACATTTTAGGAAACAAATAATCTAATACAATAAAGTGATTCAGTTTAAAATTCTTCAAAGTTTCTTTTGGTTACAAATGTTTTTACAATGAGTCACATCAGAAAGGTGTTCAAACAATGAGCAAAGTATTCGTTTAAACATAAACATGACGCCGTTGTCTCCAATGACATTTGCATGGAAAATCAATACTATGCCGACTAACACACAATACATGTGACTTTTCCCAAGTATAATTAACATAGATTAATTAATAATTAACAGGCGAACTATAATCAATAATTCACTGACTACATACTGTAGGTACTAACCGTCCAACATACACCGACGAGAATTTCCATCGTCATCCCCAAAATCGTCGAGGAAGCCCGAGTTCTCCTTAGCCACTTCCATGTTTCGTAAAACACTTCACATCACTCGATTTTCGTACACAATCACTGCGAGGCCATTACAATTATTTAATCAATTAGAAACAACTTTATTTCATATAAATAACATAAGTGTCGCGCACCGGCTCAATTTATCGACTGGACGATCAATTATATGACACGGTGTGAAGAGGAATCGTGTGTCGCAAGTTCGCAAGACTAAAGCACAGTGGACGTAGGACGCATGCGTGAGTACCCTGCGTTATTTCAGCACGCTTGCGCGGCGGTCGCGTTCGCGTGTCGATACGGGCGGCGGGCTGCGGGCTGCGGGCCTGGCGTCGACGGGTCGCCATGCCTCAACGCACACTGCCTCCGCCATGCCATTGATCATAATCCGTCAATTGATTAAAATTTCCAAACGTTACCCTTCGCAGACGTGACATCACCAGCGAAAGGTCATTGTAGGGTCATTGCGTTATCATTTGTCTCTGTAATCTTACTTTAGAAGCATTTATTTATACTTTTTTTTTTAAATTTTATAACTTATTATGTTAAATATATAGTCATTATTTTTTTTAAAATAATATATAAACATATTATTTTTATTATTATTGTTACTGATTTTTGAAATTTGTTTAGGTTCGGAATACTTATATACCTACATAGTTTAGTGAACAAGTATTAAAAGTATGAAACGCCTGCAAAAAATAAGAGAGCAAACTGCTATTTTATACGAGCGGACGTGATGTTGCTAAGCAACGTATTTCCCTCTTGACCTTTTTTGTCTTGGAAATGTTACGTTATGTGAATAAACAAAGTCATTCTTTTTTATTACACCCTACAAGTGAATCATAGTAGGTACTTTCTTATTTTTATCTGAATAGTATATAAAATAATAAATGTTGTTATAAGATAAAGATAGGCGCCATAGTGGCGCAGTCACAAAGAATACTGTATACAATAAGATTGAGAATTCAAATTCTTTAAAGGGGATGTACATGTAGATGTACATGAAAACAATTTTATATATTGATTAACGTCTATTAACGGAATTTGGCGTACGGTCAAGTCAAAATCAAGTCAAGTAAAGTCAACCTTGGCTTATTTTTTATTTAGCCAGGGGGAACCTAGTACGAAGACACGAATTTACCCCCACTCAATTGTCGGGACTTGTTAAATAGCGGAACTCAACGCCGCACATTTTCTACCAGATTGAGGAAATGAAAAATAGTTAATTCTTTCAAAAGAATGAAGGAAGCAATAGTTAATTAATCCTTTAATCCATAACAACCACACTTTTACCAAATTTACAAACAACACTTTTACAGTCAGAATCTGTCTCACGATGGCATCATTAAATAAAAGCAAATTTTATTTTATTTTTGACGTGACAACGTCTTAAATTAGGTTGCGGCTCGGAGTCACATATGAAAAAGTGTAACGCCCGGTAACGTAACGATGTGTCAACTGTCACCGAACTATGATCGGTCCGCCGCGCGTATCACTTGACACATGTACAATGTTTTAGTAAACAAAATATATTTTCTATAGTTAAAATTTGTGCAATTTATATTATAATTATTAATCATATCAATAAATATTCTACCGAGAAAAAGACGTTGTCACGTAAAACTTTCGCCCGTAAAACCCACTTTACAGGCAACCATTTTTTTATTACTTTTGTATTATTATTTAAGCAAAAGAATGAAAATAGTCACGTGTACACAAATCTTATTTATTTCCATTTCTAAAACTTATTTATATTTGTATATATATTAATGTAGTTACGTATAATCATAATCAATCAAGCTGATTATCAGTATATTTAATTTTATAATAAAAGTGTACGCTTACCTCATCAGGTAAACTTTGTACACTACACAAGATATTTCTCATATTAGGAATGACATCATTTTAAAGGCGTAACAAGTCGCTAACTAAATCACATAGAGCACGGTGACATGACGGTACATGTATATATATAAATACATAAATAAAAAACATTTTGACACCTAAATATAAAAGCTTACTTTATTTAATTACAAACAGTTATTTAGTCTGTATGCAAAATTTTAAAACTCCTTTTTTGAGAGAATCTTTTTTATCCCTTTAGAACGTTGCATGCTGCGTTTGGCGTTGCGTGCTTTGATTATGCAGATTGGCATAGCAATAAATTTATTGCATTGGTATAGATTTAAACCTACATTAACTAACCTAACGTAACAAAGATATAAATAAATATTATTTTTATTTAATAACCTACTAAACATATAAAAATTATTTCACAATTTAATAAAGTATTTCGTGATAGATAAGGTGAATCTAGACATTGTTTCAAGGAATTTGGTCCGAATTTGAGATCTTTCGTGTCATGGAACAGGCAAATTACATAATTCAAATATAATCATTCCCTTTAGCCACCGCTAAGGGAAAAGGTTATGTTTCAATATCGAACCTAAATCCATAACGTATACAAATAAACGCTGCCCTAATGCCCACAACGGTGGCCCCAATTTTAAATAAAAATATAATTTTACAAAATAAATATTATATTTAATATTAATTTCCGGTTCGAACTCCATAAGAATCAATGTACACAACAAACGTAACACTATAACTGATATGTTATCCAAAACAGATAAGAAATATCGGCTAATAATTAGATATCAATTACTACTTGCGCAACTATGAATTGTTCTAGACAATGGGAGTTTAGATGCAATTTATTAGGGGCTCCGTTAACAAAGCTTCGTTCACAGGTCCATGACAATAGCCACATTATTTTATTGGCGAAAGCACCTTATGTAATTGTAGTGATTAAAATAATTAATGAACAATCCTAATGGTCTATGATGTAAGGCTGCACAGATAAATGATAAAGTAAATTAATTTAAACTATTAAGCGATTTTCAATCTATCTAGATGCCTATAAGTTTAAGCTTTTAAGTTTAACACGATAGCAGTATATTCCGGTTTTATTGGCACTTTGATCGTCACCTTCAGGTAAAATAGGTTAAATCACGCAAACCTAGTAATTTATGTACCTACACTTCCCTTCTACCTGTAAAGCTGCAATTTTCGCACACTTGAAACTATGCTGGATTGATAGCTAAGCTACAACTAAGTAGCAAAATATTATAACGATAAGATAAATGGCCGCGTTTTCGTCAATTTCTTACATATTTCTTTTAATTATTCTCGTTTCTCAATAAGAACAAAAACATCCAAATATAGTAAAATTGTTGCATCAAGTAATCTAGCCCTAATAAAACATGTAAGAAATGCTACATTTCATGTAGAGTATAAATAACAATTACAAAACAGATTCCACAGGCGTATACACTTTAAAGATGTTGCGATAATGTTTATTGCAGACGAGGCTGCAACACCGTCGCGTGCCAACCTCAGAGAGACCAATTGTTCCACTTTGTCAGGCTTATTAGCAGACAATTGTTTGCATAAGAAACGTTTCAATGGAATTCATAAATGTTTATAATCTGTTTGTATTATTGAGCTGATTAATTTATTTTTTTCGATATCGATTATTGGTTAAGTTATGTTAAATTTCGTTTTCGTTATTACTTATAAGGAAAGCCAAGGTTATTTTAAGGTATTTCTAAATGTTGCTATACATTTTAATAACAATCACGTTGTAATTCTTTATTTATTTAATCATGAACTTTTGAAAACATTCGATCTCAATGAATTTGTTTCAAAAACCACAAAAGATTATTATTATTTTTTTCATTTTATTTGCTTTACTTCTTGTTATCATTTCATTTTGTTTAAGGCATGAAATACTGTAGAAAACGTTGTGTGTAATAAAAAGCTATTGTCCGAAAGTAATGAATTTTTTAAGGCGATGTGAAGGGAAGATTTACTAAAGAGACTATTTTTTCACAAACGTATTAACCATAAAAGAATAGATTCAAATTTGCAGCATTCTCTGCTTTGTAGTTGAATTGGATATCATAAAACGTAGCTTGCACACAATTTTATATACATAAATACTTTCTGAAGAAAACATAAAGCGTGAGAAAAAAGTCAGGACACGTTTTATAATTATACATATAAATTTTCTTTTTACTTTATTTTTATATCTTATGAGAGAAGAAAACGGAAGTACTAACCAACATGCAATTACTTTTTAATTTCGCAATATTCCAAGTCATTGACTGATCTATCATCGATCTATGAGATATTAAGAACAAACATCGTTTGTAGCTTTTTAATCGATTAGACTCGATTACATAACGCTGAACTTTCATGATCACTGAAATATAACAATGTTTACATTGATTAATGAAACATGACCAATACATTTTACTTTTTACAATTTCTCCAACAGCAAAAACGGGACTGAAATTCTGATTTATACAGATAATTAAGAATTTATTTAACCAATAAGTATTTTATTGTATTATTATTAGTTGGTTTTTACTTACATGTTATCTTGTTAATCAATCATACAGACAAAAAACAATCAATATTCAAGCCATCTTTGTTAGGCAATATTTCGAGCAAAAAGAAGCTGGTACATTTATTAATATATAGTTACAGGTAGAGTTCGAATAAAAAATTAAAACAATAGTAATGTCTATATACATAATAAGTAATATGTATGTAACTAAATATAGGGTAGTCAGAGGGAACTCTAGGCAAAAAGTATTAAGACATTTCGTTTTTCCGCCTTTTCTTTCATTGCGTGTAGGCAGAACTTAACTCCGCGCTTAAACTTATTAAATTATTAAAATTTATTACATTATCCTAATCACATAACTAGACTGCTTAATATAGATTCCACTGCAGGATCCAAAACTTAAATTAACAATTTTACTATAGAGAGAATATATTGGAAAAAGTTACTTAATCAGTTAGTTTGCTGTTAAAAATCGATGTGATTATTTTAGATGGTAAATATATTAAACATTACTAATTATGCTGCGGAAATAATGAACTACATGTACGAGACGTTGTCGGAACTTCGAGTTAAATATTAAAAAAAAAGGCTTATATAACCAAGCGTCGTACAGAGATTGTGAATTTTCAAGAAGTGTTATTCACATGATACTTACGTACTTTCGTTTTTACCTTCGTAGGACAAAAAGAGAAGACACAAATTTAAGAAAGAATAAATGATTTTTTTGTTCTCTGCTTTTTTGTATTTTTTTTGGATTTAATAAACTGTTTATTTTGTAAAATTGGTCTTGTATTCATGTTTTTTATGATATTTTACGAGCCACAAGTACTAGAAGATGAATATCATATTGTAAAAAAGGAAACAAAAATTATATACGTCATAATCGCAAAAACTATAAGGCAAAAACTATAATTATAACAACCTGTACATTTCCTGTAAATATTTCATAATTTGGTTGCATATCATAATTTGACGGGGTCCGATCTCGCAAATCATCGTTATTACATCCTGTCATATTCATTTCACATTACGTCAACCGCTGCCGAATATCTGAACGTAATCGATATTCGTGTCACACGTCGCATCGGCCTAAAAGTCGATGGCCATTCAAATTACTCAGGATGTAACGGTGAAACTAAAAAACATAAACCTATTCTACTTAATTAGTGAATTACCTTACTATATTTAATTTGTAATCGATCAGATAAGAATACAAATTGGTTCTATGTAAACTTCTTATGCAAGTCCTTCGTAAAGATACAATGTACATTAATGGTATTTTGGTAAACATTTAAAGTACGCTATTGAGTGACCTACTGACAAAAGCATAGTTAAGCGTAAAAAGCTAAAATACGTCCTGTAGGGTATTGAAGTATACGATACTACATATATATGCTTGTTCTGGTTTCACACAAAAGCTTCTGAAGAAACTTACATAAAGCATCGCAGTGATAAAATATACTCGTACGGCTCTACTTAATGAAAATAGCTTATAGGTTATTGTGTTATGATACACAAATGCAAATCACGTTACTTATAATTACATGACAATGCAGTTCAACGTTCTACAACAGTGTCATCAAACGCTGTTTTAGATATAATCATTATTTTTAAGACTAAATCTTAGGCATACTTAGATTTTTTACCACATACGTTTCTCTTACAAATGGCCGATTAAACTACTAAAATTATTTATTACTTATTTAATGACATTTAATGCATTTCATATACGCGTTTTAAAGCTAGAACAACGAAGATTGTATTTATGATTTTATTTTATTTATGTTATCGAAACATCAATATTAATTTCTTTTATGGTTGTTTAAACTGGTAGTATGCAGTAATATTATCTCTGTAGCATTTAAAAAATGTATAATTATTGACATTTAATAAGGAAATTACGTGTTTACATATGTACGTATTTAAGTTCATTATATATTTATATAGCCAGTTAAATAAACAACTTAAATAGTAAGTACATGTTAATGATATGTTTTTTTTTATTTTTCTTAAAAAGTCATTTAATTTAAATAGGTTAGGAAAAATTAACAAGAACGTGCTCAAATGGTTTGGGCACTTTGAAAGAGTGAGTGATGAAAGAATGGTAAAAATGGTATGCGAACAAAAGTGAGTGATAGGAGTGGTAAGGGGAGACCTTGGTTGACTTTCGAAAACACAGTATCAAAAATACTGGAGGAACATCACGTAAACAACATGAGGACTCCCCGGAGAGCATTTATAAAGTCGTTAATAAGTCAGTGGAGACCGCAGCGTTTGGTGCTCCGTTCTCTCTGACTACCCTGCTAGGGATAAAGCATGAAGTTATGCAAACGCAATTGATCTTATCTATTGCCAGTACATGTATAATACTATAAATTGCCAATAACTATTAATAATGTTATTGGTAATTTAAATTTAAAAATGTAATACCAAATCTTATGAAATTCGTGTCTGCTTTCTATATTGCAGTACATTAATATACCATTATAGCAAAAATTACATAGTTTTATTACAACTTTTATTATTTATACAATTGCACCGTAAATTTAACTTACAAAATAACATATACTCGGTTTTGACGTTAAACTAAGAATAATTGAACACTGGTATGCAGTCATTTCCTTCGTCATCAAGCAATTATTTGCAATATCACTTACTAACGTGGAATTCAAGACCTACATTTCATTTGTATTACATAAGTATTATAAGAGGCAGTAATAAATAAAATACTAATAAATTACACACATTGCTAAATGTACTTTGTATGTACAAATAGATTTTACGTTTTTTCAGGCATTGCATGTTTAGTTGACAGAGTCAAAGTCGCATTTTATTTTGGTTCCAGAGTGAAAATGAATGTAATTCATTCTGCCTAAGAATTAATCGAGCATCTATTCAACATTTGATACATATTTTAATTACATACATAATAGGATGAATACAACAGTAGCAAGTGCAAAGTGTCAAAATTCCCATTTATATAAGTAAATTGAGGACCGTCGTCGCGCAGAGGCGCAACGTCTGCCTGTAACGCGACGGTTTCTGGGTTCGACCCCCAGTCGGTGAATATGGATTTTTCTATTTCCATTTTCTTCGCTCTAGCAAACTAGGCTAAGCGCAGCGTTGAGTTCCGCCACTCAACACGCAATGCCTCGAAAAAGGCGGAAAGTGGGGACGGAGAAAGCAGGGACTAAGCAACGGAATGTCTTAACACTGGGTTCCCACGGTCCCTGCAGTTCCCTCTGCCTACCCTGCCATATGCTGGTTAAAGCGTGAAGCTAAAAAAAAATATAAGTAAATATATGAATTTATATTTAATGCGCTAAGTTCAAAGTACAAAGCGTTACAGAAAGTAGTTAAATATTCTAATCCTAAAGTCCGCAGTATTTACGTAAGTAAATGTATGTACTTTCTTTGAAAAATAATAGTTGATTGGAAATAAACCTCTTTGTGCCATATTGTAGAATTGCTTCCGCCTTCCGGATACTGGGTGTCAACTCGGTAACAGATAGTGTTTCTTAGTATACACTGTTCAACTGTCTAGTAACATTATATTGCGTTATGTTATTGGACGTATTCCATTACAACTGCCATTATATTATAAGTTATTCAACAATAAACATTAAGTCATCAACATCTTCTAATGTAAATATTGTTTTTACATTAAGATTTTTTATAATAAATTTGAAGTATTAAACACGTCATATATCATTTTATAGCTGCTGACAAGTGAACTCTATTAGTACTTGTTTTATGTTTATGTTGACTATAAAATTATTTCCTATATGACGTAAGACAAGGTACATGAAAAGCTGGAAAGATGGCTATCAAAAGCACAATTGTATACGTATCGCTTTTTCAGTATTATAAATACCACCTATGGGAATGTACATTACAAACAAAAAAATTGGAGGCATGTATGAAGAGTATGAATGTACGAGTTTTATTAAAAAATCAAGAGTGAGCAAATTATTGATCTATGCACAGACGGTTTCGTCCCGTGATTAGTGGGAAATATAACTTATTAAAACTTACAAATTTTTCTATGATACTCCTTAGAATAGGGACGATAGATTAAAAATATATACATATATATGATATTTTTATTAATATAAAACTTTTTATTCTATTAGTATTCGGTTTTAATGGTATTGAAGTATGGAATCATACTCGCATAAATAATATTTACTTACCATTTATTTTTGTATTCACAAATAATCAATATTATTGCAGTTAAAAATCTCAGAGAACCTTTTATGTAACATTGGATATACACAAGTCTTAAAAGACTGCATTTTAAATCAACGATACATGTTTTAAGTAGGTACTAGGTACATAGTAAAAGGTAACCTTACGTAAGTCATTACATATTAAATTAAAGGAAAAAAACTTACTAACCAATATTTCAACAGAAATTAATACTTAAAGCTAATGTAAATACGTAAACATGTTTTTAAGTATATCACGACATAATTAATTATGTGAGATATAGTAAATTATCATTGAGAATGTCCTTTCTTAATTAATTTGAAACTGCCTTCCGAACCGGTTGTAGGGAAATATTTACTTGATGATTTATAAGTACTTGTAAGTGTCTATATAAAAAAAGAATGTTTAGAATTTTTAATTGAAAATTTTTTAACGTAATATTTATGATATCCTAATTTTATGAACCAAAAAAGCAAAATGTTTTGTAATCTTGAATATTATTATAATTTTTACTATAGTATACTGATAACACTTGCTTTAATTCATTATCATGTAATTTGTGCGTCTCAATCAATACGAAAATTGGAGGAATAACGATGGTTTGAACTTTCTGAGAATATGAAACAAGAAATCGTCGGCTCAGCGAGGAGTTAATGAGGTTTCACCTATATAGTGTATTATATAATAATATTGAAATTGTGCTATAATAACTTCCTTGCTGAAAACTATATGGTAAAATTAATTTCTATCACAAAATAATAGCTTCTTGCGAACTGAAGGAAATCAAAGGTCAGACGTTTCGCATGTTAGCTTTCATTGCAACAGTGGAGCATGGTCTAAAGGTGGTCGGTCTAAAGAGCAGATAAGATAACTCGACATGATTAAAGCAGTAGAAAGTTAACTAACTATGGAATATCGGAATTCTAGATGTAATTGTTTAAACTAAACCCAAGTGATTAATGTGTTGAGTTCAGCATTTAAAGGGGAATAGAAGTAATTTCTATATCGTGATTGGTTATTATTCCATTATTATGTACCAAATAGGACTAAGTTGATATGCGGACAAGTATAAGTGATGATTATGGGTTCAAATGCCAAATTATACCTCACATCGACTATATTGATGGACTAAAAGTCGTTGGGATAAAATTATATGTTAGTAAGTTCTACCATATATTCTACTCTGTAAAATGTGCGCAGTCATAAACGCATAGGTATATACCTATACATGTATAAATAAAAAAAACTGAATTATTTCTCTTATTTATATGTTTGTTTCTATTTATTGCAACATTTCATAAATTTAGTACCATATAGATTTTCTTTACACTGTAAATATTATACCCATAAGTGGCATAAACAAAGAATGAATAGCCTTTTCTTTTAATTGCGTCATCTTTGATTAATTTTATACTCTAGAGGACAATCGACATATCAATTTAAGCTGCATACCTTCATTAAAAGAACATACAGACAAGAAATTGATTTTTCGTACTTACTATGAGATCAATATTATAAAATTAGTTGAAAAGAAAAATGACTTTGTTTCAATTATATACAATACATCATATTACACAGTAGAAATGTTAAAGTAATAAAACTATTTGTCGCTTTTCCACGTTTTATCCCTCAACTTCGTCTTCCTGACATAACGTAGATAAATGAGCTCCATTACAAATGTAAGCAAATTGTATGGACGTGTCTCGGGCGTGAAAGCGGCATTATTTGTCGGCGGAACTCCATTGTGGATGCACTTTATGCTATGATCTATCTAAATCTACTTTTAAGCGAAAATGAATAATTAAAAAAAAATATTTAAATTTGAGACATTATTTTTAATCGACGAATAATTGATGGAGGAGGTGCCTAATTTGACTGATGGCTTTTATATCCAAAGTTTTCAAATTTTATGAAGTATCTTAACATTAGGTTGGTATGGTTCCTGCAGTTTCTTCTGCCTACCCTGCCATGAGCGGGATAAAAGCGTGAAGATTTAAAAAAATGTTTATTTAGTTACAGATTGTTTTTTTTATTTACAAAGTTATTCTACACCGCACCTACTGCAAAAACAAAATCTAAGTCTAAAAGAGTATTTATAAATATTCGTGAACCTATGTACTTGCAAGTTAAAAATGTTATTACGTTCTTTAAAAAGTCCTTAAACAAATATCAATAACATGCTAGCTATTTATCGACATACTAAACCTATTAAAGTTAAGCGTTTCGCCTATTAAATTTAAGGTAATAAATTTAATATTTACCATAGCTGTATCTGACATAGCTGAAAATATTTATTACTACAATTGTTTTGTACTAGTTTTGCTAGTTCCCACGAGACCAGCAATTATTATAAAATATAATAAGTTAACAAAATATAATAAGTTAACAGTGGTTACCATATAGTATTCTATATTATTAGCAGTAATTTAGAAGATTTATTTCCGTTCTTGACATTTTTAATTAAAATTAATGGCATCGGTTCAATTAAATTTACAAAAAATTTCTATAAATGTATGAAAATTGTGAAAAATTAAGTTACCATAAATATGAGATTAGATATGAGATTCGGAAAGAAGTAAGTCTAATAATTTTCTGAAAAATTTAAAGCTATAATCTCCTTGCATTCCATATAGAGTGTTCATGAAATGAATTCTCTACGCACCACTTGGAACAAATGTTATTATCGATTTCATGCTCTTCCTAGAGGTATGTAATGAAATATAAGGAATTTATACATTACACTACGTTAATAGAAAAGATCGTTTTGAACTTTGTTATGATTCCTGTTTAAATTTTCATTCATTGCTAAGAACTGTATATTTAATCATTTCCTTCATAGAATGTAACATTTTAATTGGTTCATGACTTATCTCAGTTTGCTCATTATTCAAGTCCAGCCTAAGCTTTGTGGGAATAAGGGCTTTAGTATAAAATATTACGAAATCGTAACTGTCCGTTTTATTGATGTAATGTAGGTCTTAGCTTAAAAGATAATGTCGTTAGATAAATGTTCATTTCTAATGTATATTCGCCAAATTACGTGGGAAACTTTCTATGGTAACAGACTGTGGTAGGTGTGTTACAAATGAGGTAGGAGTAGGTCCCTGTGGTCTTACTTAACGTTATTATTTTTAAATATTTATGCACACAGTGGATACTATTAGATACTAAATTTCAGGAATTAGTTTAATTAGTTTTTTTTTTTACATTTTTTTGGTTATTTAATTATTAAAAATATACAGCTACTCGATGTTTCCATATAGTTAAGTGTTAACTTACTTTAAGAGAGTTCACACTCAAGACAGAGCGAGCGAACTTACCAAAATCATCTCAAAAATTGGTCAGTATAGTTCATTTCCATCATACAATACACGTAAGCAATATAAATAACAAAAAGCGAAAACAAACTGTAAATATCCATTAAGTAAAAGATGATATAAGCTTTTACTCATTTGTATATTGAAAATGATAGGAAACGGAATAAAAAATAATTATACGTTTGAGCGGATAAACACAGTCATTAAACATGCATTGAGATTTAATGAAAACATTCGAGGTCGATAGCTTTCCCCGCAAATCTCGCTAGCTCCGTGAGACCTAGAATTTAGAACTTATAAGGAATATTAAGATGTCCGTGCCTCGAGTGTGTGCCAGTTTTACGCTCATGTAATAGTTTTATGTATTTGTGAAAACTTGAACGGTCAATACTGATAGAACTGGTGCTTGGTAGAATTCTAATTTTATTGATTTCAAAGGATTATTCTACATCAAAACAAAAATATTTTAAAATGTTGTATATCTATATACAAAATCTTTAAATATTTTTGTTTTACCAAATCTTGCTACTTTAAACTTTTGAATTTTCTAGTATAGAGTGTACTTTTCATATATTTTTATAGATATTTTTCATTCTATCCATGGATATTGGTTGTATTAAGAAAGAGTATTTTCCAAAAATTATGAAATATATGTTATGCTTTTAATTCTTTAAAATTTATAGTTTTTATCTTTTAATATTATACCAACTTATTTAAGCTCTTAACCCACATTTTACTATTTTAAGGGCTTAAATATACCTAAATAATTAGGTTTTGTATAGTGAGAAAAATTTGTAAACGCATCGTGAAACATGAGTATTGTTTCTAAAATTCATTCAAAAGTCGAAGAGCCTAAAATAGACGCAGTGTACATGCCATAAGTAAATAAATCTATAAACGCTTCATTTACACATAATACATATGCTAATATGTAACTTTAAAACATTTCTATAGAACATAATACCTATGTATTTATCTTATGTAACTATTGTATAACCCTGAGATGCTGCGTTCTTTTTAAGATAAATGGTTCTTCTCAATACAAATCAGGTCAAAAAGGCTTGTCTGTCACGAATCTAAGCATAATAACCGTATCAAAAGTATTTAAACACTGCAACACGAAAGCTCAATTTACAGGTTTTTTTATACATTTTGTTTTCCTTATACATATAATCTTTTTAAATACTTACGGTCTATTACAATTTCGCTATTATTTAGCCAGTTTTAATTCTGACACGACAAAAAATATACATATTTTTTAATATGTATATGTTGATATTATTCCCCGTAATAAATTTTGTAGCTGCAATAAAGAACGTGCCTATAATTAAAAAATATATATTATAATTTATATTTTTATTAAATTTAACTTGTTATTTTGTTGCCAACTGTACATGTTAAAAGCTTACCGTCTTCATATATATTGATGCTTGAGGTTCGGTGAAAGTGATATATTCAATGCAATAACTTAAACGAACTGTCAAAATTCTATTTATCTGATACATTTATTTGATTTACTTTGACTGGTACTTAAAATATTATTATATAGATAAAGAGCTTTTAAGGCTTACATTAAATTAGAGAGGTATCGAATCCGTATTAAACTTTTTAGATAAAACGTTCATTAATATTTAAATATTCATCTTTTCTTTTTTAATAATGGCAATTCGGCTTTTGCAGCTAAATATTGGCTAGCATTTTTGTAAATGGCAATTAAAAGCTGTCATCGAAAAAACATGGCCAAAATAAAACGTAATCAAAATATATTATGATAATAACAATGATATATACTTACCTTTAAATATATAACTAAGTTATATTTGGTAAATGTCGCTTTGTACGTACCTGAAACAATAACCATATATAAAATAATAGACATTACATTAGTAGGAAAGTGTGGGCTTGTTTGTTCGTTAACTATAACACGACACCAGTAAAATAACTTTTACAAACAACATTGCGAGACGCATTGTAAATCCTCATCGTGTCGATACGAGATCTACTTGAATTATGATCCTAGGGCTTAGGGTTCTGCTAAGATATATAGTTTTATTTGTATATTTATTTACTTTAGATTTATATGTTGAAATATTCAGTATACAAAAGTTACGATTTTTAATTTCCGTTCTCAATAGTCCTTAATAGTTTCTGAAACTTAACCAACTTTAGTTACGTAACTTATTATTTAGAATTCCCTAGAATCAATTAGAATCACAATAAATCTAACTTGTAAGTTCACGTCTTATTAACATCTTACCATAAATTTTGATATTAAAGTTAATAATTTTTTTTTCTATATACTTAAAAACATGTTTTTAGAATTGACTCTGGCAACCTGTGAACTTGACATATCAATTTTGTTGTATATAATTTTATTTGTATTTTTAAAATGTACATGCACTACAATAAGCTTTAATTGCATCGTATAAATATATATTTTAACGGTTTGAGAAAATAAATAAAAAAAATTAAGTTCTCACAGATAACCTTATATTAGTTGCCGCCAGCCCTGCAAAGGCGTAGTCTGCAGCATGTTTTTGCGCAACTTTCTTAACCATTTTAGGTATTGGTCAAAGACCTATCCCGGCGGCAATCTTATTACTTAACTATATGTGTTCTAATATGGAAGTTAAAGCGAAAGGGAAATAACAAAACATTTGGCTATCAAAGAAAAAGAAAGTTTTGTAATGGCGCCGTTTCGCAGAAGGGTGTGAATGAATTTCGATTGCGTACGTCAAACGAGTTAGCGTACTGAATCAATGAATGGAAATGAAATCAAAAGAAAATAGGAGTTAACAGTTTTCTAATGTAATAAATATTCATGAAGCTTTTGTCTTGGGGATTTTAGTTAGTCGTGAATATAATTGAATTTGTGTAATATTGCCGCGTTTCTATTAAATATATTACATGTGAAGCTTTCAAAAACTTAGGAAAGTAGTGGTGAAAATCTTACTTAAATTCATTCAATTTCTCGAAATAAACACGAAGAATTTAAGTAAAATTTTTCAGAATTTGTAATTTAAACTTATCTAAATAAGCGAGATGGACACGTGGTCTAATTTTATTTTGGTAAAAAAATAGTTAATGCAGTACAAATATTTTTTAGATTGGCAAGACATCTGATAGTAGTGACTTCCCGTGGTCGACTCTTGATATGTTTTTACAAGTGTGTTTCTGCGTTACTTTACTTTAGAAAATAACTTACAAAATAACACTTATTATTTACAAATGTCCGTGCCCAGGCCTCTAAATTCACGATAGCTTGAATATAAGAGCGTAGGACCATGACAAAATTCTATTTGTTGTACAACTGTGTAAGCATGTATTAATAGGCTGGTATTTAAAATTAACAGATTATAATAATAATGGAAACTTTAACGGTCTTAGACCGTGAATTATTAGAGCATACAAAAGGATTATGACATCGTCATATTATAAATATATGCACCTACCTACATATGTCTGGTAACAATCTTTTTTATTCTTATTTCGCAAATTGACGAAAATTAGATATGCACTTATGAAACCTAATATATTTTACGAATCAACCAATATACCCGATTGCAATTCGACTACAATGTTGCAATGGCACATCTGACAATATTTATTTTGCAAATATTACGGCAACTTACATTTAGCTCTTTAAGAAATTATAAACATTTGGTAGACTTTAATTGAGCAATATTAAAACTCGTTTTTATAATTTTTATTGATATGTAAGGCACTCTGTTCTCTGTTTTCCACTTTTTGGTTTGCTTCCGCCGAGCCATTGCGCGTTCCGTGGCGGAACTCAACGCCGCGCAGGAAATGGGAAATCCATCATCCCCGAGTGGGAATCGAACCCACGAACCATCGCATTCACAGGCAGACGCTAGCCTCTTCGCCACAACGGTCCTCGAAAGGAAGAAAGCAGTAAACGTAGTGCTTTAACATTAGGTTCCCACGGTTCCTACAGGTTCCCTCTGCTTACCTTGCCTACTAAGCTCTTAAATTGATATGTAATAGATCTACGTGATATCGTTTTAATTTTTTAATTTATAATTGTTCTACTATATTATTTCACTCTAAATTTAACCTAACTTAACTACACGCAAACGAAATCTTTATTTAATTGAATTTCGATCCCAAAATAATTTGTTTCATACAGTTTAGTCGCAACTGAGCGACTACGACGTCATTAGTCTGAAGTATCTCGACCACTCCAATTAAAAGTTGCATAAGGCGCTTAATTAACGCGTAGTTACAACTATTTTAATTGTAGGCGCTAAATAAACAGGTAGATATACCTAGTAGTCCATTGAAATTTTACATTTTAAGGGCCGAGTTTGACATTTATTAGAGGACGCAATTTTATTTTTGGGGGGTCAATGGAAGCTTAACGTCAAGTTTCCACAAACTTTCTTGGATTCTAATTGAATTTTTATTGAACCCGGTCGACTTTGGAGCGCTGTAACAGCGCTTAAGATGAATGAAATTAAAAAATACATACAAAAATTTTCCTCAAAAGATTATCTACAAGATTGGTCTAAAGAATTTTTTTTGTAAAAGTATAAAAAAATGTTATAGAGCAAAAAAAAAATAAATATAATTTTTTTTTCGCTTTTTTGATTATAATTTCTTTAATTTAATTAGGGCATACGATTATACAAACATAGTTTCCGAGATATCGCGAAAAAGTGTTTCCTCCCCTTTTTCCAAGATGGCGGCCGGGGGACAACGGTGGCGACCCCACAAACTTGAGGTTAAGCTATTGACCCCCCCACATGTCCCAAAAATAAAATTGCGTCATCTAATACATACAAAGCAAATGTAACATTTCAATCGACTATAGATAGATATATAAATTATATAAATTTTCGTTATTATAATGATAAAACATAAAAAATATATTTTTACGTTAAAAAAAATATATTTTTATAATAGTGGCTACAAAGAGAAAACTCAATTATTTATTATTATATTATTTTGGCGTTTAAACAATACATTAAGTAGCATGAAATAAATTTAATTTGATTAATTTTAAATGAGAATTAAAAGTGTATGAATGTACAAATTATCAATTAGTTACTTGCATAATATTAATATTACATCGACTTGATAGCCGTTACTAATAATTTTATAACTTAATCGGTATCTCGTTTGAAGCTTTTAATACCACGTATTCAAAAGATCTTGTGTCTGGATGTTGTAGGTAATTTTTATTGTAATTTGTTTACCTTTGATGTTTAAACATAATTGGTGCTCTCTTTATATGGATATCTTGATCTACGTACATGATAACTACCGCTTAAGTATATATACAGGAACATACATGAACTATGCTTGCGTTTTATTGCGTGGGAGCTACCCACATAACGAAGAAATTAAATCTTTCTCCCGCTTATAATAGGATAGGCAGAGGGAACTGCAGGAACCGTGGAAACATAGTATTAAGGCACTTAAAACAATTTAAGTAATGTGTAAGTAACTTAAAAATCATTTGTTCTTAAGGAATAATTAAAAAGCTTCTATTTATTTATATTTATAATCTCAAGTTCAGCTTTGTTATAATGTTTAAAACAAACATGCTATAAATAATAAGTTGCAATTTTAAAAAAGTATTACATAAAATTTAATCTTTATAACCATTGTAATATTTCATACTATTATTTTTATTATTGGTTAAACAATTATATAACAGAACCTTTAGATAAAAGTATTTACACAATATCGAAACCCACAACGTTGATTCATATTAACTGTTATCCACCATTTTATGCGTTTATGATAACTATTAAAGATTTTGCGGTGTCTTACAGTATGTTTATGATTATACTCAAATGTTAAAATTATTTATATGCTGTGATCTGATCATGATGATCAGATCATGTGGCAACTACTTAACTCACAAAATGAATGGCTTTTTTGCATAAATATGTATATATACACACACACTCATACAAATAAAAATGAAGCGATTTATCAAAAAAAATTAAAATGAGTTCAATATAAATCAATAAATTCAATATAAATAATAAACATAGGGTGGCTTATTAATGAACAAACATTGTTTGCTATCAAGGAATTGTTATTCTTTATAGCTTCACAATTTTTCGCACATGGCAGGAAGAGGGAACTGCAGGAACCATACCATACCGTGTTAAGACACTCTGTCGCTATTCCATGCTTTCGTCGTCCGTGCTTTCCGCCTTTTTCGAGGCATTGCGCGTTGAGTGGCAGAATTCAACGCCACGCCTTGCCCGATTGCCAGAACGAGGAAAATGGAAATAGAAAAATCCATCTTCTCTTAGTGGGAATCGAACCCACAAACCAGGCAGACGTTACGCCTCTGCGCCACGACGTTATTATTAAGTAGTAACAAAAAATGTGATTACCTTTTAACAAGAATAATACATTGATATCTGCTTTACAAGCGCTTTTTACGATAATTAGTGTTTCTCTTCAAGACTAGGTCTGATAAGTTCATAGATATTGTCACTGTCATTCGTTTCCTTCGGTTCCATCTGCTTACGTATCGGTATAATCAGCTTTTCTCTTACTAACAAATAATCTGCATCCTGTTACTAAAGAGAAAAGTATCAAAAAATATCAAGATATCAAAGTGCGAGCTCTAATTATATCATAACGAAGTATATTTTGTATAAGTTTATATAGTTTAATATTAACCACATATACGACACTGTAAGTTCTAATTTTTTTGAATATTTAACTTTGAATATTTAACTTTTGAAGTGGCTAAAATGCTGTTTTATATAGTTATATATGATCTATGTTTCTTTGCATTTTATACTAGAGAGAAAAAAAAAACAAAATATAGATTAAAATAAATAAAAACAATATAAATAATTGATATCACGTACAAAATAAGATCAACCAAGCAAAAATTTGGAATGTTGTAACACTTATGTAAGCTGCAAGGTTCCTCCCAATGCCTCTATAGTCTGTAGGTGTCGGATTACGAAGGCTGCTATCTACATCACAGCACCTGTTCCTTAAACAATGGCATTTGTTCACTTTCGTTCGCGCCAAGACTTGTTAGCATTTTGGAATATCGAGCGAAGTCGTGACCGTAGTCTGTGAGTTCCCTCTCAAACATCACGAGCACTAGACGTTGATAAGGCGTTTAAGCATCTGAGAACGCAAGTAATTGCGTCCATGAATTGTGAATTAAGATACACCGGTGTAACAGATTATGTAAGTGTAGGTATCTAGAAACTGAACGGTACATGCATTTTATTTTAAATTTAACGAAAATATTGGTTGATTGGTAATTAAAATAAAATATTATATACATTTGTTTTCATAATGGTACAGATATTTGCAATATTTTAAAATTTACAAATAGTAAGAACTTTACATGTTTAACTAATTTTATAGAAGCTATTTTGATGCATACATATTTCAGAGTTAAACGAAATGAATAATAAGTAAAAATGAAAATCACACGTGTCGATTTGTTATTTTTAGTAACTAGACGTTTCGAATACTTGTTATTAGTCCGTGGTCACGAGAAGACGGCAGGTAGTGAATTGGGAATCGTCAATTATTGATATAGTTTTTATATCAAAATATAATATATAATAAACAATAATATGTTTAAATTACTTCATTTTTTTTTTTTTTTTTAGCTTCACGCTTTTATCCCGCACATGGCAGGGTAGGCAGAGGGAACTGCAGGGACCATACGAACCTAGTGTTAAGACACTCCGTTACTTAGTCCCTGCTTACTTCGTCCCCGCTTTCCGCCGTTTTCGAAGCATTGCGTGTTGAGTGGCGGAACTCGACGCCGCGCTTTGCCTTAGTTGCCAGAGCGCAGAAAATGGAAATAGAAAAATCCATCTTCTCCGACTGGGGATCGAACCCAGAAACCGTCGCGTTAGTCGCGTTACAGGCAGACGTTGTGCCTCTGCGCCACGACGGTCCTCTACTTCATTGATACTCTTAAAAATGAGTTTCAGAGAATATTCTATGAAGCTTCAGATTTATATAATTATATTTATTGCAATCGTTTTAAAATTAAAATACACAGTTGTATAAGGCGTAGGGCTTTTCAACAAGAAAACTGTAACTCTTCGGAAATCAAACCTATGCCTTCTGGCATGATGAATGCCAGAAGGCTTACGTCATTGATTAGAGTTATTACACTACTAATCATACAAACCAAGCAAAAACTTAATTGATCAAAAATAATACCTTATTAAGTTTACATAATATTTTTTGATTATATAACAAAATAATTTCTCCCTTACAAATATTATGACATTAAAGTAATTTTAAAAAAAGTGCTCTTTCAAATTTTGCAATAACGTTCTGCGCCCGTAATACTGTTGTAAATTCCAATAACTGCGTAACCTTTAAAGGTCAACGTGTATTCAATGGTTCAATGGTTTACATATTTTTTCATTTTAAAATATGTTTCAATCATGTATTGACATATTTTGTGATTATAAGTAGGTTTTACGTTTAGTCCTTTTATACTAAGGCAAGTATAATTTTCTTCTAAAATTAACTATGTAAAGCATGTATTACACTGTGTTTATAAATGAGCCAGCATATAAATATTTTTTAGCCTAACACTGTTTGGCACCTGCCAAAAGTGTTAGATCAAAAAATACTTATACAAAAGTAGGTAGCGAGAATATTGTGTCAAAATACTCCAAGCAAAAAAGGGTCGCTAAAATTTGAATATAACACTTGTCGTGTGATGAAACTCAAGAATATAACTTTAGGGAAAAAATTAACAGATAACCCTCAACCAATGCCTTCACAAGGAACATTTCTCCCAAAAACATTTCTTAATAGTTGAATGGTTGTTTTAATACTTGTAAAGTACCTTTATTATATTTTAAAATACAATTTAACACAAGTAACTGACATTCACATGTCAATATTATGCTTGAAATAATTCTTGGCATGGAAACGGCATGTTAATATTAAATTAAATTACAATGTGTTTTCTTATATAAAACGTCAACACATCATTAAGAGAATTAGATACGGCATCAGTTGAACTATTTCGCCAGTGCTGTGTCATAAAAGTAAATAAATGTTTAGAAAGGAGCCATTTTAATGAGCGGACAAAACAGACAGGCATACACTACTTACTATAAAATATAATTGACACATTTGACGTAGTAACAAGGTAATTGTTGACCCGATGATTGCGGGTTCGCTTCTCACTCAAGAAATATTTTAATTATATTAATTTATATGCTGTAGCAGAAAGCTTGATTTCATTATAATTTTTACAGCGGCTGGTCTTAACACTAAGTTGTGTTTTTGTATGTATCTATCAAATCTGTACTTTTTTGTATGTATATTTATTATTTACTTTTGTGATTATGTGATCGCCATTGTACGTAATAATAACTATATTAATTTTTCTGTAATTTGTAAAATTTTATATTTTATGAGTTATATTGTCTTCTCTGTACTCTATCTACGCTTGCATATAAAGCGTAAAAATAATGTTAGGAAGTGTTATTGAAATAACACATTTTCACAATTATTATAAAATATTAATATCAAACTTAGTGATAAACAAGTAGTTTGTTCTAAATAATTTCTGTATGGCTTCTATGTGAAAGGAACATGATCTGTGACCATATGTTGTGATCGCCAACGCGACGACCGAGCACGCGATTAAGGACACGGCGTCAGTACCTGTCACTAAATTTAAAACATTTTTACCTTATATGAAACTTACCTTAAATTGAAGAAATTATGAATTATAAAAGCTATAAGCCTAGTTGAGTAATTCACGTAAAGGATAAAATTATAATTATTTATATGGGAAAAAGGAGAAATTCAATTAATATAAAATTATATTATATAGAAATAAAATACAAAATATCTATTATGTAATTTCACAACGATGAGCACCGGCCCATTAGCTCAGTTGGTTAGAGCGTCGTGCTAATAACGCGAAGGTCGCGGGTTCGATCCCCTCATGGGCCAATAAATTTTTTTGTGTAAGTTTTGTATGATTAATTTTTTTCTTCCATACTATGACGCCTTTTTGTATTATTTTATTGATTTTTTAATATATTTTAAATATAAAATACTTACCAATTATTATAGTATTGTATCTACAATGCCTCACCATATTAGTTGTGATTGGGACTAAGTAATTGTGAATGTCACTTCAACTTGGAATGTCACTCAGATTGATCTATTTTTGTTTTTCCTTATCGACACCAAAGCCACAGTTTTTGTGCCGCGGAAATCGCTGTGCTTTGTCTTGTTATCATAGTAATAACACAAAGCGCGGCGTTAAAATCCAACACGCATTGTCTCGAAAGTCGGAAAATAAGAAAGGAGTGTCTTAAAAGTATAAGTAAGTCTATGTAACATGCACAAGAAGCTTAAAAATATAAGTTATAGTGTCATTTACTTACCCTTCCTTTAAAAGTTTGTTAAAGTATTTTATTAATAAAATATCGATTTATTAATAAAATACTTATGTCGTTAATGTGCTTTATGCGCGAGAATTGAACTTAGCTGAGTCGAATCGACGCTCAATAAATAAATATATTACTTTAAATATTATATTATTTAAATTCACCAAACAACTGTTTTCGCGATCTTACGATAGCATTATGGTAAAATATATATAAGTTTAGCTTTTCTCTTGATTTTATTTAATACATTACGTAAAATGTATGCTTATTATGTATGCACATGAAACAAATTAAAATTAAAATGCAATTTCAACAATTTTTACCTGCAAATTAGAGAAAATTTAAGCGTATGATAATTTTAATAACTACGACAATATGGTACAGCGGCTCTCAAACTTAAATGAAATAGAAAAATCCAGAGCATAAATATTAGTAAGACCAGATTTCTTATAACTGAACTGTCAAATTGTTTTTAATTATTTTATTTTTAATACCAAATATAAGAGTTACCACTATAAAATAATTAAATTTATATTTAAAATTAAGAAACAAAACGTAAATTTTTTTTTTCCTAATGGTCCGTCTTTAAAAAGGAAAAAATGGAACCCTTATAGGATCAATTTGTTATCTGTCAAGATCATTTTCTCAAAATATTATACTGGAATCAAGTTGAGAAGAATATTAAATATCCAATGCAATAATTTCTTAATAAAAACATAAAAATTTCAATAAAAAATATTTATGCTTAGGCTAATGATAATTCCTGTTAGAGTAAGAACTTAAATACAAAGTAACAAATTCCAAAATAGAAAATTTATACATATATCCTGGAAAAAATAAACAAATATCGCAATTCGTTTTATACAAAATGATATGTATACGACCGCAAATTTAATATGTAAACTCTTATAATTTGTATTGATTTGACATAAAATAATGAAAGTCAAGAAATATGAACTTTTAGTACATGTACAAAGGAAAAAATCTTAAAATTCATAATATATAACTTTAACACAGAAAGAAATTAAACTTACGTTTGTGGTTTATTTCATACAAAATTACAGGATACTACCGCAAGCTGTAATATGTACGTAGTATTTTTCTCAGGGAAATATCGCATGAAAGGGGAAAGCTCGGTGCACAAGTACCTACTGTACGCATTTGACAGATTTTTTGTCGATATTTTTTATCTCGTTATTTTGTTAAATACCCATTTTTAATATTTATTTGCGACTCATAGTTTAAGAAACACTGCTATTGGCTGTAAAGCTAGCGAGTATTTGTATTATTTACGCTTCAGGCCGTAACAATAAGTCAAAATCATGTTATGGCTGTGTAAGTATCATAATTTTTTCCTCTTAATTTTATAATTATTGATATTTATTTTATATATATATCGTATACCTATTTAAGAATTTGATGTTCCAATATTATTATATTTTCAAATTAAAATTATTTTAGTTTGTTCACGCAAGTAAAAATTTAATCAAGTATCTAACTTATAGTAAAATTAATTACTGTAATTTAATTTTAACCAGAAATAATACATGGTTCAAACAATTTATTTCATAATAAGTACATAATTAACACATACAATGTAATATTTTACTGTATTTTCAGCGATATTTCTTCTAATGTTTTCCATACAAGACAATTACGCTGTAAATTTTGATTGCCCTTCAAACCAACCCGTTTGCGCTACGGACGGAAAGACGTATGAAAATATATGTGAATTTAAACGAGCGAAGTCTGAAGACAGTGATTTAGCAGTCCTACACGACGGCCCTTGTCTTATGCAGATCAATTTAACTAAAGATAATATGTTTTCAAAGAACGGGAAGGCAAAGAAATCTAAAAATATACTTAAGACTAACAAGAAAAGTGAAAATGAGAAACTATTTATTATTTTACCTCTATATGTACTTCAGCGGTTAATATAGATTTTTACTACTGTCGCTCATGTTGGATTGGTTGTTGATAAAAGTTTTCGTTGCAAAAAATATATATATTTATAAATTCTGTTATTACAAATATTGAGCGATTAAATTATTTTCTTTTAATTAATATTTTTATTTTCATTTTGAAAGACGTAATAGTTAATTTATTTTAATTATACATAATATTGTTATAAATCGAATAAAGAAATAGGTATAAAATTATTATTGTAAAGAATGGACTAAATTATTTATGAAACCTTGATTTTAATTGTAGAGTAATATGAAACTATATAAATAATTAATTGTTAATGCAATTGTTAAATTTACTTTTTATGTATAAATATTTAAGTTCTATGGAATACAATAAAATAGTATAAAGCAGGAAATATAATTTTGAGAATCTTAGTTGTAATTTATTTTTAATCTGTTTCCTATTTGAAAGAATGTATATACTTTAAGGTTACCTAAAACTTTAAATGTAGGCCATGTGGATAGCTTTTTTGTTATGAATTAGCTTAAGCACAGAGGAGGAGTTAAATTGGGTTTTAAAAGCGTTAGTCAGTCAGTCATACATATTTGAAGTCTGTATATGGCAGTCTGTACAAAATATTGATTAAATGTTGATAGGTAAAATAGTTTAATTTTGTTTTTATACAAGAATGATAATTTTTATACGAAAAAGATAAGTTTCTTTTGTTTGCCTTGACGTTTCTTCTTAAGGAAGAGACTGTCTTAAGGGATGTGGGAATTAAAAGTTCCAAAATAAAGTAAACAAAATATTTTTATTTTTTTCTGTAATTATATAAAGTTTTCATTTGAAAAAGGTACATTTGTTTATTTTACATATTATAAATATATATTTTTTTTTATATTATAAATATATTTATATACCATTGATATAAGTTTACAAAGTTCAAATTCATACATTTCACGTTTCAGTAGTTAAATTAATCACTTTAATGAATTTATGTGTGTAACATTAGCGCTTGACTAATGAATTATAAAGCAATTTCCACTTACATGTCTGTATGTGATTTTGATTTTCAAATTAAATTATTTTAATTCAGTAGTCTTATCAGTTTTTTAACAAAATTCTACTAGACGAAGCTCTATAACGTTGTAATAATGTTATTAATTACGGGTAAGACAAAATCTCTTTTTTACAGATACGGATATAAATAAATATAAATATTATCGTTTCTTTTTTAGGCTTTGCGACATTGATAACTGTACTCATAAATATATATTTTGTCAATACAAACACGATTGGTGGATGTGATCCTAGAGGAATGTATAAATTTCCATATATATGTGGATCTAATGGGAAAACATATAGCCTTTGCGATTTTCAACAAGATAAGCTTTTACGTTATCCAAATCTTACAATATCATCATTTGGTACTTGTGAAAAACCTTGGCATTCCAGAGGTGATAAACTAAAGGAGAATAAACCTGTCGATCAGTATTTAGTTAGTGCTGATCAAAAACAAATGTTATACGGTAATGAAATGGATGAAAATTTAATGGAAACAGTGTTTATACTAAAGAAGTACAACAATGCGTAAATATGATTTTATGTTTATGTTATTTTGTCTAAGAATAAGTTAAATTTAATATAATGTAAGATATGAACTTAAAATACTATTTAGTTGTACTATACTGTGTTCCCACATTATTCTCTCTTTATTCAATAATAGGGAACCTCTAGAGTGCAGCTATAATTATATATGCCGTGGCTACAGTGGGATATATATATATATATATATATATATATATATATATATATATATATATATATATATATATATATATATATATATATATATATATATATATATATATATATATATATATATATATATATATATATATATATATATATATATATATATATATATATATATATATATATATATATATATATATATATATATATATACGCACACAAAATAAACAACAAACGAAAATAATACTATTATTCTTTATTTCAGCAAAAATAGGATGAAGTTAACTCATAAAGTAAATCCAAGAAGAATATATTTATATTCATTCAAAAATACATTTTAGGCCAACATTTATTAACAAGTATTAAGTAAAGTATATAAGTATAAATTAACACAAATATTTTTTAATAAAAGTGATTAAAATTAATTAGACTTAATATTCATGTTTATCATTGCATTTACAAACATTGTATAAAATATCTGCATTATATATTCTACAAAATATCAATATATTTCATACATATATAAATATTAATATATTGTAATTTATATAGTATCAACATTAATGGTGCTGTACCTTTTATTTCTTTAAATTTAGATATATTTGAAAGCTCTTATTATTTATTCAGTTAAGATTTTATGCATTCTTCTGAAAACACCACATATTGGAGTTTTTAAACCATTTCTTTAAACTTGCTGTATTTAATAACTGTGATTTGACAATGACTTTTTTATTGTTACATTTTTAAAAAGATAATTTAAAAAAAATGGTGTAACGACTGGAGAATAGTACAAAACACTTAAATCATAAACTTGTTAATTACATAAATTTGTTTTTATAATATAGAATATTTATTTTAGTTTTACTTTACATCAAATTAAACGCTTGTAAAATATAAGACATAAATAATGTTTATTTAAAATTATAATAAAATTGTTGCTCGTTAGTACGTACAAAAATTATATATGTACATACATATATATTGGTCTTATTTCATTAACATGTTGATTTTACGAACAGGGCCAATCAACAGTGTAGAATGCATGAACTTGTTTTAGAAATATCTTCCTCGTGACTACCAAAATAGTAATCCTCACCTACCGTCTCAGTTACATTTCTAGTTCCATATCCGTGTAAAAGGTTCAAAGGACATTCGCCTCTGTATAGAATGTATAAACTTCTGTCATACCTTTTAGCAAATTCCAATTGGCATTCATTGTGATACGTTCTCCAATCATTCGCGCAAACCGGGGCGTAAATCTGACATATCCTTTTACAATTACCTCTGTGTAAAATTGTAAGATGTGGCCACCTTCTCTTGTGTTCTAAAAATCGTAATTTTGTCGCATAGTTTTGAAAATTTGAGGCACATAATGAGCTATATATATTTTTATATGTAGGCGTGGGTAGCTCTTTGGTATACAGTGGAACGACAAATAAAGCAATCCAGATAGCTAAAATCACAGTAAAGATTTTTTTATAAATAATATAAAAATGGATTTTTACTGATTTTACTTCACTATAACGCACCAAAAATAAACATAATCTTTGTTAATCATAAAAACATTTCACTTTAATAATTCAATAGAATTTAAAATTGTAATATAACTGATTGCAATTTCTTCGAGATTCTATCATAAATTATTACTTTCTTACTGCCGTTATCGAAACGAACAACGTACACTTACTTCACTGAATTAATTGAATTTAGTTAGGGTAAACTTAGACAAGATTAATGTAGGTTTTTACTAATAATAATCGTGTGCATAAAAAATTATAATTAACTTATATATATATATATATATATATATATATATATATATATATATATATATATATATATATATATATATATATATATATATATATATATATATATATATATATATATATATATATATATATATATATATATATATATATATATATATATATATATATATATATATATATATATATATATATATATATATATATATATATATATATATACTATATATATATATTATATATATATATATATATATATATATATATATATATATATATATATATATATATATATATATATATATAAGTTAACAAATAAAATCAGGGAGATAAACAACTAGATTTTTTAAACTTCACGCTTTATCCCGCACATGGCAGGGTAGGCAGACGGAACTGCATGAACCATATGAACATAGTGTTAAGACACTCTATTGCTTAGTCCCGGCTTTCTCCGTCCTCGCTCCCGGCTTTCTCCGTCCTCGCTCCCGGCTTTCTCCGTCCTCGCCTTGAGTAGCAGAACTGAACGCCGCAATAACTAATTATTAAATTAAAATATGTTTCTTTTAAAAATTTATTTTGCAACTATTCTTGTAATTAATCTGTATATTTGTAGGCGTTAGCAAAGCACAAGCAAACAAACAGAAACCGATCTCTACAAATACTAAACGAATGATGAATATTAATAATTAACAATGAATGAAATTCTTTTTGTTTTAAATTTAAGGAAAACTCAAATTTGATTTTCAAGACCAGAAAACTGGACTAAACTTTAACTTGACTGGATAAAGCACAGGAAATGAAAATGCCATTAAAACAAAAGTTATTCAAAGTGATGGTAATTTCCTGTTGACATAATACAATCCGATACATACAGGATAGTATACTATGTATAGACCTAAATAAATAATATAAGAAGTTTTCCTTGACAAATAAGAGCCATTGTGACTTACGTCAATCGTAGTGCAACCAGACGCTAGTCCACAGCGTCCGGTTGTAAATGTGACATTTGTCGTATTATATATTTTATACTAGCGCCTTCTACTATATTTGCGTGGATCTCACGAATCGAGAATTCCCGACTTTCATTTACTGAAATCACCATCGAAAGTTAAGTTCAAAGTTTACCACAATTAATATATTTAAATAAGCTTATAAGCGATATTTAAATAATCGTATTATATAGGGCAAGATAGGCAGAGGGAACTGCAGGATCTATATGAACCCAGTGTTAAGACACTTCGTTGCTTAGTCCCTGCTTTTTTTCCGTCCCTGCTTTTTTTCCGTCCCCGCTTTCCGCCTGTTTCGAGGCATTGCGTGTTGAGTGGCGGAACTCAACGCCGCGTTTTGCCTAATTGCCAGACCGAAGAAAATGGAAATAGAAAAATCTATCTTCCTCGAGTGGGAATCGAACCCACAAACCGTCACGTTTACAGGCAGAGGCTTTCGCCTCTGCGCCACAACGGTCCTTTATATACCTACGTATAAGTAGTAACTAACATATTTATACTTTTCCCTATAGGATATATTTTTTAAGATATTTTAGATAATGTTTAATGTATAAATTAATTACCTATATAACTGATATAGACTGTAAATAAATTAGTATAAATTACATTTTCTCTCGCAGTCTTAAGCCAAATTTGACTTGTCTAAACACTGTACTTTCCAAACTCAATTATATTGTCCAAATATTCATTTTCCCTCAATAACCCGTTTGTACGCTTTAAAGTCTTTTTAGACTTAAGAAATTTGAATAACTAACAAACCGAAGTGAAATTATTGCAAGGCTTAGCAGAAAATATTTTACCAAGTAGAAATGGCAAAAAGTAATCATAAAATATATAGCAACGTTATAGCAACAATTGTTATTTTTTTATTTAACATACAAAATAAAATGTCTTAAGTACTACGTCTTTCTACATTTTTGTTTTTGTTGAAATTATACATAGATTAAGTAAGTTTGTATATAATTATGAAGTATGCTTATTTTTTTAAATAATTTATTAAGTGTTAATCATATACTTATTACTTATATTAATTAGAGTAGCGGATTTTCATATTTCATATTTTCAAGGAATAGTCTTTTAAGTTTTTGCGACCATTACGTATCTATATAATAGTCAGTTCCTAGATTGTCTTTATCCAACAATTTCTGTTTTTGAATTGTTTTTGAACACCTCTAATCTAAAAGCGTAATGTTGCACGACAAATTAATACTTTTAATTTATACTGTTTGCAATTTATAAGAAAATTATATACAAAACGAACTTATTTACAAATATCCATATTGTTTTTAAAAAAAATATACAATCTCAATACTGATCAATACAAATAAACTCTTAAATTATATAAAATCAAAATAAAATTTAACGAAATAAGCTTGTGGGACTTGACTACTAAAAGTGCTACAAAACGAGTGAGATACGTATCATCATGTTACAACATAACAAGTAATAGCTTACACCATGCACCCACACTGTAGCCGCAGGCAGTATGTGAAGAAATTACTCCACTGATTATAATGAATGGTTGGTACTAAATGTAAAACGATCTATATTTGTACAGCTATTATTTATAAATATGATTGATTTTAAAAATACTTTCACTGTTATATAAAATAGTGTAATTCACTTAGGTATTAAAATGAAAATAACAACAGATGAACGATGAGATATTTAATATAAGAATGTATAATTTGTGAACCATTAAAGTTAGATTTTATTTTCAATTAAATTGTGTAATTTACGTAAAACGAAACGGAATGAATTTTGTTTTTATATTTGTTAGATTTATAGATCACTATTGTAATCGGTGACCATTCGTACTTTGCTTGTATAAAATTTACTATTTAAATATACATTTGTTTGCTTTAACTTTAAATAAAAAAATCCAATCATTGACATCTTACAAATAACCGGTTTGGTCTAGTCGGCTAGTCGGATAAAGCCATAAAGGGCACATTTATATTATTTATACGTATTAAATATTCCCTTTAAATTTAAATTCGTAAGAACCATTAGTTTTACAATTTTTACCAAAATATGAACGAGTATATCCAATTTATCATAAAATAATTATTTTTCATAAGTTCACTATTTCCGCCGTATCTTAATGAGGCGAATCGAATGTAAGCTATATAACAGCAATATTCATCACTCTGTCATATATTAAATTAAGTGTAAAAAGGTGCAATTTGTAACTTCACAAAGTATATAACAATATTGATATAAAGCGATTTATAACGACCCGACACAGCATTTACTAATGACAGCAAATGCATCTGTGGATGAAATTATAAATTCCTATTTCATTATAATTTTAATCTATCTGTTAGCGCAGATGACGTGCCAGTCTACAACGAAAGGTGGATTCGAATACCGCTAGGAAGTGATGAACGATTTCCTCGGATTATTTGTACAATGAGAAAATTAATTAAATGATGGACGGTAAGTATTGAACAGGAATCCTATCTTTAAGAAGGAGGAGTATAACATTTGTATTATTTTTTTAGAGAATACATTAAAAAAATCCAATAACGTAATAAAATATGAAAAGCATATATGAGTTTCCATAGGTCACGGTTTAAGTATATTTTTTTGCTTAGTGCGGATTAACATTTAAAATAATAACATAATTCAACAAAATAGCATTCTCTATTGCTTCCTAATAATTGTTCTTGATAAAAATCTCCGGGTAGTGAAAAATTGTGAAAATTTTCCTACAGAAATTGCTAACAATGCAGTAAGTTGTAAAAAACGTATAAGAAGTACTACAACTACAAAGTTCAGTACGCTGGGATGGTTTCCACAATGTACAGATTCAAGTCCAGTGCCGTTAAAAAATATATATATAATTTTAAAATATTTTAAGATGAACGTTATCCTTAATTAGATAAATGCTAATTTTCATCCTATTTATCCGGGAAGCGGAGAACAGAGTGTCTCAACACTACCCTGTATTATACTGGGAAAATCTATCTAAGGGAAAAATATCAAAAAACCTCCAGTTAGATATTAAAATTATATTATTTTAGTCGTTAGTGTAGCTATTTGCATTCATATAATATGAATTTAATTCCACAAAACATTACATATATACGTTCTTATTACAACTGTAATGGCATAAAACTTATATTTAATTTATCATTAATTTATCATTACATTTTCGTAAACATTTCTAGACGATTTTCTCGACTTAGGAAATTGTAATATTTTCTATTAACATTCACTAATTACTAGTGTACATTATGTTGACTGTTCTCATTAAATTATCAGTTAAAATAAACAATTTCATTTTATTTATGCCTTAGAAAAAATAAAGTAAAATTTTATTTGAAAATATAACGTATACGACCTCCTATAGCTTTTTGGCTTTACGATGAACCACGTATGTTGCAGAATAGAAAGCAATTATTTTTTAAATAATATTATTTTAAAAATAATTATTACTTAAGTATTGTTTTAAATTATTAAAAATAAATTATAATAATTAAATATTAAAAAGTAACTATCAAAATATAGTACTCTGCCAATATGTTGATGCATATGGATATGAAATGCATGTGGTAGATTTACAACGTGTAAGACGCCATAATAGTACCTATGCCACAAAATATATTTCCGTTTTGCAAAACGGAAGTTGTAATAAAAAAATTACAACTACGTCGAAAGGTGTCTTGACCTTTCCAAATTAGGTGTGCGTAACTTGTCCTTCAATATGGTATCCATTTAGCAATAATATATGAATATTATATGTGAATTGTTTTATATATAAAATGTTATTTATATATATTAAATTATGAAACCTATTAACATAATTATTGTTTTGTTTTATGGTAGGGAGATTCGTGGAATCATTAATCTCTTCTTTCTCCAATATCCAATCAAATATCAATACGGAAAATGGCGCGCATTATAATATTAATGCATAAATTATTTTTAATGCCTAAATATCCTAACTCTGTTTCTCAAAGGCATTAATAATTTATTATATCTTCAAATGAATTGATTAATCCAATATTTAAAAAATTAAAACATTCCTTTATAATAAGATAGTGTTTTTATAAAATGACTTTGTCTTCGTGACCTTTAACATAAGTAAGTGAATATAAAAGTTCTCGATAGCTGTTTCGTGACAGCAAACTATCAAGCACGCTACGTAATTTAACTTGAGACATCATCATCAAACATGATAGGCGCCTAACACGGTATCGTCAAATGTTCTGGTAAATAAGAAATAATATGATGAACATGTGTTATCAAGATTACAGAATATATAATCGTGTTAGTAATTATATAGGTTTAAAGGTTTTAATTTTTTTGCAAGAATAGTTTTTATCACAATAGCTTTTTTTAATACTGGCTATTTAACACTTACTAAAATATGACAATAATAAATTACACACAAACAATATTCGCTTAGTTCAATGTTTTTATAATTTAAATATTTTTTTAAGTCATTTACATTTTTCTACAAAAATTTCATTAGTTTTCGTATAGCTGAAATTACCTAATAAGCAATCCTAAGAACAGTAAATAATATGGCCAAGAGACTAAGTCACAACGAAATAGACAGTATTCTAGCGACACCATATTGTGGAAACTAATTCATATATAAAATAGGAATAATATAAATACAAATAATGCAACACGCATATATAACGTAATTTCATACTGTCTTTTTATATTTTGCGTAATACTTTTCATACATATAACTATGATTGCTGTATAAAGTTATATAATAATAAAACCTGTCGTATTGAATGACAACAATATGTCATATGATATCTTACATGAGTTTTTTACCGTTCACGAAATTCTCTTTATACTGTAGTGTAGCATGTCAAGATTTTTATTAATGTCTTTCAAAGCTCGGCGTTGAGTTCCGTCACTCATCACGCAATGCCTCGAAAAGCGGAAAGCGGGGAAGGAGAAAGCAGGGACTAAGCAACGGAGTGTCTTAACACTAGGTTCCAATAGTTCCTGCAGTTTCCTCTGTCTACCCTGCCATGTGCGGGAAAAAGCGTGAAGCTAAAAAAAATTATCTTTTATACTTGAATTGTGTAGGTATAGTTTGGTAGTGTTTGGTAGTATTATAAAGGATGTTTATTTTTATATATATTGACAGTATACATTATTATAAATATACTACGATCTTTAAAATTATAGTTACTGTGGATTTTTAGTGTATAATAAATAACTTTAAATATTCGACGTGAGTTCTACTGCCATTCAAGATATCAAGAAATACAAGAAATATAATCAACATACATTATTCTAATTTATATTACTATTTATTTTATCTGGTTTTTTGGATAAAAGTTAGCGTTGGTTTCCAGCGCGTATCACACAATATTACTAAATAGAGTAGAAGATGAAAGCAAAATGCCACTTAATTACTTTCAACTTAGTCAAAAAATTTTAATATATGCAACGTAAAAGTGTTCTACTAGTCAGCTAATATTAAACTATATATTGGCTATGTATAAGTAAAAAAAAACTAGTTTCAAGACATTCCGTTCTCAGCTCCGTGCTTTTATTGTCAGAGCGAAAAATGAAAAAAAAAATCACTACAATTGAGGTAAGGACCTACAACCATCCTATTTGCAACAACATTATATATTATTTTTATGATTTTTAAAGTGTTAATCCACACTGAGGATAGAAATAATACTTAAAGAAAACATATAAAAATTTGAACGCAGCAGGACTCGAACCCGCGCCCTCCTGCGAACCGTGCAGGCGCTCTCACCACTGAGCCATGCGTTCTGCATCACGCCGCGTTGAAATTCTTATATGCTTTTATACAACTTATATCGATGTTAGCATCTCTGTAAAGAGGGAGATTTTTACAAATTTCCGCTACCCAAAGACCATTACAATGAACAATCGTTTGGCGAGAGAGAATGCTATTTTTATTAAATATTTTTAAGATTTTTTATAAATTTTTATATGTTTTCTTTAAGTAACATTATATATTTTTTTTATTTAAAGTTATCATCTCTATTTATTATATAACGGTTTAATCTAATTAAGTTATCTAATAAGACGTAATTTATTTGTTCTTTTTTATAGGCATTTTTTTATTCGTATATTTTGTATTAATATTTATATATATTGTCTTTCTTGTCATTACTACAATTTCCTTTTCGTATATTTTTATTTAACCTTGACCGTTGCAAATTATTTAATACCACACACAACGTTCTGCACGAATTCAAAAATTCAAAAACCAAGCACGAATATAACTAAAAAGAACTAACTATATCAATAAAAATAAAAGTAACGGCAAAACAATTAACAGCATTGCTACTAAGATAAATGGTTACATAAACTATGAAGGCCAAATCTTAAGCTACATATATATACAGATACAAGTTGAATGGGTATATACGTGACAAGTTAACGATAGAGGCTCATAAGGTACTTGGAAATACGTTTAAAATGTTGAGTGTCTACTGTGTTTAGTAAATCAACATGATGGAATGCGGTCTGATCCGCACTAGCGATCTACTGTTGCTATTCACGACGGTATTGAGATAATCATGCTATTGATTATTTTGCTTTGAATTTCATTGTTTATTTTTTTATATATTTTGTCGTTTTGTTGTTCAAATGATATTAGCTGATGACAGCTAAATGTTCTTATTATTTTGATGTTTGTTATACAGGTAGATATGTTATTCTACGGGTTCTGTACGTACCAAGGAAAAACGGCAGGATTATATAGGATTGCTATTTTCTTAGTGAGTATTTAGAGTTAGCGTGATAAATGCTGAAATTATAAGCTTAAGTATCCAGGTTTATATTTTCTCCCTTCGAACATAGAAAATATCATACTTTTAAGTCAAAAGCGTACTTATTCAATAGAATTTGAGAATATTATAAATTTAGTGATAATATTTTAAATAAATGAGTAAATCTAAACATCGCTAATTTTTAACTTGTCACAGAAAAAATACTAAATTATATCTGTACTTAAGAAATTAAGTTCAGATACAATTTTGTATTAAAATATAAATATTTAGCGTATTTTTTAATTTACGGAGCTTAAGTTCCTTAAGTTCCGCGAGTACTACACTTGCTTGACTAATATTTAATTCCTAAATACCTGTAACAAAGTCATCGTTTTCATTACAGAATTAACAGCAGCATATCATTATTTTTTTATGGCAAGGCACCTACATACATATATAATGTAACAAATCGAACTGGAAATTGCATAAATCATGCAAACGATTCTTATATAAACAGGAATTACATATATATAAAACATAGGTGGCGTGTAATATCAGCATACAAACTTATCACAGACTTATTATATGCATAATTTTTTTATGTTGTTACATTATACATATAATTATAAATTAGCTTTGAAGTATGAGATATACATATATAGGATTTTAATAATATAAATCGATAAATTTATAAATTTATTGTATTTTTTTAGCTTCACGCTTTTCTCCCGCACATGTCAGGGTAGGCAGAGGGAACTGCAGGAACCATAGAACCTAGTGTAAAGAAACTCTGTTGATTAGTCCCTGCTTTTGATTTACCTAGTTCTAGAGCAAAGAAAATGGAAATAGAAAAATCCATTTTCCCCAAGTGAGAATCGAACCCAGAAAACGTAGCGGTACGAGTAGACATCGCGCCTCTGCGCCACGACGGTCCTCATATTGTAATTATAAAAGATAATAATAGAGAGTGGAAGTATATCTAATACCTATTTTATATACAAACTTTTTTTCAAAAATGTTTACAAGAAAAATACATTTAGTGTCCATTTTTATAATAAAGTAGCACTTTGGTAATATGTATATACAGTTGTCTTTACTTTGCCTTGTTGTTTGCTACCAACGTTCAATGACATCCTCAGTTCACACCATGATCACAGTCACGCTCGACAGCGGCTCGTCTCACGAGTGTGACAAATATCACGTTACTGAAAAACCTCGTATTCACAAGTAAAATAACTACAATTGACTGGATCGAATCCTTTTATTTGTACGCCCGCACTGTGATATAAAATATTCCAAGCACATAAAAAACTTGAATACAAAAGTGTTTAAAATACACTGAATGGAGAGAATAAACACTTTGGAAATTTACATTTATTGTTTAGTTTCGTGCAGTTAAGATTTATAATGACTATTATTATCGTTTTGCCATTAATATAGCGTAAAAATAAAAGTGATTTATTTTTCCTATATTAGATCGTATCCACAACCATTGCTTTTCCAAGTAAACGCTGTTCTACTGTGCCACAATGGCTGTATGGCAAGTACTGCTTATGGAAGTATGTAGGCATACGGATGGAAATGAAAAATATCCATTCAGAATGTAAGATTCAGTTCTTTAAATCCATTTTTTCTACTGACATGATAATTAATTATACATATTACAATAAGAAATTTAACTTATTTCTATCTGTATATAGAAAATATATCAAAAAACGATTAGCATTTATCAGTAAACTCAAGACAATGAGTTTTGCAAAATGTTTGTACAGGTGAAACTCTGCAACGACTTAACTCGTTCAAATATAGTTTTCACCATAGTATTAAATAAATTAATATATAAATTTAAAAAAATATAAATTGCCACATAATAACATATTTTATTGTGTAAAACTTTTAATTTATTTTCCTATTGACCAATGAAACAAAATTCTTATGATATTAAGCGGCTATATTTTAATACTATACAAACAAATGATATCAGTTTGTATTCCATTTGATGAACAAATACTATAATCAGTTGATTTTTACCCATATTGTGTTACAACCTGCAAATCTCGTTATCTATTTTCCTTCCGCTCGAACTCGAACTAGTGTACAAGCTCGGTCAACGTCCTTATTTAAAAGTATTATACACATTACCTTTACAGGTGCAATTACTTATCTCCATTAGTAGTCTGCTGTTAAGTAAACAAGCCCTAGATACGAAAATCATAAATTTTATTTAATTCTAAAGCAAGTTATAAGATAATTTATTTAATTCTTGACACAATTTTTTTCTTCTTGCGTTAAATTTTGTTTTTGTCATATCTATGTTATATTAACTAGTCTTTTAACCAATATTTTCTTAGTTTTATATTGAGAAATGTAAACCGTCTGTAGGTACTACGTTTTAGGCTAAAATAGTGGGTTAGATCGTTCAAAAGGGGAAATTTCTATAGAATCAAAGTTCCCCTTCGTCTTGGTTATACAAAGCGCACATTTTGCTTTCATTACTTTATGCGCAGTTTTCTGTAAGGGAAGGATGAAAATAAAGTGATTATTAATTCAAAGGCTGTATAGAATGAACTGTACATAAATATTATGCTTGAACGGTAAATATTATATAACAAATACATTTTTTGTTATTATTATTTTATGGTATCGTTTTCATTGATATTGTTTTGCAATCGGTATTCTTTTGGAAGTAAAATAATATCATTGTTCAAGTATGAATTTGAGGTGCCAAAATAAAATTTATTCAAGCGTTACGTAAATAAGTATTGTTTTAATCCGCAAATGTAGGTATATAATGAGGTGTTAAATGTCATTATATAGTAACAATATACGTTTTATTATATTTTTCATTTATAATATTTTTTTAAAGATATAAATAAAACAGTGCCATGTTAAAAACATATCAGATAGTATATTAATAACCTCTTAGCGTTAAGACATTTCTTTAAACAAACTTTCGTCTTAGGTGGATTAGGTGGATCTTATGGGAGTTTATAGGAAATAGGTAAATAAGAACAATCAAATTAGTCACAGTTTGTAGTTCCGGCAAATCAGACACAGTTGTGATAGTAGTTTTGTTTTTGTTAATTGGTTAATTTATTAGTATAGTATCTAAGTGCTTTTTTTCCTTTTAAGAATATAGCATTGAATTTGCGCTTATTTATTCCTTTTTATATTCATTTTTTCATAAAACTTATGTATATGTATTTTTTTATAGAACAAAGGTTTTTACATCTAAACCACTGGGCATATTGACAACTGTAATACAATTGTATCTATTTCTATACATTGTTGAAAATATATGTTTCATAACATTAATAATTATTACTGCAACGTCCATCAAAGATTATTAGGTACAATCATTATTATTACCATATTATTAATTACGTTATCAAGATAAGTACATGGCATTGACATTATTAAGCTATGATTGTTTGTATCTTTGAGCTTATCATAGATTATAATGGTTAACTTCATATTCGTGAAAATTCTCTTATATTTTAACCAATAGATATTACACTACAATAATAATATATAAAATACAGCTAAAAACTACACTTCAGATTCATAAAAAACATATAAGTCTACACTATAATTAGGAATTTCATCTAAAAAATTAGTTATAGATGGTAAACTACTCTGAAATATTGTTATTAAGTTACTTATGTCATTTAATGCAATTTCACGTGTGTTTTAAAGTTATTATTTAAATAAAACTATAATGTAAATAGTGTTGTTTTGCCATTTGGCTGTACTAATCGATGCTGTAACAGTATGTAATTCAGAACAGATACTTTACATAGTGATGTAACGTAAACGGAATAGACCTTTGGCGAGCGAGAATGACCTTTCTAATTAGTTTAATAACGAAGTTGATAAAGGAAGTAGTTCTGCAGAGGTGTAGATTAACTTCGCCTTGTCAACGTAAAGTGGTAACAGCTAAGAAACTTGTATACACTCTTGTATTTAAACTATCTATATCCAAGTAGCTTATTAAGTATTCCCTTAGCTTAGTAAGTAATTTAAGCCTCTTTAGCCTCTCTATCTACCTAAATTACATTAGTTAAAAGGTTTAACAGCTTAAACCTTTAAACCAATACAATTTGGATTTATGAACTTCTCCTTCTATATAGATGGTGAGCTAATGGCAATACTACCCACAGCTTTGTCTTATATTTAATTTGCTATGGAGGAACTACACATAGCATTTTACTGTTCTGTTCTGTTATGTTCTACGGTAAAGGCGTGTCGAGAATAGCAATATCTTTTCAACGATGATTTTGAAGACCAGACCCCATAAGTCTTATAGACTAATGTACAACAACGAAATGTTTAATTTAGTTTCTTATTTAAATAACAGTACCATTTTCTAGAACACTTCATCCACAACCATATATACATATGTAGGTATATCAACCTAAAATATCGTTTCTGTATGTTTGTCCATCATGTACGTATGTCCATTTTGCATCTAATTTGTTTGTATAATTAAATGAGATGTCTGCTGCTTTTATTAAACCGTATATCATACATAATCGATGCAGTTGATTCTATTACATCGTACAAGCACATTGCGTTTTTACTGCTGTCAATTGTACTATTGTGTAACAAGTTTTATCTATAGCTCAGTGACCTTAATCCAAAATATACTAAAATAATATTTCAATAACAATCATTAATCATTCAAGTTATTGTTGTAATTAATTCAATGATTATTGATGAACTTATTTTACATAATTTGAATTGTATTTTCTTAGTAATCGTATAAATTTAAAGAAATTTAATTTAAATAATATAAAATATTAAAATTCATATTCATGACTTAACTAGAAATTTATTTACAAATTACATTCCCACCAGGTATGTCAGGTAAGAATACAATCCGTCACGAATTAATTATATTATTTTTTCTCCACTCTGATAAGACAAGAAGAAAGAGCGACGAAGTGGCCTAAGATATTTTAATTAAATCCTGATAATATTGCACTTTGACATTTGATATGGAAATCACAGATTATTTAGCATACTGTCAAGGTAAATTGACATTAGCTTGGGTAAAGGTAATTTAGAAAATATATTACATTGCAAAGAAAAATAGTAAAAAATATTATTTTCATTCTAAAAAATTTTAGTTTTATTTTTTTAGTTTTCACTTAAGCGTACAGCCGTGGGAAGCTAGTGTTGTTCCATCCCCCATTTTACGTTATTGGAAGTTTTGCGTATTAAGTGGCGGAACTCAACGCTTGCCTAGTTGTCAGAGCGATGCATATGGAAATGAAATAATCCACTCAACACGAATCGAATCCACTGGGAATCGAACCCACAAACCGTCGCGTTTACAGGCAAACACTGCGCTTCTGCGCCGACAGTTCGTTTAGAATTTTAATATCTCAAATACGAATTAACAACTAAATGAATAGGTCATTTAAAAAAATACATTTCATTTTGACCAACCAAAGGAAACAAACACTTTGGTGGCCTAATAGCAAAACTTAAGCGCGCCTACGAGGCAAGAATTCGGCTGCATCACTGTAACGGTAGTTTGGCCATGCCAACCTTATTGTTATTCTAATGACACTTGTCCCTTTTGAACGATGATTTAGAACGCGTTCGATATTTACATAGGAAATACATAAAATTAATACAAATAAGTAATAGATATGTTATTTCAAAGAAATATTTCGATTAAAGAATTCGTTTTCGAGTTTATGTGACATATATTTCACTTTACTTTCGTTGATAGCTTTTTCTTTTTTTTTCAGTTGAAGAATAATGCTGTGTAATAAGGTTATTATTGACCATGACACTGATTAAGGAGAGAAGAGAATACTCTCTCCCTAAGAAATAGCAAGCACTATCGTGACTGCATGAGAGGAGCCATCGGTGATAAGCGGGTCCTCCGCGGGACTTGAACCTCGACCTAGAGCCCACGAGCGTTCTAGGGTGTTTCTAGGGTGTTCAATGATTTAAGTTTTTTTGTATATCGACAAAAATTCAAAAAAATTATTTTCTAATAAAAGCTTATGTTTTTAACAGTCGATTTATTTTGGAACTCACGTGTACTGGTTGTTAGTGTAGTTTGTGGTTAACATAATGGTTTCACATGTGTGTTTCTAAGTAGAAAATAAATTTTAACCATAGCGTGTAATAACTTTATAAATATTAAACAACACCATTATATCATAATAAGTAACACTAAATATTTTCTTCCATTAGCAATAGAGGCAAACCGTATAAATAACTGTGTATTTAATTAAACTGTAAATATTTTTTATGGATGCTATGAGAAAACGTTAGTTCTACATAACATAATTCTTTATTATACAAACTTAGACAGTTTTACGCTGACAATGTCATTTAATGAAAAATTTCACATCATACGTCCTCTTTATATTCAATGTTTGTAAATTTTTGTGTTTAGCCCTTTTGGTTTTTTTCTAAGTAAATAAATATATTAAATATGTACCTATAACAAAAAAAACTATTAACTAACATCTACATAAAATTTCACTTTTACTAACTATACTACGTTGTGTATATTTCGTAAATATCGATTATTATCTTTTAATATCTTCTACAATCTTTTTTAATCATATAATCCTCATACGACGTGATATTGGGGGAAGATTGGGGGATTGGGGGATCTACTCAACTGGCACGCTCGGAACACAATCAAAACAATTTAATTGAATATTGAAATATGTATACTACAACGATGAGCAAGCTTTAGGTTACTGCATAATACGCTTCATAATTAATAGAGGGACATTTTACTAAGCAGGCAGTACTAAAACATCTTATTTTTTATATCTTATTTATTTTTGTATATAAAAAATCGATATGTCACACACGGAATAAACACTTCAGTAACTTCTCAACATGAGTACCTCAGAATGCTTAACAATGTTTGTACAAGTCATTGAGATCATCAAACAATTTTCCACGTTAAGTGTAAATTAGTAAATAACCACAGATATTACACAACTGTTCAGGTCAGAATCGTGAATATTATTTTATAACGAAGTATAATTTGAACACTATAAAAGGTTAGGAATTTTCGAAATCAACTGCCAGGTAATTTGGGAGTTCAATAGTGAGTTCGTTTTATTTCGTGAGAATATCGAGGTAACAATTAAAACAATACACGAACTGCACTTGGATTAATGAATTTAATTAAACGTACATCCGATGATATTGCTCTCAAAAGTGAATGAAAGTAAAAAAAAATACTATAAATCGTATAGCCTTACGTAATATGAAATAAAATAAAATCAGCCAAGTGCGAGTTGGATTCGTGCTAGAACTAGAGGTCCCATTATCCATAGAAACGGTAAAATTACATTTTTAAATATTTATTAAAATAATATATCGTATTGGTATAACAGCAACAGAAATACATCTTCTATAAAAATCTGCTAATACACGCTTCAATTTAGTTCAAATATAAAATGAGCCAGGTTAAATATGTTTACATAGGTAGGTATTATAACATTATAAAATAATTTATAATGTGCTAAATCTCAAAATCGCTTCCTAGCGCGTTTATATATATTTAGCTACTTATTTATATCACAGTTGAGTGGACCATATTTGGAATAATATAATTAATAACGTACATTTTCCAAAGGGCTAAACAATCTTGTTCAGGGTTTTTTTAACAAAATAATAAAACATAAAAATGAATAAAATTATAACATAATTTCTTAATTATATGTGGAAATATTGACGCATTCAATATAAAATTAACGTCTCAGAGCCTCATAAAATTCGAAACACTTATTTCAAGAACAGCAGGTGAAAAAATATAAAATAACTATTCAAAAAAAAGTAAAATCAAGCAAAATTGTGCATAGCCTAATAATTTTACAAAGTAAAATCATGAGAAAAAGCTTGCTTTCCATAAATTAATATATATTAGAGCATCCGCACATCGCAATGAAAGTCATAATAGTTAATTAAAAAAATATACAATTTTATTCACTACACTAATTGCATGCAAATGTTTTTCACCGTGTATAAATCTCTAATACCACACTAAAATTATCTTAAGAGATGGACTTCTTCATAGGTAGGTATATGAAAGCGTGACCGTGGCCGCTGTCAAGTGATTAAGCAAACGTATGACAAGCGCTTTGGTTGCAGATGCAAGCATCGTTGCAAAACTACTTTAAATTTTACGATATATGCGTAAATATTTTTTCCAAAAGAAGTATGTAATTTTCTTCATATTTAACTTATTATGATTATTTCACAGATTATTTTCTTCTTAATGTGTATATCATTAGATCTTCAAACGGCTACTGTCGGTCTTGTTTAATAAAAAATGTAATAACGTTTAAAGATTGCGATTGGTTGTTAAAATGTCTATTTAAAATTAAATAAAATCTTATTTGTTTTATAATTTTACCATAAAAATATGTGGAAATCATGTATGAATCAATAAAAATGTTTTATTTTTTTAATTTATGGAATGAAATAGAAAATCCAAAAAATATAAATATAATGATATTTATAATAAGATAATTTCTAAAATTAGTATTAATTATGCAAATATGTACTCGCAGATTTTGTGGGTAGTTTGCGAAAAGAGACTTGTTAAAATTCAAATTAACTGCCGGACTTATTAGGTATATAATTTGCGTAAAATACAGCATTATTACGTGTTTAGTAAGTGATATTAGATCCACATATTAAAACTTACCTGATGCCGTCCAGCACTCAGGACATTCCTGGCAAAGCGTCGACCAGTCGAAGGCGAGGTCCTCAAAGCTCGCCATCACTAAGCTCTAATTACAAAACCACTGGAACCATGCTATATTACACTAACACTGGGCACTTCTCGTCAATCTTTACGAAATAATTTTTATATTACTTAGCAAAATGATATCATAATATGTCATAAGATTGTTAACAAGTTCGTGGATCGCGCGTTGGTCTTATGCCTTATGTGCGCGCGCATACACATTAGCGGCCGACAGAGCACTGCGGCAAGTGGCAAGCTCGCGGGCCACTCGGGATGTCGTTCTAAACCTGTTCCTCGGACTCTCAGCGAAGCATTCACCGAGCGTTATTTCGATTTCAATGAACCGTTAAAGTTTTTCTAAGGGTGTGCCTTATCAATATTAACATCATGATCGCAAAATATGATCTCATCTTCGAAGTTTCCGATTACGATTTTTTTTTGTATACAATATATATTATTTTGTTTTAAATCTTTAGCCTTGTGGCGAAATATGTTTTATGATCGTTAAGTGACCGCCATTATACGACCTTAGCGCCTACGCTGTTTTCAAACACATTTGCAACGTACTAATGTAAATTTTCTTGTTATATTTATTTTAATTATTTCTTTACTACATTTTGTTCTTTGTTTATAAATATACCTACTACGCAAAATTGTTGAGAACGCGGAATAATCAACTGACATCACAACAGCATTATTTACTTATTTGGTTATAGAATTTCAAGAGGCTTTTCCTTTTTAAAACCAAGCAAGTTATTGTATAGGCTTTTCCTTTTTAAAACCAAGCAAGTTATAATACCAAATGCAGATTCTATATCATTCAATGCTATAAAGTTATGTATATATATTCGAATTTCAAAAGAAAAGTAATCTGTGACATCTAACGATCGATCGGTCGAATCGATCTATTTAATATTTTAAAGCTTATTTTTGTTCATTAAGTAAATAATTAAGAAAAATGCATAATTTTCATGCACCCTTTTCATTTAATTTCATAGTGTTCATCAAATGTGCCTTCTATGTAAATTCTTACTCAATTTTATTTCGCGTAAAGCATGGCATTAATTGCGAAGTCGTTGCTTTAGCGGTTGCCAAAGCAGAAAGCGGCAAGTGAGCGCGTTATTTACTCATAAAATTAATTTAAAACCTTTTACAATGCACCTTATCTGCGTGAGCATCTAAAAAGACATTTATAAAAATTTGGTTCCCAAATATTTACTAATGGTTTATAATTTAATTATTCGTATCGTATGATTACGTACGTACTGACAGTAAAAGTTGTGAAAGCAAGTACAAACGAGCATATTTAAAATAATTATAATTAATTTGTAAAATGCGTGTAGTTTAAATTAAACGAGGCGTCCTTGAACTATAGTAGCACAGATAGTTAGCCACGTCCAACGTAAATGTAATGCGTAAGCGTAACAGTACGGTTGATGCATTTGCAAATAAACACTGTATAGTCTTAGGTTGTTACTCATTCTTTGGATTTGAATTGAATTTTCATGTGTATTTTAATGTGACCTTTTCATTAGCAAAAATTTAATAATTAAAAAAAAATATTAATACAAATGAGTTTCTGGTACTGGAACCAGGAAACATTTTCATTAGTATATTGCATGTGTATGTGTAGGTTAAATTTTAATACTTTTTACTAAAATATATATAAATTCACTTATTCAATATTCACGATATGATAATACTTTTTTTAAATATTACTTAAGATATGAAAGTGTAAAAAATCTCTTACATTTTTAAATAAAATAAAAGTGCTCATTAAAAAAAACACATTTATATAATAAAAATTTGTTTAAGTAACATAATGCCTCGAAAATAAAAATTTGCATAAAAATTTTACTACAAATTTCGTTATTTTTAAGTGTATTAAATTTTTTGTTGTAAATTTAAAAACTACTTCTATATCAGATTATTTGTGAATCTCAGGAACTCAAAATGTATTAAGTACATATACATAACTTATTATTAATTTTCAAACGACTATAATATAAATAAGTCCGTTAAAACATCAGTACATGATGTCCATTTCTATAACAATTAATTAGAATTAAACGATATGTTCAGAATATATAGATTTTGTTGACTTAAAATCATTAAATTGGTACGGAACCATAGTTGCGCCGAGTACGACTCTATTTTTATATAAATTTCTAAGATTTTTCGTAATTAATTTAAAAATATGTATTAGGGAAAAAAATTACAACACACGCTTTGCAATCCGTAAACGTTTTTATATAAAATAAAACTATTAACGCACGTAACTAACGCATAAATATAAAATGAGATGAGATTTTTAACAACAGCGTTTAGATTAAATTAGCGTAAATTGCCTAATTTTAAGCGAAAGCTAAAGTTTCGAATTAAATTGTTCATGTAATTACTTAATTATAAAATATTATATTAAAATACCATAATTTAAAAAAGTAGAGCATTTTTTTATTATTTTATTATTATTTCTTTTTGTATATTTATAACAATTTTTATTATTTGCTTAACAAAATATAATGTATAAAGAAAAATTGTCGCAAAAATAAACGCAGTCGCTTAAACCAACGTGAACGCACGTAGTAAACAGGGCATGCGAGCTCGTGTTTCTCATCGAGCCTTACTCGAGACAAATTAACACGTTCGTCGGCCGTTAACTGCACATTATTTCCGAGAATTTCATCGCTAATAGATAAATCATTACAGGTATTTCTAATCATTTTACCCAATCATACAAAGTTCTCGTGCATAGCCACAGAAATTAATGCGAATAATAAATATATGTTTTTTAGCTTTATGTGTTGTGATCACTACAGGGTAGACTGAGGGAACCGCAGGAACCATGGGTACCTATTGTTAAGACACTCCTTTCCCTGCTTTCTGCCTTTCGAGGCATTCCGATTTGAGTCGAGAAACTCAACGTCGCACTTGCCTCGTTGCCAGAGCGAAGAAGATGCAAGTGACATAATCCATCTTCCCCGAGTGGAAATCGAACCCACAAACCGTTGCGTTTATAGGCAGACGATACGAGCCTTTGCTCCATAACGGTCCTGTAATTTAAATCTGTTACTTACCAAATACATAAGCTACTGTGATATTAAAGTGGAAAGTGAAAACTAGTTTAGTTTAATCATTCATAATGATATTAAAAAAAAATATTGTAAAAAATTTGTTTATCAAATAATATAAAAACTATTTATCATTAACACCTTGTCGAAACCACGAAATTTGAATTAATAACAAATTTTGAAGGGAGTTGGTTCGCTTCGAAACATCCAAGAGCGTTCAACTTTGAGCAGGCCAAGGTTACAATAAATCCATGTAAGGTAACGCCGAAAAGCCTTATTCATTCCATTTTTGTCAAAACACTATTTTTAGAATTATTATAACATTTAAGCAATTGCTAGATAAACTAATACATATTATTTCATAACGTTGTTTATTGACATATACATATATATTTTTGACATATGTATGTAAGTATATTTATAGCGAGCATTTTTTTATTATGCAGTAACATTCGAGCGGTCACTGTGTCGACTTACCTAATTTACTAAGTGCGAAATGTACAGATAAATATATTTGATTTTGCAAAAAACAAACTACTTACAATCTCTGTGTCCAATTACTTAAATTCATTATTTGGAAAACTGTAGTGAAACATCGCTAATAAAAAACACAAATGCGTGTAAAATTAATTTTATTTTGTAAAATTTCTCATTGATACAATGTCACGAAATTATATCCACTATATTTTCTTGTTGACTGCTATGAGGAAATCCTTCGTCCACTTTGTTAAAGTTCTGAAAGTCAAATTCCGTTATCTATGTCGTCTTTTTGCCTACTGATAAAAATCCAGACGTGTTCGAAAAATACTTTGCATTTGCTTCATTCAGACGCGTCTCAGCTGCTTGGGGATTAACGATTTCTAAGCCCTGCAACAAATATTAAGTAGTTAAAATAATATAATAAATACACATATTTTTTAGATATGTAGTTTTATGTTTATGTATGAGCATGGAGTACTCTATGTATGTATTTCCTAACCCAAAAGCTGTCTGGAAGTCCGCCTTTTGTCCTGTTGATTTAAATGTAAATAAATAGTGTACAACAAAGTGTATATAGAAAAAGAAATAAATAACGAGGCTATTGTCGTGCAGTGGGAAAGCATATAACTGTAAACGTGGTGGGTTTTGGTTAGACTGGGAGTTCATTCATTTCTTCCCTGTAGTAAGAAAAAAATGTTGTCTTCTGTTTAGTTGTGCAATTACAGAGTACATACATACATACATACATATCTTCACGCTCTATCCCTAGCGGGGTAGTCAGAGAGAACGTAGCGCCAAACTTTGCGGTCTCTCTATACCTCTTTCGCCTCGTCTACTGTCATTAACCTCTTCATGCATGCTCTCCGGGGAGTCCTCATGCTTTTTACGTGACCTTCCTCCAGTATCTTCGATACTGTGTTTTCGAAAGTCAACCGAGGTCTCGCTTTACCTCTCTTACCACTCACTTTTCCATCGTATATCTTTTTTACCATTCTTTCGTCACTCATTCTTTCGACGTGCCCAAACCACACAGAGGAAAACACACAGAGGAGATAGTAAGTAAAAGTAAAAACAACGATAATGTTATTTATTAGATGAATGCATGTTTAAAAGAGATCCAGTACACCATCGCCTATAATGAAATAATCAATATTTATAATAGAATCAATATCATATACCTACCAGGTTTCTACTATAGTTAATCTGAAAAAGTCTTGTATATACCGAATTAAGAATTATGAAAAAAATATATAATAAAGAATAATTTAAAATAATATGTACCTACATACATTTTGCAAGTGGTCAGGCTTAACTAAAAAGTGTGAAAATTCTAAGTAAACGCTACTGAAATATTAATATGAATAGTATAAATATTTATAACTAATTTACTTCACTTAATAATTCAGTTTCTAAAAAACAAAAGGTGGGTCGAAAGCATCGTGGTTTCGAGATTTTTGTTACCATTAGCAGCGGTCGGACGTATATGAAGAGCACGCAGCGCCTTAATTATGATTACACCAGCCGTCACGAGTAAGAGGAAAACGACACTAGAGAGAATTCCAAGCTTGATATTATTTTTACAAGTGATAGTCGCTTTTTGCTATCTCCGGTAGACAATCATTTAGATTTGCGATCACCAGATGTTGGCACTAGCCGTCATACACAAGTAGATAAGTAAGGCAATGGTTCGCGATGACTGTTCATTTATTCGTAAAAGTGACGTGTTTCTATACAGTAATTAGAGATTATGCGTCCTAATTGTAAAATTTTTCAATATATTAAAATTGTTTTAGGCTCCAATACAATATTTAATAAAATTAAATACGATTATTTACACGAAATACAAAATGAGAGATGACCTTTTTAGAAACATTTCGTGGCGACTGATGGCTTTAAATAAAACAATTCGTCCACAGGAAAATAAGCAAGAACCACGTCGTTCAGTTAGGCACGTCCCAACGACGATAATGCATTACCCAAAAGTAAGAGAGATGGTAAGTTAAAATATAAAAAGAAAAAAAGCCTTTTTAGCCTTTTTGAACACAACAATATATTCAAAATCATCTCAAAATAACAACATGGTTGGGAAAATTGATAGAATTATATAAATAACTAAATGAATGCATAGATATCGTAAAATATTTAAATTTGTGATTGTAAATGAAGAAATGTAGGTTAATTCAAATCATCATCGATTAGTTTCCATAATTTAAATATTACATGACTAACAGCAAATTTGTAAAATGTCTAAAAACATATAAATTTAAGTACCGCATAAAAGCGTCAATAGATTAAAAAATTAAATAAATAATACAGTAACTATTGAATACTGACACAACCTAACAAGTCACCGATAACTAGATACTCATGATGACTCATGATGCTCATGTAAGCAAAAGCAGGACGGTAATTGTTTTGAATATCTTTTTTTGTTTCTTATAACTTTTAACATTGTAACCCATAGAACTAAGTAAGTCAACTTTCTGTAAAAATTTCCAGTAAAATCTGGTCATAAAACAATGAGAAACACTACCTCACGTTTTGTATCCTTACCCCATAGACGAAATGAAAATTATTCATTTCTCCCGGAAGGAAATCAAACCTATGATCGTCGCGTTTACAGTCAGTCGCTACGCTGCTACGTCACGAAAGCCTCGCCTAATTGAGCATTACTAAAATGATAATAATGAGTACATAAATACATCTTTTAATACTAATAGTGGAAATCGAAGTAGCGCGGACATTTCACTTAACGGCATGATTGTCAGTTCAAAATTATAACTTTCTTTGACATTTAGTACATAATTATTTATATCTACCTATAATAAATTAGTCCAGATATAACACACAGAATAAAAGAAATATCTTACAGAAGATAAAAAAATATATCATCTAAAAACTATAGACATCTTAAAGTAAAATAGTTTCGCTTGTTTACTATATGTAAATAAATTAAAGACGCAACATAAACGACCTTATTAAAGCAATGTCTAATTTAATTTAATCGAAGCCTATTTCTTACCATCATTACAAGCTATAAACCATAAGTATATAAATAAACAAACTATGCCAGTCAACGTATTTCAATTGCAAGGCGTGCTCGGTTATAAAGTTAACGTTTGTCCGTGGATGGTCATAAACACTACTAAGGAGCGCATATCCAGCGGCGTTGCGGCGCATAATCTTTGCCGATTGCTATCTGCCTAACGGTGATGCGACCGGACGGTTGTACGAGGACTGCGTGCTTCTAGCATATATGTATGTTGAAGTTTATATCATAAAATTACATCGATAAAACGTTATGGTGGCGTAGTCGCCATATATTGTACTGTTGGCGTAAGTTCACACAGTAAAAAAATCACGCTTTATCCCGCTCATGGCAGGGTAGGCAAAAAGAACTGCAGGAATCATAGGAACCTAGTGTTAAGACACTCCGTTGCGAAGAAAAAATAACGACGACGGTCCTCTAAAGAAAGAAAATCATTTTTGTGAATTTAAAGTGTACGTATAGAACGGAACGACGTTTCAGGTTAGTTAGAACCAATTAGCGAATAAATATAACATAGATATTAAATTCAAGATTACTTTTATTTTAGATTTGCAATTCAAATTTTGTATTGTTCAATGTTTTCACTTGAGAATTGGGGACAGACGCTATCTCCCGTACTTCTTATTCGGTTTTCTGACAATACTGTATACTTGATTCTTTTCTAGTACAGTGATATAACTATTTTGCAATACGTGTATTATATAGATAGCATCTATTTTACACGAGTGTTATTATTTATCTTATCTTTACGTGAACTAATAAGCACAAACTATTGAAAGAAAAAGTGAAACACATACCTGGTACTGCTACAGAATTAATTGTTATAGAAGCGTCAACTTACAAGTAAAAATATAATAATAATTTTATGTAAAGAAAATAAAAAAAACTTTGGTGTTCTGTTTAATTTAAACTATTACTCATTAATAGCTTAAATCTAATCCTAGCTTAAATTAAAATTATTTCATATTTCAAAATTTCTGAAGTAATTATTATAGCTTACAACAAGTAAAAATATAATATATTTATGTATATAAAATAAATAAATAACATGATGTCGTGTTAAATTTTAAACTATTATTTATTAAGAATAGTTTAAATTCTAAATATTTCATATATAAAAATTTCATTGACTTGTGAATTTTAAAAACAAATAAAATTATGAAGACCTGCGTACAAATAGATATAGAATATGCTTAGCTACTTTTAGGATTCAATGAAGCTTGAATACCAGTAAAATACAATCCATGGACATTCCATGCGGATCTCGCGTAACGAGGTATCGCAAGAACCTAAGGTACACCATAATGGCACCCAGTTCCTGCAGGTCGTTAGCACTTTAGAATACTTTAACTGAATAATAGTATTGAAAACCGCAAGCACGAGGAACTCGGAGCTAATAGCGCTATTAAATATATACGTATTTGGTTGTAGCCATTTAGGCCAGATTGAGAGATGAAGATTATGATACATTACACATTATTTGCAATAATGTTAATTTTTTTGTTGTTTGTAATATTTTGTGTTCATTAAAAAAAACACATTGTGGAATTCTATTTATTGTAATTATATAACGAATTTGAAGACAAATTCCTCATTCCATCACTTTATGATTATGTAACTTCGAGTACTTAAATTGAACTCTGGAATATTAAAGAAACTTCGTAAAAAAATATATCTCATTTTACATTATTTTAAAAAAAAACATTATAAAAAATAATAATAAAATGTATTCATAAAGCAAAATCAAAAGTGAAAAGCCATAATAGATTTACAAACTTTCGTACATTACATCGTGAGTTAACAATGGTGCTTGGGAGGTGACTGTTTACATTCAACTTGTGAGACCACCACATCTAATAGAATATCAGCGTTTAGCGATATAGCAAAAGGGCGTCAATTCCATAACACAAATACCAGCAGCGAAACGTAAACGGTGAAAGTCCTAACCAGATCGTCTGAAACACAAATAGTCTATTTTCTCGCATCGCAACTTGTAAATGACCATTGCCATACAAATCAAGTAAATGAGGATAATCTAAAAATAAATAGAGGGCCAAAGGAGTATAACAGACGTATGCCAGATTTCTACTTTCCCAATGAGTTAAACATTGAAATATTACATTTGCTCCAGAAGATAGTATTAACGATACGTCCCATCACATTCAAGAAACCATCGTTATTTTTATGGTCTATAAATTTCTCGATAGCAAAGATGTTGTGGACGATGAGAATAGTACAACTTTATACGTGCATTTAGATGGTACTTTAATGTTATAGTAGTATTAAGTGGAAGAATTTATTGCTGGGCACAAAACATTAATATTACTACTGTACTACAATAACCATAGTCGGCTTTAGTGCACTTTGTGCCTACAAGGGATCATAGGTCAATTTACACACGTAATTGTTTTAGCCATAAAAAAGTAATTGACTTTCACTTTTTCTATTGATGAAATAAAAAGTGAGTTTTCCTGCATTTAGTTTAACGCCTAAACTATGTATAAATAAATGTTAACATTGTAATTTCACACAACTGGTGGAAATATCAAATATTATGAACGTATATGAGGTATAAATTATTTAATATCAAAGATTACTGTAGCAGTCTGGGGTAAGCATAATGTAAGGCTGCATCAGCTTATGCCCCTACAGGTATTTCCCTGAGGGCAGAATTGAAGTTCGATAGCTAGCAGTAATGTTTCGCCTCAGTTATAAGAACTCCCTACAAGAAAATTTGAGCTGTAAGGTATGGCATTAGTCACTACGGTAAAAATTACAAATAGTCTCTATTATTAATAGATTAATAATTAAAATATTTATTTTACTTAACATTGACATTAATATATCTTTTCTTATTTTTGATAATTTCCTCACTTAACAACTTTCGTTTTTATAGTGTGAAAGTAAAAATTAAAAGATCTTTACTAAACACGTAAACGTAATTAACTTGATTAACGTTGAACATATCTCATACGAAAAAACATATGAAAAAAAAAGAATACTTAAGATGAATCAAACACAAATAATTACTTTTATGTCCTAGTAACCATAGGCCATTAAAGCAATCATACATAATATTAAACAATGAGAAAAGATTCTCATAGGATTATGTCAAAGACATGGCACAAAACTAACAATATATACAAAATACATAAATCACACTAATAATGTATATTTTTTGTACATAATAACAACTGTCGGTGTTCAATCAAGCCACAAGTATTTACGCCAGTATAATTGTTCAATCACGAATACGCACAAAAAATATACAACGACAAGAAGCTGTCGTTCTTTCTTTGAATAAAATAGCGTTTGCATATTAAGAATACGTGAGATAATGCACACTCTATTATAGTTACGTTACGTTGACAATGGAACTTGTTAACTTACATCGGCACAGTTTCCAAAGACAGTTTACGTATGTTTCGTAACATTGTTTTTAATACGTCGTACGAATCTATTCATTGATATCTTTCAACAAATCCCAAGAAGGTAATTAGTTCAAAAAGCAAAAGTCGTAATTTTAAAACTGGCAACACTTTCTCACGACTACTATGATATACTTTCATGTGGTGATTAAAATATTCGTATTACTTAAATTATTATTACCTAGATTAAAGATGTTCATTGTTGTTAGGTTGTAGAACGTAATAAGAGATTAATGGTTTTGATAAAATGTGTGCAAAAATTTAGAGAATCTCATTTGGGCAAATATTTAAACGAAAAATATGACTCGTTCTTGTATCTCGAGTCATGATGTAGGGAGTAAAATATAGTACTTCAACCGTTTTTAGGGTTCCGTACAAAAATAAAAAAACGGAACCCTTATAGAATCACTCGTGTTCCTGTCCGTCCATCTGTCACAGCCAATTTTCTCTGAATCTACTAGACCGATTTAGGTGAAATTTGGCAGGATGGTGTAATACCCTGACCCAAACACAGATGTGTAACGTAAAAAGTATGTTTTTGAAATAAAGGTAATTTTCGGGGGATAAATTAGGTAATTAAAAAAAAATATTTGCGAACCTTACTGAGTCATACATATACATATCAAATGAAAGGGCTTGTTATCAGGATCTCGAAAATATATTTTTTTATTTTTTTAAAATAAATAATTTCGATGATATTTATGAAAATAGCCGAAAATTGACAACCCCCCCCCCCCCCTAATTTCCCAAATTACTAGGCCGAAAAATTTGAAAAAATTACTGAATATAGTTTATGGCTTGTACATTACAGGAAAACCTATAAGGATTTCATAAATTTAAAATAAAATGGTAAACTCGATAAAAATGTTTTTAGCGAAAAAACGTTTTCAGGGGAAATATTTCACTATATTGTGTACGGAACCCTTTCCTTATTTCGATTCGATGATTCGAATACTGTGTTTTAATTAATTTGATTATTTAAACTGTATTTTTCAAACGGATAAGTTTTGATTACAGGAGAAGGAACAAAAAATTTTATATAAAAAAATGGGTGGACATTCAGTCAAGGGATGCTCTCTTTATACGAAATACTAAATGAATAACTGAATATTATGTTCATCGAAACTAAGCGCAAAGGGCACTCACACCGTATGCCGAATATAAGTATAGAGAGGGAACCTCCACTAGGTTCCCTCTCTATACTTACATTAAGACACTCTGTTCCCTACTTGCCGGTTATTTAGAAAACCGAAACGACAATCGTCACGATTGCAGGCCAGACGGCCTCATTTCGTCTATGCTAACAATATACAATAAAAGAAATGACAAACTTCCACTATTGAAACATTTTCTTATAGTAAAATCATAGAATAAAACCTTAAAACATCACTATTATCCATAGTACGACCATATCGGTTAACCTTTAAATGGTTACCATATTTGAATCGATCGATAGTTCACTTCTAGAGGTAAATATTTTACACTGCAATATCCAATGAACGATGCTATCAAGCTACTTTATTATAGTATCGTGGCGATTTTCCACAAAGGTCTTGAGATTACTAGATTGCTTTGATTCAAATCAGCTTAATTTCTCTTTAAAGGTTGGAAGGGTTGCACTTTGTTAGTTCCTTAATCCAATTTAACGTTCGTTGAAACAAATGTTGTATTTTGATTAGGTTTGCATTCGAAAGCAGGGACTAAACAACGGAGTGTCTTAACACTAGGTTCATATTGTTCCTGCAGTTCTCTCTGCCTACCCTGCAATATGCGAGATAAAGCGTGAAGCTAAAAAAATATTCCGAGAGAAAAAGATATGTAAAGATGGGTGTTGTTTTGCTAAAAAGCGAACAAAATGCAACTTAACTAATTATTTTTACTTTTAAACATGTTCTAAAACATTAAACGACAGGCTGGAACGAAACATTCTTCTACAATTTTTTTATATAAAAAAGCTATTGTTTTGCTTGACAAAATGTTATGGTTCACAGCGTGGACAAATTGGAGGTCAAGAATAATAATAACAACACTAGTGATCAATAAATTTAACTTTATTAAGTATATCCCATACTTAATAAAATTGACCAACTACTATTTGCTATAATACCAAAAAAGCAAAGTAATCTTATATAAATAATATAACGTAATGGTGTAAAAATAATATTAACAGTGGAAAATCTGTTCTTAGTACTCCCCCACACTCCCCAAGAACTCTACACGCTAAAGTTGTTTCTACGCTAATTAAAACGTAATTTCTGCTCTACGTTATCTGTATATCTCTTAATTGCGAAAAAGTTTAATATTTAATATATACAGTATTAATATTTTTACACAACAATTAGAAAAAAAAAACTCTGGAAACTAGGCAAGGCGCGGCGTTGAGTTCCGCCACTCAACACGAAATGCTTCCAAAAAGACGGAAAGCGGGGACGGAGAAAGCAGGGACTAACAACAAGCAACAGTGTCTAAATACTAGGTTCACATAGTTCCTGCAGTTCCCTCTGCCTACCCTGCAATATGCAAGATAAAGCGTGAAGCTAAAAAAAAAGTAGAAAAAAGTTTATATCAAAATAATTTTTGGTGGTGTAATAATGTTATTGCAATTATACACTTCACTTAAAATGCAAATTGCTTAATTTTATCAATGTTCATGTAAAAATCTTATATATTTCATGGGAGATTCCATTAAAATTAAAAATTTGTTTTTTAGAATTGACAAATTTGTTGAAAATCTTAATCCTAAGTAACTTAAAACCTACAATTTACACAGACGAAGTTACTGACCTGTAAAGGCGTGAAGGCTACCGAAGACGCTGTACCAGAAACTTGCCGCCTTATACTAGTCGCTCCTCCATATTGCTGATTTTGCTTTTGAAGGTTCTTTTGCAACGTTTTACTGATTCGAACTTTGGTCTTTTCGTCTATTTGCGGTAGACGGATCCTACCTGTACCTGACTTGCCAATTGTACCACGTGTATAACCTAAGTCTTCTTGGTAGGCGTCGTCTTCAATCTGTGAACAAGAGTTTGTAAACAATATCATAGGGTAAATAAAATATGATCTGGGATGGAAAATAGTTTAAAAATGTTTTGATTTTATATTTTATTCAAGTTATGGGCAAAATTAACGTTGTCGTCGTTAAATCGGTATCATTACCTATTTCGTCACAACACTCAACTATAAAATTAGAACTGTCATCGAGAGCTTTCAGAGAGAACTATGAGTTCCTGAGATTAGTATTAACATAGTAAACTTTTAACTCTATAATAATAATGTAAAAAAGTAATATAGTATAAAAGTATATTATATAAATAAGAACAAATTGAATTATTTCAAGTATGCTAGTTTTATATACGTAAGGAAATGAAATAACAGATTTATATACTGTCGTAAAAAGCAATAAGCAGTGGATAACAATTCTGATTTATGTTGATTGTATACATAGTCTTAATAAATCTTCAAACACAATAATAGAATATATAGAAACGTAATACCAATTAACATTGTATTACATAAAGAGAAATGTTATAATATATTATATTGTATCTAAAAATGGGAACAAGATATTGTTAACAAGGGACGAGGCTATCATGAACTCGTAGAAGAGTTTATGAATATAAAGAAGCCGGTTGTTGTGAATAAAACACTTTGAATTCACCCGGTAGTAGGTACGAAATTAGGACGAAGCGAGTAGCTCAGATTTTTTTTTGAATTGTTTTTAAACTACAATTATAATTTCCATTTTCATGAAATACAATGTTAAGAGACTTACAAATTATTATCAGATTTCCTTAATTTAGTAAAAACAAATAATGAAAACATGACTAATTCTATACTAAAGCAACAAGTTTCAATAAAACACTACGTGTTCCAAGAATGATTTGTAAAGTCGTACTCGTCAATACCAGTGCCATATTAGTAGACAAAACCGGTAAGTACATGTAAATACTTTATGCAACATTACGGTAATTATTACCGATATTTGCCGTTTCATTTGCAATATAGTTTATAATTAGTTTAAAGCTAAGAATAAACATTATTTATATAGCAGTAGCATAAATGTAATTTTCAATTTAAGTACTGAATTTATGATATTAGTTCATATTAGAAGCTTATTCTGAACAATATCTTATAAGAGTGTAAGTAGAGAGATTATATAAAATCAAATTTACTTACAAATAACATATTTGATAATCTATAAGTGATGGGGTCTCAGATAAAACAATAAATTGTTTATGTACAGAATATAATGTATTATACAACTCTTGCAACATATTTAAACGATTGTTCTGTTTATTTGTGTGTCCGTCTAAAATAAGGTCAGTCGATCAACATTAAGCATCTTTCTTACTATTGCGAAGCCTCTTTACTACGCGACAAAAAAATTTAATGCATTAAAAAAAGTACACAACAATCCCATAATGTATTCTCTTACATTAATAAATAAAAGTTTATCGTGAAATACACTTATTTACTTTCACTATGGCAAAGCGTACACTAAAAAGCAACTATTTAGATAATGTTTAAATTGCCAAAGATAAAAAAATCAAATAAATGATTTACACTAAACGTCCAGTCGTGTATGAATATACTTCACGATGCCACTTCCGTATATTATTCTATAGTAATAAAATCGACTCCACGCTCTATGAATTGCGGCAGATGAGCAGAATTTCAAACGTTTTAGTGTTTTTTCGCTTATTTCAAATAGACCGGAACTATAGCCGTTGAAGCACGGATGCCGGGCCCGTTGCACCACTACATGCATATAAAACTATGCGTTCCATAGACTTTTAATAGAAACAAGTGTAACACCTGCGTTTAAACTGATATTTATCTCGTGACACCTTTAAATGACCACTTGCTTGCTTGTTAATATATAATATTACAGTAAACTGTCATAGAATATAAATAACTTGCTTTACGAGATTTGTCAGTTTTAGTTATTTGTGGTCTCTAAGATAAAACTTCGTAAATTTATCGTAAATAAACTTGATTGTGCCACATTCAGAATTAAATATTGCATCGGAATTCGTCATCAAATATGCAATTTCTCTTATCTACGAGTTATAGGTAACAACTTCGTTTACATGAGCTTCATTTTATGTACCAAGTAAGTAAAACATAAAATTTGTTCGATCTCGTTTCCTTGGAATATCTTAAATTACTTTTTTGTTACTCCTCAGCTCTTCAATGGTACATTTACTCAAATATCCAAGTCGATAACTTTTTGAACCACAGGAATAATAAAAAATCTATCCAATCAAAAGGTATGAACGTATTAAATGCTTAATGTTTTGTATTTTCTATGAAAATCGTATAATATTTTATAATCAAAATCTACAGGGTACGTTCTGTTATTATGAAAGCTGGAAATTTACTAAAACTTATAGTGCAAACAATTGAAAAAATTCGAAAGTTGAATAATTTATATATATTCTAGAAAACAGCAGTACTGTAATTAGTTTCATACAAAATGAGAGTATACCAACACAAATTATGTTTGTGGACTTTTAAGTAGTTGTATTTCATTGACCTACATATAAATTATGACGACAAGTGAGAATTTACAACATCTATAGAGAGGAAAGTCTCAAAATTGATCATTTATAAGGTCAACAAAGTATTACAAAAGTATATTTGTAGTTCTCTTCGTAAAACGTGAGGAAGAAATTATTTATATTTGTCAACTTTCATAAGTAGTATTTCCTCTAACGGAATACCTACAATAATAAAAACAGTACGGAATACTCGGTGCGCTAGTGCAACTCGCACGTTATTGATATTTTTTTGTATTACGCTATATGGCTTCGATTGTCTCATTCATGCTGTTATTAATACACTTTAAAATATAAAGAAAAAAGAAGAGAATAGAGAAATTAGTCACTGTCGATACATAAGCATCAACGAAAATATATAACATCATATTTATATATTTTTGATAAAATGATTCACTTATAAGTTGCCCTTCAGGTAAAAAGGGGTTAGTCGTGACCAGTTAGCTGTTAACCGACACTATCCATGCGCCCAGATGCGATGTTACTTGTGATGAATGGTGAAATATACAGAGTGCTACAATGGTAATGTCTTAGATAAATCCTAATGATTTACGCCGTTCATTCTGATTTAATTATAATTGGTTATAAATCCTCCGTGGATTAATCTTTTAAGATATCGATGTCATTATAAATTTAGATGTAGGAAATTGTTGTAAAGATGTAAGGCATGTCCTTTTGGTATTTGCACGTATCCTCTCTTAATGTCACATAATATCTAAGGAGACAGTTCTGAACTTTGTAACTACATAACAAAACTTTATAAATATATAATATCTAGAATTGCTTAGAAAACGTTATTTAATTCATTTACCCATAGAAACCCCATAGAAACTCATTAGAACTAATTTTTAACTATTACATACAAATAAAAGAATTTATGAGTTCACGGATCCCTGAAGTACCGATTCTTTTATATATTTATTAATAAGCTATTTTTAAGAAGACTCAATGTTTGTTTATAATTATTTATACTTAAAGATATATATTGTATTACTGTTCTGATTCTATTTAATTTTATCTTAATTACATTCTAAATTTCGCGTACTGACAGTTTGGAAAATGGCGAATCCGTAAAATTTAGTGGCGTTTCGAGTCTCCACTGTATATTAACATAGAGTTTACTAATACCTTGCACCTATCTATTTATTATTACCAATTACGCGTTTCAATTTCAATTAGCTTTCACCCAAGTCTAATGGGATTTTCATTATCAAGACCCCATTTCAGTCATGTATAATTTATATTGTTAGACGGCAGCAATTATCTTAGCAGAATCTTACTTCCAAGTAATTACTACACGGGTTCGGTTTCAGACCAAATAAGATGGTATCTAATGAGAAATCAATACGTTTAATATTCATATCGAAATTAGACAAAAGTTACTGCAAACACAAAATACTGATTTTAAATAGCTATACTGATTTTTAATGGCGGAAAGCGGGGATGGAGAAAGTCCATCTGGACTAAGCAACGGAGTGTCTTAACACTAGGTTCATATGGTTCCTGCAGTTCCCTCTGCCTACCCTGCCATGTGCGGGATTAAGCGTGAAGTTTTAAAAAAAACTATTAAATGAAAACGGAGACGAGGTAAAATAGATTTTATATTTACATTTACTTTAAGTAAATTCGTAAGCATTATCATCGTTATATTACATATACAAAATCCTCTGAACTGTTCTATAAGTTGAAAATATTTGTATCAAAAAGCCTAATATTAATATGACTTTTAGTTTTTGAGAAATTTATGGACACATTTTTATATACTTCTATAATTTAGCACAAATGCTTAAAATTCTAAATAGAATTGAGGTGGCACTGAACTATTATGAAATTTTAACAATATCACATACAAACATGTTAACCTGTTTTTTTGAAAACAGGTAAAATGTACTTTAATCAAAATTACAATTAAAAACAAACAAATTTCTAGTTTTTCTTGATTTTCTATGAAACAAAAAATAAATATAGATATTATAATCCACGTATGTATTATTTTTAAAAAAATTTGAAAAAAAAAGTTAGCTTTTATTAAAGCCCTTAAGCACCATATTTGCAAATTTATAATATAGTCAAGTTTTTGTTAAATTGTTTTTTTATGTCTTTAAAGCAAATTTGTATATGACATACAGGAAATGAATTACGTGTAATAATTACTACAATACTCATAAATATTTAATGTTGAATTTTTAGAAGCTAAAACAAACTTATTTCCGTCTATGAAACGAATGTATGAAGAATTTCAAATGGAAAAATTTTATTGGAAAAATTTATTAAAAATACAAGAACAAAGAATCCTTAAAATATAAATAAAATTAATTTATAATAATATTATAGCTGAATCTTAAAATATGAAAGCTTTAAAATTTTACAGCAGATTTTGCGGGTTTCTAATAAAAAAAGTAGAGTCAGTAGTATATTATAAATTTCGCAGCAGAGTACTGGAGGGAGGGAGGGAGTTTGTCGATGGACCTATGAGGATCTAGTGTTAAGACACTCCGTTCCTTGCTGTCCGTCTTTCGAGGCACTGAGGAAAGCAGGAACTAAGCAAATGAGTGTCTTAATAGTATGTTCCTGCAGTTCCCTCTGCCTGTCCTACCATGTGCGGGATAAAGCGTGAGTGTTGAGTGGAGGAACTCAACGCCACCCGTGCCTAATTACCACAGCGAAGAAAATAGAAATAAAATAATCCATTCTTAACTCGCGGGAATCGAACCTACAAACAGTCACGTTTACAGCTAGAATGTGCGCTTTTATGCAACGACGGTCAACAGGCAAACTAGGTAAAACAAATAATTCTAATAACAATAAAGAGTACACTACACTCACATCGGCAAAGTTGAGGCGATTCGCGTTCTTTCTGAATTCCGTCAGAGCGTATCTTTCCTTCATCTTGCGTACTCGTTTCCCGCCCCGTTTTTTGCGACTTTGCTCTATGGGTTTTGGCAGCGGCTTGACAAATTTTACTGGTGGTGGTTCCTGGGGGGAAAAATATAAATCAAATATTAAATTTCTCTTTGGCTTCAAGTATTTATCCCGCACGTGGCACGATAGACAGAGGGAACTGCAGAAACCATAGAAACCTAGTGTAAAGACCGTTGCGTTCCAAATAATAATTATAAAAAATGTATAGTGTTTAAAAAGTGAACATTTGTAATTTTAACTGAACAATATAATAGCACACTAAAATCATTCTTTAATAAGAGAATAATAAAAAAAAATCTACCAAGATTTTTAAAACAAAAACTTAAGACTTTGAGTTCGACGTCAAATCAACATCAATTATTTTCGTTTCCCATTTCTAACATGAAAACATACAATTTTGAATTCCACCTCAAAACGCACAACATATTAAAAAAATCCTAAAATTAAAAAAAATAACAAGCCGAGCCTACTATTAATGCATTTTAAAATACCAGATTTCCTTTTCATTGTTCTGTTGGAAATAAATAATTGTGCATAGTATGCAAATTTGAATGTACTATTGTTAAGATAACTTTATACTCGTATGTGGAATTTTTATAATCTTAACGTACTCTTGTGAGTGAAGCGAAGGTTATGCGTTATTAGAGATTACTATAGTTTTACTAAGCAATTAAGTTTAAATGGACATGTGTGTAAACGAACAAGTACTTCTTCGGTATCGTTAGACAATATTTTTTATTTATTGTTATTTTACACTTCGTATACGTTAAATATAATTTTGTAAATTATCTTTACATATCATAATTTTAAAATACATATATTAAAAAACTGATTGAATAAACTAAAAGACATTGCAATTAAATTAATAATTTGTTACAAAATATATACATTAGATTTTTTTTAACTTCACACTGTATTCCGGAAATAGAAAGAACAGTAGAGATACCCTAATGGCAAGACACTCCGTTTTATACCTTTCGGTTGAATTTAAGTTGTACTGCAATTTGTCAATTACCAGAATGGAGAAGGTGATAAAATACATATATAGTTACAGTGTAACTATGTACTAATTTTATTTTATAATGAATAAAAATATATTAAAATTAAAAAAATATATATAATGTACCTGTAATTTGTCCAGTTTCTTCTCAATACTCTCTCGCAACTGTCGCCCGACACTGCCGTCTGTACTTTCATGACAAGCGTCCACCCTGGCGGCTAGAGTTAGCTTTGTCGATACAAGCTTTGCTGCTTTATATCTTAGTTCCTAGGAATATTTCAATTAAAATAAAGACATATATTTTAATTGAAATTAATTTTAATTAATTAATAATTTAATAATTTTAATTTTAATTTACTTAAAGAACATATATAAACAATATAAGAACAGCAGGATTTGAAACCGCGCCTATTGGAGCGTCCAAGCGCTCTGACCACTAAGCTTTGCGTTTTTATCACCCTTCGATGAAATTATAATACGGCTTATACAACTTTTTGTGTTAAAATGCTGCTACGTTCAAATTTTTGTTTTCTTTAAATGTATTTTATATCTTTAGCGTCAATTAACAATTTAATAATCATAAAAAATAACATGTTATAATATTTAAGTTTGTAATGTTTTTTTATAATATTCGAAACTTTAAAATGTAATTGTAATATTGAAGAACAGTGGAAGTTGTAACGATATCGGAGTACTAAAACGATTGTGGGTTCATTCTACATATGTGGAAATGAATTATTTTGATTTCATTACTTTGGTAAGAAGAAAAGAATTTTAAATTTGAGTTTAAAGTAGACAACAAGGTACTTACAGGAGACGTATCTTGAACAATCTGTGAAAAATATATGAAACCGGTATGAGGCAAAGCAGCTGCTTGAGAGAATCCTGACAATGTTTTCTTTTGTTGACCTAATGGCAATACATTGCAGGCAGGCATTTTAGATAATTTTGATAGACCCCCAGCCACACCAAGGATCTTCGCTGCTGTAGATGCTCCTATGAAATAAATAGTCAATAGTTTGCATTTGTATACCACATTTAGTACACAATGTATTTAAATCAATTAAGTTTGAAGGTTCGATTCCCACTTGGGGTAGATGAATTTTTCTATTCCTATTTTCTTCGTTCTGAAAACCAGGCAAAGCGCGGCGTTGAGTTCCGCCACTCAACAAGCAATGTCTCGAAAAGGGCGGAAAGCGGGGACGGAGAAATCAGGGACTTGCAACGGAGTGTCTTAACACTAGGTTCATATGGTTCCTGCAGTTCCCTCCTTGCAATATGTGGGATAAAGCGTGAAATTAAAAAAAAGTTATTTTAAATAACAATAATTCAGAGTAGTATCCTTTTAATGTGGACCATTGCCTGCATTCAGTTTAAAATAGTTTCATCTTTTTTATAGTCTTTACGATTTGAGACTACCCTCGTTTTAAAAGAAACTCGTAATCATATATGTAATTAAATCAGTTTAGACAATTCATTAGGGAATTATTCAAGGTAAAGTCAAGACTGGGATTAGGTATGAAAATAATCTGCTATAGTACTTGTCTATATTGTTAAGAGAGTAATTGACACTATTATATTTAGTTAAATACAAATTTCAAGTGGAGCACTTACCAACAATAGCTGTTATATTGGGTGCAATAAAGGTCATCCTGCTTTCCACATATTCATATATCTTAGATTTAAAGTTGTTTAATTCGGCAGCCATGTCACATGCTTCAAATATTTCACTTAACTCATTTTCAGAAAGTAATTTGCTATAACAATAAAAAAATATATTAATCAAAATAATTAAATAGAAAATAGATTAAAAAATAAAATAAATTAACAGGTAATTGCTATTGTCCAAATGGAATATAATTTGGATAAGATGTAGTATTTTTTTTGTAGCTTCACGCTTTATCCCGCACATGGCAGGGTAGGCAGAGGGAACTGCAGGAACCATACGAACCTAGTGTTAAGACACTCCGTTACTTAGTCCCTGCTTACTCCGTCCCCGCTTTCCGCCGTTTTCGAGGCATTGCGTGTTGAGTGGCGGAACTCAACGCCGCACTTAGCCTTAGTTACCAGAGCGAAGAATATGGAAATAGAAAAATCCATCTTCCCCGACTGGGAATCGAACACAGAAACCGTCGCGTTACAGGCAGACGTTGCGCCTCTGCGCCACGACGGTCCTCAAATGTAGTATCCCATAAATACTATTTTAGAGTCACTATTGATTTAGTTAAGAGTAGTATGCTAGCTTATAACTTGGAAAAGAGTACTTTATAAAATTCACTTAATAGTGTATGTAAGGCAATGCCAATTTCATTATTTTCATCAAATTTAAAAAAAAAAGGCATTTTGTTGTGTTGTTATCTATTTTAAATGTCTATATTAAAATTATGTTATATTTTCATAGTAAATTATAAAGTTATGAGAAGAGATGTAACTAAGTTTTAGTTGGTTAAGTTGGTACTTCCAATAGGCTTGTTTCCACTGAGAACATACTTGATAGATTTTTATTTCTATAATATGAGCATGATGTTTACTTATCAAAAAATACTGTTTTCTATTAAAATATCCATTGATTAATTTTATTTTAATGAAATGAATCGAAAGAAATTAGGCTCTATGTCACGTGACAATGAACGCCATTAAAAAAGCGTGACGTCACGCCGTGCGAGACGCCATTGTTGTAGAGATGTTCGTATAAAAAAAATATCGATATTTTTTTCGATATAATATGTCGTAGTGTTCTATCGATACTTTGCGATATATTGTACAAATATATCGATATTTTTGATATATTGTAAGAATTTTTTTTATATTTAACTATTTTTACAATATTACATACGTTTCAGATTAATGCAAGTAAAAACTTTTAAAATTTAATAAAAATAAAACTTTATACTTAACTACATACTTTTTTTTAGCAAGTAAACTAAGTAAAAAAATAGGTAAATTTTAGATCTACGGTAGTAGATAGGCAGACTGAAGTAAAAATTGGTAGATCTAACAAAATGTAGGTAGACCTGGCATCTGATCACTGCGCACTGTCCTCACGGAGAATATTTGCCTTTATATCGTTGTCAGTATTATAGGGTCACCCATTTTCTACCAATACTAAGTTACTAGTCAATTTCGCACTGGCGGTAACACTTCGTAAATAAAGCATCAATATAAAAAGGAATGGCATGTGATTTTAATTTCTCACGACATTTGGTATATCGAATGAAATATATCGATATTACTTGATTTGATAATATTGGGTTGAAGTAATATATCACGTGCATGTATCGATATTTCATGATATATCGATTTATGTCGTTCACCCCTACATTGTTGTTGTTGACGTTTGTCTTGTAATACAATGCGCTATTTTTTATATATTTCGTTTTCTAGTAATTTTCTTCAAATTGATACAGCAGTTTTTAGTAAATTCGTAGAAGACAATAATATTTAATCATGAAAACAGGATTCATTAAGGCAAACAGCAGTAATTTGCCCAAAATTGACGCCGTTATGATTGGAAGATTCTTTGCGGTGAACAGTGACTTTTGTTCATCAGAATTTATTCAAGTTTTAACCACTGTTTTCTTATTTTTTATCATTTGGAACGTAAATAAATATTTTTTTTGGCGTTTTTATGACTGTGCTTTTACAGTGGGGCACTGCACTCGACACTGTTATGATGCGATTGCACGGCGTGACGTCACACAAGACGCCATGACAGTTATGTGCGTTTTCGAGACAAATTTAAATACAATTTTTTGAATGCAAAATAAATAAAGAAAATATTATTATTTTTTCAAAATATTTTTTTTTAGGATTAAATATATGATAAGGTAAACTGTGAACTCGATTTTAAAATTTTGGAAACTAGCCTATTGCTATAACACCACTAGGTTATCGTGAAATGGAGCTGGCAAAATGCAATAGCACAAACATACTTAAATGTATTGATGGGGTAATATTTAACTTATGTGCTAAATATAAATTACCAAATTCCTTTTATAATTAAAATGAAAACCACCTTTGTACCATCCCTAACTTCACCATATAAAAGTTAATAATATGTACACTAAGAAATAAAAATTAAAGCACAATTCTTTTTATAAAATATCCTGAATCACAATACCCTTGAGTAGTAGAAGCAGTAACAGACACTATCATTATAGTAGCTTGAGTAAGAAAACTTTGTAGAATCTCATTATTCTTAGCTCTATCCAAGTCATTTCCAAGCTCCTTAACACTCCTTATGTATTCCAGTGGAGTAATTATTAATGACTCCAGTTCAGGGAACCTCTTCTGGTATTTATCCCGAACAAATCTGTGAATAATAGCTGCAAAGTGTAATATGTCTTTAAAGTTAACCTACATTGAATGAATATTTTATGCCCATTGTAGTCTTTCAGTCACACTTATCAATTTTACATGAAATTAACTTTTTATAATATAAATTTAAAACATACTTTATTAAAATTTTATGTAAAATAATACAACTTCAGCTTACCTATTTCTCCATCAATTTCAACTGCTACATTATTAGCTTCTACAATCAGCTGATATTCTGGATCAGATTCCATTAAACCAGTAACTTCAATTTTTTTCCTATCATTACCAGCATTTTGTTCTATTTCAGTTATAACCTGAAATAATGAAATCAATAACAATTTTACATTAAAAATTTTAATTATGATTTTATACTGCATTGACATAAACAAATCTCTTGCAATAAATTCAACAATCTACTTGTTTACACTGTGTAGGTATGCATGTTTGTTTTGCTTCCCATAAAAGAAACATGAAGATGTTTTAGCTTAAATTAAAATTGTTTTTTTAGAACTTCAGAATTTATCATCAAATATAATTTATTATTAAAAATATAACTAATAGAACTAATACTAGATCCAAGTTGTTATATATCAATATATGTGTTAAAATTATTTACCCTTTTTAGGCGATCTGAATGTCTTAGCTTCGCTAATTCCCGAATGGATACATTTTTAATCTCTTCTTCTTTTGGTATTACTGGAAAAGGTACTGCAATATCGTCGGATTCATTATTAGTGGAGTCCACAATCATAGCTTCTAGTTCGCCATCATCATTTTCCTCCAAGTCAGCGAGTAACTCGTCAGCTAAAGACATTTTTATTTACGTGTACAGCAAAAACAAAGTGCTTAATATTTTACCACAAGGCTTTGCAGTTTGCATTCAATTTATTAGACGAAACCGCAAAGTATTGACCAAATTCTGACAAGTTGACAGCAGCTAACAAAATTAAAAAGCTAGCTATATTACAGACTTTAAATTTGCGGAATATTAAATGTGCAGTTAATAATATTATACCATTTGCATATAACACACAGTTTACACTATTTTTTTTTGAAATATTGATCATATGAATTATGAATAAATAATATTATACGATACACTCACCTATTTTATTTTATTATTTATTTATTATAGATTCACCAGAGGTAATTACAATAAAATATCAACAATAAATTTCTATGGTTAAGTTATTCTTAAGCTAAATGCCTTAGTTGTTTAATTATATATTAAATATCAATTAACAAAGGAGTCCTTTAAAATATTTTTTATTACTGATACATCTGATTCGTCATATTTAATGTCAACAATTTGATACAAAAATTAATAGCAACACCAAAAACCGTTTGCCATTTTTACTGTGTAAAAGGTATGCTGAGGCCCGCAAAGGCCCGAATTTTCGTAACTAAAGTGTAGTTGGGATCATTTGTTAATATTTGGGACTAACAAGTCGTCTAAATGGCGCTTAATCCGCAATATGATGCCATTGGAAAAGGTTTTGTTCAGCAATACTACACATTGTTTGATGATCCGGCACAGCGACCAAATCTGGCAAATATGTACAATGTGAGTATTATACAGATTCGAATAAAAATAGATGTCAAATTACTTACTTAAGAAGTTATATCTTTATATTATAACAATATTAGGATTTACTATTTTGAGGTTAAGCGGATTAGCCTCCCGCCGAAAAGTGTCACTGAAGACAATATTATTACAAATTTCTTCAATTAATCTTATTATTATTATAGACAACAAGCTCATTTTTATTTCATAAAGTAACAAAATGCTTTCTAGCATATTGCTAAAATTTATTTAATTAACTTATTTAATAGAAGAAAGATGTCAAAGAAGTAAATATTCATGTGTTATACCTTATTGGAATCATTTAATCTATCCATATTTTAGGTTGAAACCTCATTTATGACTTTTGAAGGTGTACAACTACAAGGTGCTGTAAAAATTATGGAAAAACTGAATGTAAGTAGATAATATATCAGTGAAGTTAAAGTTATTATAGTCTTGTAACAACTGATAGTCCTTAGAATGTTATAATTGTTATTTATCAGCTATATGTAATATATTCTTTACCTTATGTTTGATATTTTTAAATTTAAAATTGTACAATTATATGTGCATATAATTAGTCAAGATTACATTATCATAACAGTATGACTAATTCTGACTTGATCTTTTCAATATGACCTAATAGTTATATTTTACTTTATAGAGCCTAACATTTCAAAAAATCGGTAGACTGGTGACTTCAGTGGATTCACAGCCTATGTTTGATGGTGGAGTTCTAATTAATGTTCTCGGCAGGTTACAGGTTAGTTTAGATCTGCATAAGATTATCTATTTTTTCGATTACTAAGCAAAATTGTGTAATCAATATTATATTCATATAATTATTATATTCATTTTATTAGAATAATCATTAACACTAAATATAAAACTTATCACATAAGCATATCTATTTGCGTATCCAATGCAGAAAAAACTAACTTATATAATAAGTACTAGTATAACAAACAATTATTAAAATGCTTATAAATAAATATAAGAATAAAAAATACTATATATAATCGCTATTTAAACAGACAGACGAGGATCAGCCACATGCATACTTCCAAACATTTGTGTTGAAGCCAATAGGAAACTCATTCTATGTAGAACATGATATGTTCAGGCTGGCACTACATGATGTTTAAGGGTAAATTGCTTGAAAGCATGCCTATGCCCTGCTTTGCAATTAGCACTTTGTAAATAATATCCAAGTAATAGCATAGCCCTCATTAATACTGTTACAAGTTCTCATATATTAGTAAAAAGATTTTTCTTTTTTGTTGTTTTGACAATATAATATCAAAAACAGGAATAATAATTATAGCTTAGTTTAGTTTATATTTAATATTGATAACAGTTTTAACTAATAATAAAATATGTATTTAAGATATTTTTTTAAAAATATGTAGCTCTTATACAAATTCTATTAACATCTACTTCATTGATCTCCTCTTAGGATGAATCTATGTAATCTTTGTTTATACTAATATTATAAAGCTAAAGAGTATATTGCAGTATAGGCCAATAAAATAATTGATCTATGTAGCTAACAATGAAATTTATCACAATTTTCCACAGTAAATTACCTGTTGGAATTGGTACTTTTAACTTGAATGAGTTTGTATATAAGAACAAATATACACAATATTTTTATTCACAAATCTAAAAGGCATAAGATGTATAAAAATTGACTATTTTTACATTTATTACTTATTTATTCTAACAATGTCTTATAGTGTAACATTTTAATCCCCATAAATGTATTACTTGCAGCATGTTAAATTAATATTTTATATAACTTTTATTATTTACTCTATTGACATTTTCTTTTGTTTATTACATCTATGTAGTTTAATGTCCACTATGTTATCTAATCACATGTATATTAAGTAAAAAATATTTTATATATTTTTTATATATAGAGATTACTTTTTGGTCATCATAGTGCAGTGATGTAACATAAGGTGTTTACACTATAATTTAAATGATTACATTTATTATTAATCATCGCTGCCACTCAACAAATAATGTCACATAAGTTGGGATCAGAGTGACAATACTAGATCTCTCTGCCTAGTGTGGTCCTCCTTCATGGGAAATGCGGGAAGCTGCTTTTTATTTAAATTTTGGCTATTATTTTTAATTGTAAGTTGCTTTTATATAAAATGTAATAATAAAATTTCTTTATGAAAATATTAACTCAAATGAATAAATTAAGTAGTAAGTTTTTAAATTGAACGAAAATTTTGATATATATGTATATATGTATGTGAAAAAAAACCATAAATATTTTTAGTTTTTCTATAGGCTTGTTATGAGCTCAGAAGCTCGGGATAGATAAAATGTAAAAGATAAATTGTAAAAAAAATAAAAGAAAAGAATACTATGCTCTTATAAGTAACAGATATTTTGATTGATTTAAAGACTGCCATATTTTTATACTAATAAACAGTACAAAAATTATTTAATTTTTTAATTTACTTGTAAATAATAATTTTTGTACTGTTTTTTTTCCCTTTACCCATTGAATATTTTGAACCATTTGCCAGGATTTTTATAAAATAAAACCATATAATTGATTATTATATATTGTACATGTATTTTAATGTTACAATGTATTTTTTTCTTAATTACAGTGCGACGATGACCCTCCACACCCCTACATGCAGACATTTGTGTTGAAGCCTCTCGGAGAATCTTTCTTTGTACAGCACGACATATTCCGCCTCGGCATCCACGACGTCGCCTAAACTAACTCCATCACCATTGGATGCTAACATAATTGCTAATTTCCATCTTGTTTTGGTTATCTAGGTATAAGCTAGTTGGTCACTCACTGCCCACTAAATTAAAAATTGTAAATTAAATCACACACTTTTTGGCGTCATTCGGCTTAGATGAATTATTCGAGATGGCTTTAGTCAATGTAAAGACGGACTTTCAGTTACATGTATACATTTTATAATAAATACATTATTTTTTATTTATATTGTATTATTTATATTTAAATTAAATTTTTCTCTTCCTCCGCCCACGAACGTGGGGCGTGTTGGAGGGACCATATTTACGTCATTTTGAGGTGTTTAAATGAGGAGAAATGTAATAAGAAAATATATACGGAAGAGCTGTTCGCTGCCTGTGAGACTCATGGTTAAGAGAGACCCAGATTCGCCTTTAAAAATTTTACTGTACCAAATAATACTTAAAATGTTTATAAATCTGTCGTTATACAAATATGATAGTAACAAAAGCTCAGTTTAACTGATTTGGGCGGGCAATATTGTGGCAATTTCTTTTCCCTTCTGGATCCTATATCTTTGGAGAATTATTAAAGGGGAGTTAATATCAAAATAAAATAAAACAATTATAGATGCTAAGACAATCATGTATTTAAATTAATAAATAGTCAAAAATAACAAAAGAACCAATGAAAACAGGTACATTTTTACCAATCTCAATTTAAGTTTTGCAACTTTAATATCCTTAGACGCTACGAACACTTACAGTATGCATGCACTACTATGAAACACACGCGGTTCCGCAGACACGAGTCTAAGAGAATGACTAGGTTGCAATTATGGCGAGACCAACTATTTCATCTCCATTCTTTGTCTCCACACTTCCTTTCCTTTATTAGCAGTTTGTATTCAAAATGGAAATTTGACATTTTCGGTTTTAATCCGTTATCTATTAACAACTACTGCTTATCAAATGTCATGTAATTGTTAGATATGGGAAAGGTTTATTTAATAAATAGCTATATGTTGTAATATTTAAAATATCTTTTTAACATGTTATTCAATTGAAAAAATATAGGTCAACTCTGCGAACACGTAAATCTACCGTCTCTTGAGTCTATGACATACTATAAAACAGTTTTCTAATTATTTTCACTATATTAATATTAACTGAATATCTAACAATTACATTTACAATACTAGAAAGTTTAAATTTTATATAAAAACTATGTTTTTTACGGTATACAACTGCTAAAAGGAACAGGTACTATCTATCTTAGGATGTCGAAGACTACAAAGCGGAGATCAAATCAGACGTGGCAAGTCGTCTGGATAGTTTAATTATATTTGTACATAAGCTATATTATAGCCTCTTTTCCATAGTACTGTTCTGTTAAATGCTTGAATAAAATAAGATCGAATCGACATTTGCAAGGTCGGTTAGTTATTTAACCATAGTTTTAGTTAAAATTAAAATTAACATACACCTCACTATAGCGTTTAGTTGGTCTGTTGTAATATATTTCGCTTATTTTATTTATGAAGTCACTCAAAAACGGCTTTTATTTTAATACATTTATTAACAATAGGGTGAGAAAAAACTAAAAAATCGCAATTTTTTAAATAATCACGTCTGTACCTTTAAATTTAAAATTAATTGTGATGTTCTTTTGTTGAAATGATGCAATTAATTAAGATAACTATTTAAAACGATTGTTTATTACGTAAACACTATCGTTAAGAAAACAAATTTAACTTTGACCTTGAGTTTGAAGATATATGTATGTATATATATATATATATATATATATATATATATATATATATATATATATATATATATATATATATATATATATATATATATATATATATATATATATATATATATATATATATATATATATATATATATATATATATATATATATATATATATATATATATATATATATATATATATATATATATATATATATAATTTTTGTTCTTCCCATATATTTGACCTCACCGCAATATATCGGTAACACCCACTCATTGAATTCAAATTAGTTATTATCTTTCATATATGGAGATGTACTTTTAATTGAAATAAATACAACAATAATATATTTCAAATAAGACCATTTTGGTATTCAAGAGTACCGAAATTTTATAGAACAAAGTCGTTTTAATGCGGAAATGTAAAAATCCCAATAACCAAATATTTTATTTTAAGGAAAAAAATGTAATGCGATTCGTTAGAATATACAAAAATAAGTGAAATTCATTCTATCATCGACTACGGTCAAATCTACGAGAGGTGTACAATTAAGTTTAATTGCTGTTAAATATTAATCAACATTTAAGAGAACAGTACTTTTTGATACTCGCCGTAGATATAGATAGCGATAAACATTAGCTTTCAATGTTACTAGAAATCGCAGTTAAAAAGCTATTAAAACGTTTTTATTATTACTTATGAGCCTGAGTTTAAAATCTCTTACAAGTTACAGTTTGGAAGTCACAACCTTAACTAAAATGTACAAATTAATCTAAGCTATTATTAATGTTTTTAAAATTAACAAGTGAGCAAAAGTAAAAACGCTTAATTAGTATTTAGGGATCTCGAAAAATGCGAAAAGCCGCTAAATAAATATAATAGTTACAAGAATATTGAAAATAATTGTGTTTTTGATATAGGTACATATTTTTTACTATACAATTTTCATCCTCATTTTGTTTTATCAATTTATAATTTCTGGTTAGGTAAGGTACAAATTTTTGAAAATAATTAATAATTATTAGTAAGAAAGTTTTAAGTTAGCACTATATATAATCAACGACTTTTGAAACTGTATAGAAAATTAAAATATATAAAATTAACTTCAAATATTTATGTTACATTACACCAGTTTCAATTGAACATATTACGATGTGACGTGGAAGCAGCTTGCTATTCAATTAGGTAGGCACTTTGTGGAACACATTCAATAATATTTGTACTACGTTTATAAACTCACAGTTGCATAAGTCGAATATATAATTTTTATTTATTTATATGTCTGCGTACTTATGTCATTTTTACATACATTATTATGCAAAATTCAACATTCTTTTCAGCCAAAAATGACATTGCAAGGTCAAAAAACAAAAATCAATCGAAAATTTAAATTTATGTACATAGACACACTAAAGATATTTTATTTTTTAATATATTTATTAAAAATGATAATAATGAAATTTACGTACAACAGAGATCCCTACATGATTAAACAACACTAACATATTATACGAAAGGAAAATTTCGAAATCACATGAAATAGTTGAGCATTTATCAGTAAGTACTTTTATAACTGTATCATATATAAGAAACAGAAACGTAAATATAAATATGGCTGCACATCAACAATTTCTCTATTCAAAGATATATTTTTATTTTCAAAATAAATAGTGGTTTTTGAATTTAAAAGTTTAATAATGTTATATATTCGTATTATAAAAATATTCTAAACACATCATAGTAAACTGACTGAAGCAAATTGAATAAGTGATTGTTGTTAAAATATATTACAAATTTATACTAAAAAAATATATGTTATAACTCGCCTGCTTTATAAATAGAAGAAAATTTTATACACATTTTAAATTTACAATTAAAAAATTCAAAAATAGATTCCAATTTCAAAAAAATTCCACTTTTAAATTTGACAGACCATTTATGACGCGAACGACAAAAAGACAAAAAAAACAAAAATAATAAAAAGTATAAAGACGAAAAAAAAAAAAGAAAAAATTGGCAAAGGACATACTTGCAGAGGTTGTAAACTCAGTTGCTACAGTATTATTCGTTTAAGACCCGCCTTTCTTCCTGCCGCGCGAGCCGAGCGCGACGCCGCGCAGGGAACGCATCGCCATTGCGCGGTTAAAATGACGCTGTGTTTTGTGCTCGTCGGCATCGCCGCCATTATCCACTGATGATAGAATTACTAGTAGCACGCCCATTACCTTATTGGATTGAGACAATTAGTTAGGTTTGGTTTAAAATAGGTAAATGTCAGTATTATAATTAAATTATATATTTTTTTTCTTACACATATATATTTGACAGAAATCGAGTCGACGTCATAAACGATAGTGATTGTTGGACTATAAAGGAAAGACTAAGACTAAGTTGGACTATAAATCAAGTAATTCTGAGCACAAAAATTAGGCTGCAGTAGATTTAAACATGTTTTAAATTAGATAAATATAAGTTTTTATAAAATAGATTCAATAATAAAATCAAACTTAAATAATTTTATTCAAAATAAGAAGTTGCATATAACTTCTTTTTTTAAACGTCAAATAATTGATTTAATTTATCACTAGTTAGGTAAAGTTAATGCCTCAGACTTGAGAAGAACTGGCGCACGAAACTCAGCGGGACCCTCTTTATTTTTTTTATTTGCTGAATAATTACAATTTAACAATTATTATTAGTGATAATGATACTCTTGAAATATAGTTTTGAATAGACTTGAAATATAGTGAGCATTTCATTCCCAAAGCGTGTTATCATTTATGAAATCATTAATAGGATAATAATCTTTAACACACGAACGTCGCTTTAAAATTTAAAAAAAAATACTGGCATAGAAAAATCTCGGACGTTTATTGAAATCATATTTTAAAATCATACAGACTGTCCCATGAAATAGTTGCAAATTCAATGCAATAGTTATAGGCGGGGTAAGTTCATGCCTATTTCTTGTGTTATTGTATAAGTACATGACAGATTTTGGTAAAATTCTTAATATTTCTCTTTACATACAGTACCTTATCAAACATACAATATAATATTGTAATAAAAAGGTAAACATATTTATCTTTTTAAATTTTCGCCTTAAAGAATGTTTACCCCATTTAAGATATTCATATCATATCTTACAAAAATGTGAATTATACTTACAAGACAAACAATAATAAGAAGCGTATACACATGCACGGACGCCTCCGGTATGTTCTCGATGTCTTTGAGCGCTATGAGTGCGGGTTCAAAGTCGGGTCGCAGGTCTAGCGCGTGCTTTAAATGTATTGCTGCTTCCTGTGTACAATTTTTTATCATTAAAAAGTTACCATTCATTGTTTATATTAAATTTGTATTTTTAATTTTCTTTAAATAATACTAGCACAAACTTAATTTTTTTAGTAACATATAAATATCTTTGAAATGGTTTTAAATCAATTTCTATTAGAATAGATCTATGTCTTGCTATGTGCAAATTGTTATCTTAAAAATATATAAGTTAATATACATGATATTTTTTTCTATAGCTTTCCGCTTTTATCGCATACATGGCAGGGTAGGCAGAGGAAACCGGAAATTCAACGCCACGCTTTGTCTAGTTACCAGAGCTAAAATGGAAATACAAAAATACATCTTCCCCAAATTGGATTCAAACCTACAAACCGTCGCGTTTACAAGCAGACGTTACGCATCTGCGCCACGACGGTGCTACTTAATTATTTATTTAATTACAATGTATTGCAATATTATTAAGATATATTTTTTAAGCACACAAGAAATTCAATAGTAGTAACTGACCTAGTTAAACTAAGTTACAAAACGAAGTTATTCATATGTATTTGTAAAAAAACAATATGTATATATGTACTAAAAATTAAAATATCTAGAAAATATATTACATAAATAACAACCTGATAATGTCCATATGCTTTAAATATTTCGCCCAGCGTAAAATACTGTTGCCACGTGCTCCTGTCTGGGGGCTGAACTTCGAGTGACCGACGTGTTAAGTAGATAGCGTCGTCCAAATATTGCAGCGTGAAGAGTACCCGTGCCAGGTTTAGTAGGACCTATTTAAATATAATTTTTTTAAAATGTTAATCCATACTGAGGAAATAAATTGTATAAAGCATATAAGAATTTCGACGCAGCGTGTTGAAGAACGCATGGCTCAGTGGTGAGAGCGCTTGCACGGCTCGTAAAAGGGCGCGGGTTCAATTTTTATATGTTTCCTTTAAGGTTTGTTAGGTTTGTTAAAATAGTATAAAATATTAGTTTATCTGTTATATATTAATTTTTTGATTATCACTACAAGTTTATAAAACATTAAAAAATAAAAACTATAAAATGAGGACCGTCGTGGCGCAGAGGCGCAACGTTTGCCTGTAACGCGACGGTTACTGGGTTCGATCCTCGGTCGGAGAAGATGGATTTTTCTATTTCCATTTTCTTCGCTCTGGCATCTAAGGCAAAGCGCGGCGTTGAGTTCCGCCACTCAACACGCAATGCCTCGAAAACGGCGGAAAGTGGGGACGGAGTAAGCAGGGACTAAGTAACGGAGTGTCTTAACACTAGGTTCTTATGGTTCCTGCAGTTCCCTCTGCCTACCCTGCCATGTGCGGGATAAAGCGTGAAGCTAAAAAAAAAAACAAAAAAAAAAATTTCATTGTTCATTACAAAAGACCTGATTTGATGATTGAAAAAGCTTCTTATCTTATTAACAATTTTTAAGAAATACATAATTTATGTTAAATAACATTCTTTTTGCTTAATAAATTTACTCTCTAATTAAAATACAATTACTCCAGAGTCAACCAATCATCACATGTACAGTCAAATGTTGTCTCAAACAAATATCATTAGAGGACATGTAATATTAAACATATGGTTCAATTGTGAAATAATTTCTCTGAAACAATTTTACAGATAACACACTCATATGATAATAATTTGACAACTAAGAGCTTTAAAAACATATTGTGAACACTTACTTCGGCATTATAAGGTGACACAGCAAGGGCACGTCTGAAACACTCTATGGATAAACGAGTGTCACCTTTTATTCTCCAAAAGTTGCCAATTTGGTTGTAAAGCTGTACAGATTTTGGTTTTTCTCTTTTAGCTTTCTTTAAACGCTTCTCTAGAGCATTTATATCTAACTCTGTTATACTGCTTTTGTATGACTTTTTTTTTGAAAATATAAGTGCAACCTGGAAATATTGCGGAAAATACTTGTGTACTTACATTTACTTTATGACTTTTATTGCAATAACTATATCATTTCAATAGATTGACTTTTAATACATGAAAGTTGTTTGTATAGATAATTTTATACATGTTCTTGAAAATATTCAAAAATAATAATAAATAAACACTTGACTTACCTGGGGTTCAGGTACATTTGGGTGTCTATGACGCCTTGCTACCCCAACAAGAGTATCATAGTATGTAAAATTAACTGCTTTGCCACAATCTAGATATTCATCATCAGCTTCACTACCATTAGATTCTGTTGATTGTGAATCATCTCCATTTTCTCCATTGGCTCTAAAAATCAAATTTATACATAAATATTAACAATATAAACAAGACTTCTTATTAATATAATTAAAAATACATTATGACTATACAATATTTGTTTTATCTTTTCTATAAGTTCTTCAGAGCAATTATTATTTAACTTTACCTCTGCTGTTCATACATTTGGCAATCAGTGCAAAACATATCAAATCCATGTTTAGTCCATGTATTGCCATAGTAAACTGTTGATGTTATTATATTAAATACAGCATCTTCTTTAGATATTTTGGTTTTGTCAGAGTCATCCTAAAAAGTAACAAGTGAAAGTAGTTGAAAACATTTTATGTAATAATTTCAGTAAAGTATCAAGTAACTTTTTTAACAATTTATATGCATAAAAAAGATATTTGAATTCAAATGTCATGCTACTCTATTCTGTACTCTATTTAAAACTCCTGTTCTTCAAGGCTAACAAGATTATTCTATAAAAATGTAAACTAGCGCGACAATATGTTATGGAACTTTAATATTCCACTAGAAATATAGAACGGAATAAAGATTGTAGTTGACTATGCTGACCTGTGATAGTGTGTTGCCGTCAACTATTTGGCCTTCTTCAACATCCAATTTCCAAATATTTGAGGTGCGAGAGTTAGTAGCTATAATTTGGAAGGAAAATATATACAAAACCAAACAAGTCAAGTATGGTGATTCCCACATTTTGAGTAGTAAGGTCAAAAGAAAACATGTAAAATGCTTAAGGCCTTATTTTGAAATGAAATAGTTTACATAAAACAATTTATTTGGGACACAATAATCAAAAATTATAAATTTATCGTAATCTCCTCTTCTCTTTCTTGTCTTTATTTTGACAGTTTTTAGAATACAGATTAAAGATTTACATTTTTTAAAGTTTTAGTTCAGTAATTTGGTCATAGACTTAAAAATATATTAAATGTAATAGAGCAAAATTTCACTGTTTTTAAAGTATTATAGTATAAGAAAGTTTATATTAACAAACATATTCATATCTAAATTAATTATAAATTTTCTATAGGAAAAATTTAATAATATGCAAATAAGCATAATAAATAAAATACTTATTTTCATTTTCTGGGTGGGAGGCGCCACGAGTGCCTGTAACGCGACGGTTTCTGAGTTCGATCCCCAGTCAGAGAAGATGGATTTTTCTATTTCTGCAAAGCGCGGCGTTGAGTTCCGCCACTCAACACGCAATGCCTCGAAAAAGGCGGAAAGCGGGGACGGAGAAAGCAGGGACTAAGCAACGGAGTGTCTTAACACTAGGTTCCCACGATCCCTACAGTTCCCTCTGCGTACCCTGCCATGTGCGGGATAAAGCGTGAAGCTAAAAAAAAAAAGAAATTCTGGGTGCAAAATGAGAGATAGAGAGAGATATATTGAGAGTACCGAAGATAGATAACACTACATGTAATTCACAGACATAAAACGACAAAATATTATTTACTATCTGTAACAAATTAAATATATGTTTACAGCTTAATAATTTTTATGTCATTGTCAAGAAAATCAAAAACAATCGTGTGGCTGGGACCTGTTGACTATATTATTTGCTTTTTAACATTTTAACAGTTAGTTAAAAGTAATCCAATGATATTAAATAATGATAGAACTCTATTTTTTTGTACATCATAATATAATTTTATTAACATGAAGAAAGAGCGAACAGGCGACAATTGTCGCCCCTTTAAATTATGAGTATCATGAAAACGTTACTACTATTTTGTTCATATCTGCTAAGCTATTGCTTTATTGAAATATCTCTGTTATTTTACAGCTCATCAAATTCTGAGTTTAACTGGTATAAGTTTTGAAAGAAGAAGTGTTATTGTAAGTAAATAATTTATTACAATTAACATTGACTTCAATGAATACACAGTACATGTTTTCATAGTAAATATAATTATCAAAGATTTTTAATTTTGTCAATTGTTATAATTTAAGGGCTTTGTTGAGCTGACAATAGTGCCACTTAAAGATAATTTGCGATATATTCGTCTTAATGCGAAACAGTGTCGTATTTACCGAGTTTGCTTGAATGATCAATATGAAGCCAATTTCCAATATTTTGACCCGTTCTTGGACATTTGTCAAAGCGATCCAAATACGTAAGTTACTAGTATACTCTTTACCATGATAACTTAACTTTGAACATTTTTTTTAACTAATATATAGCTAATTTACAACTTATATAAGATATAAAGTAGTTATGTACTAGTTTCTCATCATGACATCTTAGTAAATAATACAAACCTTATTGATTTATGCTTCTTTTAGTTTTATAATATTTTGTTTATTATTTATGTTAATAGGAGATCTCTTGAAGCATTCTCACAAGCTCACTTATCAGCAGCCCAAAAGATTGACCCAGATCATAATTCTGGTGAATTACAAATACAAATACCAGACGATGCAGCTCACTTGGTTGGAGAAGGAAGAGGGTTGAGAATCGGAATTGAATTCTCATTAGAATCTCCACAGGGTGGTATGCATTTTGTTGTACCTGATGGAGAAGGTACTCTGGTTGAGGTAAAGCATAAATAAAGCTACTTTTGTATGCAATATGTTTTATTGTCTAATAGTATTTAATATAATATGACATGAATTACACAATATTTTCTTATTTATCATATTGTTTTCCTACCCTGAAGATTATGCTCAATAACATGCATATACATGATATTGAGTCTAACTCAATGTATAGTCCTAAGGTTGTATTTTTTATTCTTGCCAGAATGACATAATGGAAATAAATAATTTATACTCCCTGAGTGATAACCAAATCCACAATTATTGCATTTGACGTCAGATCTTGTGCACTTTATTGTGTCTAACTGCAATTATTTAAACTATCTCTAACATCTTTCAGAAATCAGCCCACATGTTTACATATGGTCATTCTGCCCGCCTATGGTTTCCTTGTGTAGACAGTTTTGCTGAACCGTGTACTTGGAAATTAGAATTTACTGTAGATGAAAGTTTAACAGCTGTGTCTTGTGGAGAGTTACTAGATGTAGTATATACTCCTGATCATAGACGAAAGACATTCCATTATGTTGTTAATACACCGGCTTGCGCACCCAATATTGCATTGGCCATTGGGTAAGTTGATATTAAATTTAAGTTTTATATGATTTCTTTTATATACTTTGTAAGTACATGCTATTTATTTATTTAACTTTTAGAAATGTACAATACTTTGACCTGTAAAGTATGTTTTTACAATTTTTTATGAATAATAATAAGCTATATTTTTAAATGCTTAATAATTCTGAAATTAATTGTCATAAGTAGTCTAACTTTAAAATATTAATAATTTAATTTCAATTTTATATAACTAAATTAAGTTCTATTGAAATATTAACTTTCATTTTATGTGATTTATTAAAATCTTACAGTGATAATATATTTATTATTTATATTTATTACATTTACAGACCATTTGAGACTTATGTGGACCCCCATATGAATGAAGTCACACACTACTGTTTGCCCAATCTCATGCAAATCTTGAAGAATACTGTGCGCTACCTTCATGAGGCTTTTGAGTTTTATGAAGAGACTCTGTCTACTAGATATCCTTATCCATGCTATAAACAAGTGTTTGTCGATGAGGCAAGTTGAGTTCAATTGATAATTAATTGATAATATGGTACGAGTACCGTACCGTACTCGTATTTAGTATCTTTTTTTAAATGAGTTTATTGTTTTACAGTGAGATAGTGTCTGACTATTAAAGCGATGTTTGTGGGTTCGATTCCCTCTCGAGAATATAAATTATTTTTATTTTATCATATCTAGTAAGATAAAATTTCACTACCCACCATGTAATGTTTATAATTATTTTTGCAATTCATTGTAAAGTGGACAAAACAGAGTCAAATCTCCCTCTCTTCTTCTCTTATCTTCCTTGTATCATGTAAATACTTGAGATAATGTACAATATTTTTCTATTTATAATTGACTGAACAATTTTTTAACTTGTTTTATTGTAGTCAAAGAGAAAAGAGCACTAAGCGCTGCGGTCCCTGCATACTTCTTTCGCCTTGTCATAACCTCTAGGTTCCTTTCTTCCTACTTAATATACTTTCCAAATATACTATGTTATTCACATATTCTAATAATTTTCCATTCATAAAAATCTTGTATACTGTCCTTTTAAATACCTGAACTTGCATTCAGCCATATGAATTTTATTTCAAATTCACTTTATTTGAAATAAAATAAACATTTTAGACAGAAGACGACGCAACAGCATACACAACAATGTCAATACTAAGCACTCATTTACTCCACTCGATTGCTATAATCGACCAAACTTACATAAGTCGTAAAGCGATGGCTCAGGCAGTCGCAGAACAATTCTTCGGATGCTTCATAACTATGCAAAACTGGTCTGACTTGTGGCTGGCTAAGGGTATACCTGAATATCTATGTGGCTTGTACTCGAAGAAATGTTTTGGTAATAATGAGTACAGGTATTGGATACACCAAGAGTTGCAAGAAGTAAGCATTTTTTATTTAATTTTGTAGTATTTTTAGGTTTAAGTTATATCTCTATTATCCCTCTCTCTCTCTTTCTTTTGTATTTCAATATCTAAATTATTTTGTGCTGTTCTAAGTAACTACTAGATGTATAAGCGATCTTGATGAATGTTAATAAAAAAGGCTTGTGACAAAATTTATCAAAAAGCTGTTGAGTGAGCTCAATTTACTGAACAGAATTGTATGTAGATATAAATTACAAATATAAGAATTTGATTTTTTTAAGTCTTAAACAAAGTGATACTATTCTAACAAAGGGATTTTTATATTATAAGTATATTTTAAAAGTATATTCCTCCATATTATTCTAACACTTTAAAGGTAGTAACATACGAAGAGCAGTACGGCGGCATAGTGCTGGATCCCTGGCAGCCTCCCGCCAGCGGCGCCCGGCCCGACTCCAACGACGTGTTTTACTTTCCCGTTAGGAACGTGCACACCATGTCGCCTAGATATATTGAAGTGAGTTTATTGTATTATATGGACTAAAAGCAAATCTTTAAAATTATTTATTAAAAAAATACAATTTAGTAAGGTCTGCCTGTAAATGGGGTTTGTGAGTTCGATTTCAACTCGAGGAAGATGGTCTGTTCTATTTCCACTTTATTCGCTCTGGCAACTAGGCAAAGAGTGGCAATGAGTTCTGCCATCAAACACGCAATGGCTCGATAAAGGCAAGGAAAGCAGGGTGGAATCTATAGATGTCTAAACACTAGGTTCCTATGGTTCCTGCAGTTCCTGCCTACCCTGCCATGTAGGGGACGAAGCTAAACTTGCTCGATGGTAGAGATAAGAGTTAAAAAAAAAAGATTATAAAGTCATTATAATTTTAAAATTATAACGTAAGTGAAAAATTACTATGTTTTATATAACATTTTTTTAGCCGCTATAATTCCCGGATCTGATGCAATATACTAAATAAATTATGTGAAGTCTAACTAAGCGATCTCAGGGTAGTTTGGGAACACAACACACACATATTGAAATATCTTTTTTTGTATGAATAATCCTAATGTGCACCCAGTTTTGCTTAGTGTATACCAAAATCTAAATCTCATTATAGAATTAAATTAAAGAAATTATTAAATTTTTGTATTATTAATAAGGTATTACTCGATCCACTTTTAATTTAAATAAAATTTCTCAAGTCAATTATCGTTGACACTCACGCTATAAAGATTTACTTATCACATTTTCTAGGTGATGCGAAAAAAATCTCAACTAGTACTGAGAATGTTGGAACAGCGTATCGGCCAAGAGTTACTCCTGCAAGTGTTCAACAAGCAACTGTCGTTGGCGACCAACGCGGCCAACACTAAGATTGGCAGCGGGCTGTGGGGACATTTGCTGTTGTCCACCAATCTGTTTGTGAAGGCAATATTCACAGTCACCGGCAAAGATATGGCGGTGTTCGTCGACCAGTGGGTGCGGACCGGTGGACACGCTAAGTTTCAACTCACCTCCGTTTTTAATAGGAAAAGGTAATTAATTGATTTATGCAGTCAAATTTAAGAGGCTGGTCTACAATGAGAAGACATTTTTGGTGTTGAATTTGAAAAATTTTGTTGACCATATCGTCACATCGTTACGTCACGTGGACATATTATATATTGAGATTAATTTCTTTTATTGGCAATGTAAGATGGCCTGTACACCAACGTGATTCCAGGTCCAACATATATAAATCCAATCCTGAATTTGTGTTAGATTTATTACTTAATACTATAAGTATTGTTAAAGATTTAGCTAAATCATGATTTTATTGTTTGAGTGACAGAATTCAATGTAGAGTTGTGTCTCTTACCATAATTGAAACTAGAGGAATGAAATCAATTTATTCAATCCAATCAATAAACAACATCTTTACAGTACCAAATGGTTCTATGACCCCAATTTCGTCGTAAATTCCTTTCAAAATGTAATTTAGGATATACCAAACGCTTTTCAAAATATTACGAGTGTTTAGAGGTATACTTACTTTCAAAATGCGAAATAAAAATATATATATTTATTTATATATTAAATTTTTACTTATAGAAACACAGTAGAGCTGGAAATCCGACAAGATAGCGTCCACGAGCGTGGCATAAGGAAATATGTTGGGCCGTTACTGGTTCAATTGCAGGAGTTAGATGGCACGTTCAAGCATACATTGCAAATAGAGAACATTGTTGTCAAAGCTGACATTACTTGTCATAGCAAGAGTAGGAGAAATAAGAAGAAGAAGATCCCTCTATGTACTGGTGAAGAAGTTGATATGGATTTGTCTGCTATGGAGTAAGTGGTTTTTTGTATGGGTAATAGGTAGTAAATGTTTTTTATTTCGTAAATAGACGTTTGTGTTTCTCCACTTCTATTAGTCATAGTGTAATGTCATATAGGCTTCCACAATAAATATATTTAACGCAAATAATATATGTTCAATCAAATCAGTACTCCCCGAAATTAGTGCGCACAGACGAACAAGCATACAAATTTTTCAGCTTTATATTATTAGTCTAGATTTATTTTAAAATCATAATTAATATAAAAAAATAATCAAGTTTTAAAATCTTTCTAATGTGCCCTTTTATTTAGCAAAATATGTAATGTATACTAAACTAAACTATGTGTTTAGTTTAGTAAAATATAAAACACACACATAATAAAATAAACATATCTTTATGAGTTCGTCTAAATTTCTATAATAAAATACAACATGAAATGAAAATAATTGAACAACTTTACTCCACAGCGACTCGCCAGTACTGTGGATACGCCTGGACCCGGAGATGTCCCTGCTGCGCAGCACCGGTCATCTCGCAGCCGGACTACCAGTGGCAGTACCAGCTGCGGCACGAGCGTGACGTCACCGCGCAGAGCGAGGCCATCGACGCACTGCACAACTACCCCGAGCCCGCCACACGCAAGGCCTTGACAGATACTATAGAGAACGAGCAAACGTACTACAAGATTAGGTGCAGGGCCGCTCACTTGTTTGACTAAGGTTATTTTTATTTGTTATTTGTATGTGGATAAAAACAGGCAAAACGCGGCGTTGAGTTCCGCCACTTAACGCGTAATGCCTCGGCGGCCGAAAGCAGGGAGTAAGCAATGGAGTGTCTTAACGCCTATGGTTCCTGCAATTTTCTCTGCCTACCCTGCCATGTGCGGGATTAAGCGTGAAGACATAAAAAAAATAAAAGCATAAGATCGTCGTGGTACAGAGGTGTAACGTCTGCCTGTTTTTTTTTAAGAATCTGCACATCCATGTGTATGGTTGCCCGTCCCCTTTTTTATTTTACTTTTGACAATCTGGCGTTTATGATATAATTGACCAATTACACCACTTAACGTACTTAACTAAAAAAGGGTGATAATCCCTACTGACAGTTTAAATAAAATAAATGTAAAAAAAAAGGAAAAAATGTCTGCCTGTTAGCGCGACTGATTGTGAGTTCAATTCCCACTCGGGGAAGATGGATTTTTTTCATTTTCATTTTCTTCGCTCTTCCAACTACGCAAAACGCGGCGTTGAGCTCTGGCCACTCAACTCACAATGCCTCGAAAAGGCGGAAAGCGGAGAACGGAGTGTGTTAACACTAGATTCCCATGGTTCCTGCAGTTCCTTCTGCCTAACCTAATACGTGTGGCATAAAGTGTGAAGTTACAAAAGCAAACGCCTTCAGTCCCAAAATACCTAGAAAGAGTAAACCGCTAATTTCTAAATAAATAAAATGATCTTTTTATCAGAGGCATATTCAGACGCTTTTATAGTAAACCTATTTTTAAATAACATAAATAAAAAATAAATAAATTGTCTTTAATTATATATAAATTAAGAAATACATTCGGACTTAGTTTGAAGCTGTTCGCATATGCTCTTTAAATAATATTTATATATTTTGTATACATTGTGGATTCGATCCAATCCAAGCATTCATTTTCAATTCTCGCCCGATTAACATAAATTGCAGCGTTGAGTTCCGCCTTTCAACCTATGTCTGAAATTTGGACGGAGAACGGAGAAGCAAGTGTTCTGACTTTATGAATACTCTACCTTACTTATTATACTTAAATACACTAAATGCGATATGACATACATTTTATACATACATACGTAATACATATCAACTAATTATTGTATAGAATAAAGGATTATTTATATGTTTTTTAATTATTTATATATTTCTTTAATATAGGTGGCGAATGCTATGATAAGCTCGTGGGCGGGCCCTCCCGCCATGTTGACGATATTCCGGAAAATGTTCGGATCGTTCTCAGCACCTCATATTATAAAACAGAATAATTTTGATAACTTGCAACATTATTTCTTGCAAAAGAACATTCCTGTGGCTATGGCGGGTAAGAGGTTATATTTTAGCGTTTATTTTTGTAGTTTAAATGTTTTTTGGAATGTTATTTTGATTTTTCTATGTTAATCTGTATGTTACTAAATTTTTTTCTTATATTTGCGATTTAATGTAGTTAAAACAAAATTGAAAAATATTATGCAGTATAAAAAAATATGATATGTATACAGAGTGTGGCTGTAACGGCGACTTTAATTTCAAGCATATTATTATTTAGCCTTTTTAACTTAGTAAAATTATAAAATAACATTTTCAAAAATAAAAAAATAGTTTTTTCAAAAAAAAAAATAAATAATTAAATTATTATTCCGAAATAAAACGCCATTTGTCAAGTATGACACAAGCGTACACTATACTGTCAGAGCGGGACAGAGGTATATCTCTTTTTCTTTTGGTTATTTTTTAAATGAAAGGAGAGAAATGACAACAGTTAATAGTATTTTTGTAGTACGTCATTCGTATTCAATGATGTCTACCTCACGCGTTACACAGCACGTATAAATATCGTGAAATGGAAAGAATGATGCTGTACCCAAGCAATTAATAATTATTAAATACTTTTTTGTATATAGCCTCGACATATGTTCCCCTGTAAGTAGTTTTGATAATGGCCGCCGTGTGTGATACACCCTGTATAAATTATGTTTCGATTTATATGTTTATAAGCTTAAGTAATAATTACAATAATAATGATGTAAAGTAAAAATATTAATATAATAACTATAACAATGCTGAGCTGAGCTTGTTATTTAATTTAAAATATTTTAACTAACTTTAACAAAATGTATATTTTTGAAAATGTATATTATATAAATTATATTCTTTTCAGGTTTACGCAACATACACGGTATTTGTCCACCGGAAGTGGTTCGATTTTTACTCGATCTCTTTAAATATAATGACAATTCGAAAAATCATTTTTCCGATAATTATTACAAAGCGGCGTTAGTGGACGCTCTTGCTGCTACCATAACCCCTGTAATATCCGTTTTACAACCAGTAAGTATGGAAATGTATTTAATATATATTAATTATCTTATTAAACACATGATATTTCAAAGGAATGTGGGAAAACTCGGGAATGGAGTATCTTAATACTATGCTCCCTTTATACAATCATTTTTTTTTATTATAAATATTTTGTTTATTATATTATATGACATATTTGTTATATGACAACGCTAATGTAGTGTTTGTATCTTTGACCCCCATTTGAAATAAATAATTATTATCTTTTTTGTTATAATACACCACTATGTTGAGAGCCCAAGTATTATACTTGAAAAAAAATATATAAAAAATATAAAAAAATATAAAAGGTTTCTATAGGCTCAGTGAAGATTAACGGCCTTATTCATAAAAAGATATAGCACGCTTAAAGACTCGATATAGTACAGTTGTCAAAAAACGTTATTCATAACAGCATTTTAGTGCCAATCAGTTCTATAAACCTATCATAATGTTATAGAGCCGAGAACCCTCCTATAAGAGTGTTTTAACGTCCAAAGATGGCCGATTCATATAACAGCTGATTATAGCTCATACCAATATGAGCATAGATATGACGTCGTCGATTCACTTGTCATCAAGAGTGTCAATTTCAATTTCGTAAACAAAACAATATAACAATTGACATTTTGTTCGATATTTATTAACTATATTTAGTTATTAACAAGTTTATTAATAATAAATTCTACATAAGAAAGGCGCACAGAACATAGGTAATACTTGTCCACGTCTAAACAATTTTCAATTCTTTATGGTTTTACTTCTTTTGACTTAATTTTTTAAAAATTAAGTAAGTTTATAAACTAAAATAAAATAAACATTCGTGTTTTTGTGATAACAACGACGTAAATCAAGCCGGTATATGTCAAGCCAGATCCAATAATATATTTTTGTACGTAATATTATCTGTGGTCATACTATGTCAATGCGTTTGTCACTTATCATCTGTGGATTTATTGGTATTTTCGGCAACAAGTCGACCGACTTCAGTATAGTGGCAACATTGTGAACGTATAAATCAAATTAGTGACACTTTAGTTACAGAAGGCTTATAGAGCGTTTATGAATACAAACATTTATCGAACGTTCTATAAGCCTAAAGAGCGTGTTAACTAAAATATGCTTAAAACGTTCTATAAGACTTTTTTATGAATAAGGCCGTAACACTTTAACATTATATTTAAAAGTCGATTGGCTAAGCATAGACTGCTTTTTTACTATTGGCATTTTGATGTAAGATTAGGGCCTTATATATGTATAATATTTCTACTTTATAAGAACGATGTGTTTCGACTTAATGCACTTTGTGTCTATTCTGCTATGATATGTGAGATATAGCTGAGTGTGTGAAGTGAGATGGTGCTTGTTTATGGTGTAAATGTGTCGGTGCTTGTGTATTGGCGTGAGTGTATTGGTGCAAGAGTATTGGTGCCTGTGTATTGGCGTAAGTGTATTGTTGCTTGTGTATTGGTGTGTGTTGGTGCTTGTGTATTGGTGTGAATGTGTTGTTGCTTATGTACTGGTGCGTATGTGTTTGAAATACTAAGTGTGCTTATACTAGTGTCTGGTACTGGTCCGTTTGCATTAAATATATTATTTATCTGTATGTACTGTAAAAAATTCAATTCTAATTTTATATTTTTTACAGGGTGCTCCAATAACCGCAGATTCCCTGTCAGCTGACACAAGACTAGTATTAGAGGAAATAACTCGAGTGTTAAACTTAGAAAAAGTCCTTCCGTGCTACAAGAATACAGTAACTGTCAGTTGTTTGAGGGCGATACGTCGTTTGCAGCAGTGCGGGCATTTACCTAGCATACCCACAATATTTAGATCGTACGCAGAGTATGGACAGTACATAGGTGAGTTTATTTTTATTTTTTATATGTCCGCAGGAACCTTAGAAACTTAGTGTTAAGACACTCCATTGCTTAGTCCATGCTTTCTCCGTCGCTGCTTTCCGCCTTTTTCGAGGCATCGCGGTTTGAGTGGCAGAACTTAATCGCCACGTTTTGCCTAGTTGCCAGAGCGAAGAAAATGGAAATGGAAAAATCCATCTTCCCTGAATGGGAATTGAATCCACAGACCGTCGCAGGCAGACGCTACGCCTCTGCGCCATGATGGTCCTCTTATTTTGTTATATATTAAATAAAATATATCATTTTATATTAATACGTTTTTTGGATAAATAGAAGAATAGATTGTTTTGTGTTATTTATTAATTTATAATATTTAGTTATCAATCAATACATAAATAAGTTATGTTTAATTAAGCTAATAGTTTAAATGTAATCCAGTATATCTTCGATCGTAGTTACTTCATTCACATAGACGATTAACAGAATGGCAGTGAACGAAAAAGAAATTTAATGTCAGGATGCAATGTTATTTAACCTTGGCTATACATATATCCATATGCTATATATGCTTCATATGCTATTATGCTTCTATCTTTCAGAAAACATTATAATACATAACTTTTCTGTTCCAGACGTACGCCTAGCCGCTTTCGAGTGTCTAGTGGACTTTGTCCGAGTGGACGGCAAGCCAGAAGACCTGTCCTCTCTCCTCACGGCGGTGGAGAACGACCCTGACCCCGGAGTACGGCACGGCCTGGCCCGCCTACTGGTCTCCATGCCGCCGTTTGAGAAGGCATCCAGACATAGATTGGATACTGAGGCGGTTGTTCATAGGTAGGGAGAGAGAAATCATTGTAATTATTTTTCTGAGGGAGAGTTAAACAATTATATTTACAGTCAGATGCTGTACAACGACGGCTTTTTATTATTCGGTTAAATTTGTATCGTGTTTATTTAAATTTTATGTTCATAATTTAATTTAATTGTCTTTTTTTTTTATTAGATTATGGAACAACATTAATAGTCAACTCTCAAATGACGCCCGACTGAGGTGCGATCTCGTAGACTTGTACTACACTTTGTATGGACTGAAGCGGCCGTTGTGTGTGCCCCTGCCGGAGATACAGGCCATGATGAAGCAAATGCACCACAAGGAGAGGGAGAGGATAGAGCGGGAGAGGGACAGGCTGGAGCGGGACAGGGAGAGGCAAAGGGAGATGGAGATGAAGCCGGTTATTAAACAAGAGATTATGGATGTAGGTTTGGGACTTAATGTTTTTAAATTTTATTGTTACTGTTTTTCATCTAAGCTTAAAGCAAATTGTGTTTCAAAAAAAAAAAAAAAATGGTTTTGAAAATTGTGTTTCATCAAAGTTTTGTACTTTTCGTGCTCCAATCGATGTAATTTTTTTTAAAACATTTTATTGTACTTTAAATATTTATAAAGTTTACAGTAAGTAGTAAGTAACTAAAATCATTTAAGTTAATATAGAATGTTACTTATAATAACATTCATACATACAATTGCAGTATCAAAAATCGATTACACAGATTATAAACAGGTTATAAGTTTAATATATTAATAATAATCTGCAATATGTATTAATAATATAGGTACCAGTAAAAATGGAGTTAGATGTTGGCCCGCTGGGTGGCTCAGTACTGGAACGTGAACCGTCGAAGGACGCTAATCTCCCTGTACCCATATCAAGTATTAAAGAGGAAGACGATAAAATAGATGTTATTTCAGTATCAGATGCACCTATTAGGATCTATAGCGTAAGTTCTTTTTATAATACTAATAGTTTTACACGGTTTTACACACATTCCGGATGATTCTGAGTAAAGAGATTAACGTGGCGAGATATAGTCCTACATGTATGTTGTTATATGTCCATTTGTCGTCGGCTATAGCCTATACAGCTATAGCCTATATAGCCTCGATGATAAATAGACTAAAAATTTATTTCTTATTATTACCAGATTATATAAGCAGATTCCGTAATTAAAACCAAATCATGTGCTAATTTTTTTGTGTTTGTAGTGTAGACTGTATTAAGTTAAAATATGATAAAAACAAAATGGCCTTCACATTTAAGATTATTAGCATATTATTATAAATATATATAAAAAATATTCAAATTTATTATGGTAATTGCTATCGATTTAGTGTAAAAAAAAATATTTATATTTGAGGCCGTCGTGGCATAGCGTCTTAGTGCCTATAATCGTGACGCTCGTAGGTTCGATTCCAAATTCCAATTCTTCTAAAATATTATATATTAGTATTTTCCACGCTACTAAGAACAACACACAATGTCTCTGTTAATTCGAAAATAGACAGCGGAGTATTTTTAAATTAGGTTCCCTTTGACTATTCTGCATTGATATTTATTTTTTTATTTCTTGCATTATTTCTTCTGCGCTATCCTATTCGTATGTCCACATAGCAAACATCAAAGATACTGGAAGGTGGAAGGTCACGTACAAAGCATGACGACTCTGCGGAGAGCATGCATGAAGAGGTTAATGACAGTGGACGAGGCGAAAGAGGTATGCAGGGATCGCAGCGTTTGGGGCTCTGTACTCTCTGACTACCCCGCTAGGGATAGAGCGTGAAAATGTGCGTGTGTGTGTGTGTCTGTGTGTGTATTAACATATTAAAATGTATATTTTCCATTTGTAGGATGAAGCCAAACGTGATTTCATATCAGACAACGCGGCGCCATTGCCCGGCATTCCCGGCTCTTCGGGTCCCATTGGATTTGAACCCGGCATGTTCAGACACGATAAAGACGATTTGGGTGCACCTAAGGTAGTAAACAATTCAACATTTGAATTTTTTATATATGCATCTGAAATAACAAACGGTTTTAAATATAAATTAATATATATGTTACTATTTATAATATGTTAAATAAATTAGTATATAATATTAATTTATCATGATATAATGTTACTGGAATGTGTGTGAGTGTGCATAATTTAGGAATCGAGTTTTTAAATATAATGTGTAAGCTAATTATAATTATTTATCTTCATTTAGTTAATTTTCTTTTAAATTTTTGACTTATAAAAAGTAAAAGTAGTCCCGTTATTTCAAAAATCTTAGAAAAGGTTATTTATTCTAGATTAGAAAGTCACTTAAATTCTATCGATTTCTTCTATAAACAGCAATACGGTTTTCGCAGACACTCTAACACACTATCGGCAACCATTGATCTCATTACTAAAATAAAAAACAAAATAGATAAAAAGCAAATAGGGTTAGGTATATTCATCGATTTAACTAAGGCATTTGATACAGTCAGTCATGAAATACTATTGAGAAAAATTTCCAATATCGGTGTGACGGGAAACGCGTTTAAAATATTAAAGTCCTATTTATATAAACGTAAACAGATTGTTAGAATAGGAGAACACCAAAGTTCCCCTAAATCTATGCAATATGGCGTCCCTCAAGGATCAATTCTGGGCCCATTGTTGTTCCTAATATACATAAATGATATTTCTCAAATTGGTCTTCATGGTGACATATCTTTATATGCAGATGACACAAGTCTTTTTTACTTTTTTATTTTGGCAGCTCTATTAACATTATTTTGCCTAAAGTAAGAAATGATTTAAAATCTTTAAGTGACTGGTTTTTAAACAACTTACTAACAATTAATATCTCAAAAACAAGTTATGTTGTATTTTCCGCGAAAAACAAAAATATTGACAGTAACTTTCAACTCATGATTAACGACGAAATTATTGGGAGAAAAACGCATGAAAAATATTTGGGTCTATCTTTAGATAATCACCTGAATTGGAAACCGCACTTGCAAACAATTAAATCAAAATTAATCTCCCTCACAGGAGCTATCCGAAGTATAACGAAATGTTTACCGCGAAAAGTAAAATATATCATTTACAATTCTCTAATTAAGCCCCATATTGACTACTTAATAGAAATTTGGGGAACGGCAGCTAAGTCGAACTTAAATATGATACAAAGATCTCAAAATAAATTAATTAAAATATTATTTAACTACCGCTTTCGGACATCAACACAAAAGATTTACACGGACACAAAAATTATGAATATAAAACAAACATACAAATATTTTACATGTATATTAGTACGAAAAATTTTAAACCGGGACATACACACTAAGATAACTTTTACTAAAAAATTACAAGTCCAAAAAATTAAATTACGCAATGCTAACAATCTAATATTACGCCCATCTAGAACAAATTACGGTAAAAAGAATATTGAATTTGAAGGTGCTCAGCTATATAACTCTTTACCGAAGGAAATAAAGGAGACTAAATCAATGTTGAGTTTCAAAAAACTACTCAAATGTCATATCTTAAAACAAAAAATATAACATATTTACAAATTAAAATTTAACTTTATTTTATTCTAATTAAAAAAAAAAATAATAATAAAATTAAAATATAAAATACTAAAAATAGTTAAATAAAATAAAAAATAACATAAAAATAATAATAATTGTATGTACGTACACTATAAATCTTACTAACATTTATACATATAAACACATGCATACCGGCTGAGGTAAATATTACAACATTATAAATTTGACTCCCATATCGATAATATCCATCAATGCCACTTCTGGTACTTTTTAATCTATGAAGTTAATGATTAAACATATTGTGTTCACATTTTCTGTCTACCCTCTATCGTGTAATATTTTACTTTATTTTTACTTTGTTATCTCTGTACGCTTCTTTTTATAATTGTTTTATTTTATATAGTTTCTCAGTAAGTGAAATGTATGTATTTCTTTTGAGGAATTAATAAAGTTCTTAAACCATAAAAAGACAAAAAAATTTTTTTAAATGTATATAAAAACATTTGTGTTTTATGAAGAGAGATGTCTTTTTGATTTCCTTAGGTGAAAAAATTGATTGTTTCGGTCGGTTTTTTTAAAATTATGCATTAAGGGGTTATAATTTGAACAGTGGGGACGGAGTAAAAAAAAAAAAAAAAAAAAAAAAAATAAAAAAAAATTTGAACATAGTGGGACTCTTAAATGACGTAGTCATCTTAAATGACGGTTTCATTTTGAATTAATATGAATATACTTTTCATAATGCAGGCGAAAAAGAAGAAGAAGGAAAAGAAAAAGCACAAACACAAGCACAAACATAAACACAGCAGCAAAGAGAAATCAAAGGACAAAGACAAGTCCTTCCCTCCCCGACCTCCCTCCAGCACAGAGCATTTGAAGATCAAAGAGGAGACGCGGGAGACTTTGAGCTCGTTCAGTTCTAGCCAAAGTCCCTCTGAGGATATATCGTCTATGCCTTCTAATATGAGTTTTTAGTATTTTGAGTTTAAATATAAGATGTCTATTGTATTAAATAAATTTAATATAAGTACTTATTATACAATATTATTCATTGTGTATATTGTTTTATTTTCTTTTTTTAAGTTAAATTTTGACTGGGACAGTCATTCTATGTTTATATGTTTTATTAAAATGCTACGTATGAGTGTTAAAAAGCCAGCCAGCCCTTCTAAATACTAAGCGCTTATATTAGGGCTCAATTTTCTTCGTATGAAGACGAAGAAAATTGAGCTCTAATATAAGCGATTAGTATTTATATTACAATAAAATTAAAATTCTTGTATCACATAAAATATATAATAGTGTACTATAATAGTGTAAATATAATAGTGTACTATACGATAACTTGTATAATATTTTGATTAATTAATGAATTTATTACATCATAAATTCTTTATTTTTTGCTCCAAAGTAAGAAGTTGAAAGTATAATGAAAAGATGAACGAGCAGTCATATAAAAGCTAGTCACGATTTTAGTGTCCCACAGAAGATGTGAGTATGGAAGAAAGAGGAAACGCAAGTAATTTTGACCTTAAGATATAATAACTATATCTGCAAACATGACTTAGTAAGCGTTTATTATGACAAAATATCGTTTTTGCAAAATATTTTAAAAAGGTCAAAAAAATCTAAACTGACTTCGACTACTCTAAAACCACGGGTTCGTCATAAATGTATCATTCCAAATTTCATTATTTTTATACGATTTCTTAAAAAATATATGACTATAATAACATAGTATACATAGTAATAACATTGAGGACCGTCGTGGCGCAGAGGCGCAACGTCTGCCTGTAACGGTTTCTGGGTTCGATCCCCAGTCGGGGATGATGGATTTTTCTATTTCCATTTTCTTCGCCCTGACAAACTAGGCAAAGCGCGGTGTTGAGTTCCGCCACTCAACACGCAATGCCTCGAAAACGGCGGAAAGCGAGGACGGAGAAAGCGGGGACTAAGCAACGGAGTGTCTTAACACTAGTTTCCCACGGTCCCTGCAGTTCCCTCTGCCTACCCTGCCATGTGCGTGATAAAGCGTGAAGCTATAAAAATAACATAGTAAAATGATAAGAAATGCAGAGACAAGAATTAATCAAGAAATAATTTGCAATTTCCATAAAAAGGTCTTTTTTTTAGTATTTAACTATAAATAACTAATAGCTTTTGATATTTATGCACTGACCTAAATAAAAAATGTTTCAATTTACAATAACGCAACCGCATTAATTGTTTGATTGCAATTATAATTATAAAGTGTAATTAAATAAATAGAAAAAAGTGAATTAATTCAAAAAACATTATACAATTATAATTGATAAGCAAATTGAGTTCTATTTTAGGTAGTAAAGATTTGACATTTGGTATCCGCTCGTATTTTTAATTTTGTTTACGGTATACGATCTAACTCGGTAAGCTTTGTTTTAATGAATGAGCTGATTTAAAATTTAAAAATGCAAATAAATTTAATAAATATTTTTTTGATTAGGAAGACTAATAAGTATAAAATTTTTTAAGTAAATGATATAGAATAATAATATATTAAACTACGTTTAAAATATTATTATTCTATAACCTAAATCTAATGATAAAAACAATTTTACTGTCCTTGTGAAATGCTTTACTCCTTGAAGGCCCGGAGAGCAGCCAGCTCAGCCCCGCCTGCCTCTCCTTAAATCTATTTTAGTCATTTGTGCAGTAAATTTATTTAACACACTGTTGTACAAGATATCGTAGATGTGCATTGCAGAATTTAGTTTATATTTTTTTAGCGTCACTTAGGTAACGTCAATCATGGTTTCATTTAACCGGTAAATTATATTAAGAAATATGCAAAATCCCGTCGTGGCGCAGAGAGACGCGACCGTTTGAGGGTTCGATTCCCACTCGGGGAAGATGGATTTTTCCATTTCCATTTTCTTCGCTCTGGCAACTAGGCAAAGCGCGGCGTTGAGTTCCGCCACTCAACACGCAATGCCTCGAAAAAGGCGGAAAGTGCGGACGAAGAAAGCGGGAACTAAGAAACGAAGTGTCTTAACACTAGATTCAAATGGTTCCTGCAGTTCCCTCTGCCTACCCTGTAATATGCGGGATAAAGCGTGAAGCTAGAAAAAAAAATACAAAATAAGTGAATTCAGTGATATATGATTGGACATAAAAAGATAAAATCACATATAATGGCGCGAATCTCTAATATGGAGAATAAGGTTTTTTTTAGGAGAATTACCTTTTCAAATTTAAAATGTCTAATAAGAAGAAAAAATCTAAAAGTCTAAAATGAAGTCATAAGCTGTTTAGTTCAATAAACAAAATGCTCAATAAATAGTGTCATCGCCACAATTCGTTGGTAATATTTCATCAATTGAATTCTGCGGCTTATTAAAGTTTAATTAGCCTCTTGAACTTTGTCTTGAATTCTCTTACTGATCGAATTACTAATATGGTATTTGAAACTAACTTTAAATATTTTTTTATAAAATTTGGCTTTTGTGAAAACTATTGAACAAAGATTCAATTTTCTTCAGAATAATTCTCTTAGCTTGCTGCGAGTCAAAACCTACCTATGTATACCAAATATTATCAAAACAACATAAAAATCGAAAATCAATTATTAATATCCTGTCCTGTATTTACTTTATCTTTGGTACTAAAATTTCCTAAAATTCGATTTTTCCTTTTTATACTTACTCAATTACTACTAATTTAGAACTAGTTGGAAGTCATTGCTTTGTAAATTACGACAAAAAAATTTGTTATGTTTGAGCTTATAATTATGATGAATGAAAAATAAATGAAAGGAAACTAAATACTTGTTTGTGTTTCCTATCAATTATACTTCTATACACTGGAAGAATTTGTTTACAACTATGAATTATTATCTGTAAAGGGCAGCCATTTAACTAGGACGGTTATCAGTTCAAAATTTATCGATATAATAAAATATATTCCAAATTATACAAGGTCAATGATCGATAATAATATTAATATTAGTATTACATAAAGCAAATTGCATCATTACATTAGTGATTGGACTTCTTAGAATGGAGAGATAGACTTCAACAATAGTCGCCTTGTTCTTCACTTTGCTCTTGAAAATTGACATTGACATTGTGCGTTGTACCAAAGTCTAAAAAAAGTAACTGACAACAATTAATAATCTAAATAAAAAAGGTATTATATATTAAAAACATATTAAATCACTTGACCGTTATTTAAAGCTTATTTATTTGAGATAGGCACCTTCCGTTTCCGCTTATATACCTCTCCCTTTCCTATCATCTGTCCGTCTCGTTCACATTCTCTCCCCCTCAGGTCTCCCCCACCTCACATACCACCAGGTAGCTTCGTTAGAATGTCTAGCTCATTGGCGTCCCGATTTCCGCTGCGAAAAGACGCTTAAAAGTTAGCGAGTCTATCGTTTAATTTATTACCTTTCCTTTCGTGGAATTATTATTGTAAGTTAAAACTAGGAGGCAATCACGTAAGTTTTTTATTCTTTTTTCATTTGTAATAGTTTTTTACTATACAGAATTTACTTATTAACATTTTGACGTCTACCTTCGTTGTGTTTAACGGTGTTACCGTTCGTAGACGTATTACTAAAAAATTATTATAACGGAATTATTTATTACTATCTGTCCGTACTGTCTGTCCGTGTGTTTTAGAATGAGTGAAACTAATCGATTACTTTCCGAGATAGACAAAGTTTGTGATGATGCAGTTCCCGGACCATCCCGAAAACGAACGTCTACTAGTTCAAGTAGTGACTCGTCAAGCTCGGAATCTGAGTCGGATAGCTCTTATTCAGGGAAGAAATAATCGCATCGCAAACGTTTAAGGAAAACCGACGTCGTCGCCGCAAGTATTCTAGTGACAAACTGGAAAAGTTAACGAGGCAAGTAAATGAACTTCGTAAACAATTGACTATAAATAATTTTGATAAACAAAATCCAATCGTTGATTGTGATCACAGTGAATCATTAGAATTTAATGTCAGTCGTGAACTTTATAATAATGACTGTAATACATGTAATTCACAAATTAATTTATCAGAACCCGATCTACATTTTAATATTGAAACCAAATTAAAAGAACCCACCTATCCGAAACCTTCTGATGATTATTTAAAATTACTTTGTAATATTCAGCATTTTGATCAAAAAGAATGGTGTGACTTAAGATATGCAGAGTCGCAAAAAAATTATGTGTTTTCTCCAGGATTAGTAGAAGTAGAGGCTAATGAAGAAATCAAATCTTATGATGTAAACCGTCAACTTTTAGCTACAGAACGATCATATGCAGCTATGACTTATAAAATATAATGAATGTTTGCAAATTAATATACATGAGTTACTTTCGTGGATGAAATCTCAAAATAATTTAAGTTTTCAGAATGTTGTGTTAATGCCAAATTTACAGAGGTATTTTGTAATGGAAATTTAAATAAATTATCTTCTGATTTGTTACAAATGATTTGTGGCCATAGAACCGAGATTATACAAATAAGACGAGACAATGTGTTAAGGTATGCAAAAGATCCTTTGCTAAAATCAACACTGTGAAGAATTCCGCCATCCTGTCATAATTTATTTAATGCGGAATTGCTTACCACGGCACTTGAAAAAGCGGGAGGTGTCAGAAAAGTCTTTCTACCCTCACCTAAGCATAAAATATCTGCTCCAAAAGCAGGATACAATATTACACGCCGCCCCACGGGAGCTACCCACGGCGCCGCGTATTATAACATGCCATCAAAAGCCTGTTCTGATCAGTCAATGTATTCAAACTATCAGACACATAACTAGTTAAACGATCTTTCTCTATGGGGGACATGGTCGACGACAGAAGAATTACTTCATTGCAACATGAAAGAAATGTTAGCAGTTCTCAAAGTTTTGCAAGGTTATGGTCGGAGCCTCCGTCACTCGACCGTCTTAGCGCAGTGCGACAATCGGACAGTCGTATCTTATATTCGAAACGAGGGTGGTATTCCCGACGATTGTTAGAAATAACAAAGAAAATTTATCAGATTCTAGATCAGCATCAGATAAATTTAACTGTTTATCATCTGCCAGGCAGATTCAACAATCAGGCCGATCATCTTTCACGATTTCGTGCGCCTCCAGAATGGCATCTTTTACCCCATTGTACAAGACGGATATTCAAAATCACCGGCACGCCCATGATAGACCTCTTTGCTTCAAGAACGGCTCATGTGATTGCGAATTATGTGTCTCTAGATTAAACAGACCAGTCAGCGATGTTTCACGACGCATTTTCACAAGATTGGAACTACAACCCTGCATGGGTGTTCCCACCACCCAATTTAATACCGGAGGTATTAATACATCTCAATCGAGCCAAGGGAATCTATCTCCTAGTAGTGCCCCGCTGGAACCGTGTGTTTTGGAGGGCGGACATCAAGGCTCGAGCTATAGCAGCTCCGTTAATAATAAAAAATGTTCAAAGGAACCTGATAGACACGTCAACAGGTCTAGCTCCACAGAAAGCGCAAAAAATGATACTAGAAGTTTGGAAATGTGGGGGTGGGATAAAAACTTTATCGACTGGAATTCACAGCAAATAGATTTATTACAATCGTCTTGGCGGCCTAGTACTAAAAAGACCTATAAAACTGCTTGGCTGAGATGGCTCAATTGGGCTAAGAGACATCAAGTCAATCCCTTTGATCCAAATAGTTCGACATTGGCAAGGTTTTTAGCTGATTTATTTTTATTAAAAGGCCTTTCTTATTTATTTATTAATTCTATTACATAAATCAGTTGTCTCGACTTTATGTAATACGGACTCTTCTAATTTATTAGGCTCACATATTTTAGTAAAGCATATTTTAAAATCCATTGCCGTTAAAAAACCACCTTCCCATAAGTCGTTTATTTAGAATATTGATAGCCTTATCTTATATATGTCTAATTATGAATTAGATGAAATTAATTATTTTCAAACTGCTAGGCATACAGCAGCTCTCCTTTTGCTTTGTTCTGGCAGGAGAATACACGATCTTACTCTGTTAGAAATAAGTAATGACTCTTTTATTAGATGCAGTAATTATGTTATATTTTGGCTGAGATTCGGGTCTAAAACAGATTCACATAATTATCGACAGTCTGGTTGGAAGATAATGCGTAATAATGAAGATCCAAAATTAGATCCGTTTTACCGGATTAATCAAACGACTTAATAAATTAAGACGTGTCAAGACGTGTCGAAGCTAATTGTAGTAATTTATTTATTAATATAAGAGGTCAACCAAAGGCTGCATCACGAGCAATTATTGCTGGTTGGATAAGATCTTTGTTATTAGCAGCTGTTATAATCTCCACTCCTGGAAGCTGTCGCTCTGCCGTGGTTTCAAAAAATTGGTCGGATAATTTACCTATTGATGAAATTTTAGCTCGAGGTAATTGGCAATCGGATAAAACATTTAAACGATTTTACAGTCGTGAAGTTATGCCAGTATCATCTCAAAGATGAATTACTAAATTATTTATTCCTATTAATTGATTATGCTTTTTATTTTTATGTAAAAACCGAATTTATCTTTTGTGTTTGGAATGAGAATTTAAAAATGATTGTTTTTCATTGTTTTATTTTTCTAATTACAATCGTGATATGAATCAATAAATATATACATATATACTACATACATTGACACTGTAATTTTGTTTTAATTTAACATCTAATACTGAGGACCGTCGTGGCGCAGAGGCGCAACGTCTGCCTGTAACACGACGGTTACTGGGTTCGATCCCCAGTCGGAGAAGATGGATTTTTCTATTTCCATTTTCTTCGCTCTGGCATCTAAGGCAAAGCGCGGCGTTGAGTTCCGCCACTCAACACGCAATGCCTCGAAAGCGGCGGAAAGTGGGGACGGAGTAAGCAGGGACTAAGTAACGGAGTGTCTTAACACTAGGTTCTTATGGTTCCTGCAGTTCCCTCTGCCTACCCTGCCATGTGCGGGATAAAGCGTAAAGCTAAAAAAAAAAAAAACTAATACTTCTTAATAAAATCAAGACACATTGGCGTCCTATTCTACCACCAGGCGATAACAAACACGTCTCAAATAAATAAGCTTTGAATAACGGTCAAGTGATTTAATATACACGTTTTACCTGTAAATGAAACGTTTATTAAATTACTTACCTTATTCAAAGCTTAGAGTAAACTCTGCCTGGTTATTTCTTCGAGACTTAATGAGCTAGACATTCTAACGAAGCTACCTGGTGGTATGTGAGGTGGGGGAGACCTGAGGGGGAGAGAATGTGAACGAGACGGACAGATGATAGGAAAGGGAGAGGTATATAAGCGGAAACGGAAGGTGCCTATCTCAAATAAATAAGCTTTGAATAAGGTAAGTAATTTAATAAACGTTTTATTTACAGGTAAAACGTGTATATTATTGCTAACCACTGCCTATATAGTCATAACAAGTTATTCCTCCCACTCACGAGCCGTTGACACTTTGATCAGAAAATTCATAGAAAAAATAAAGATTGCAAAAATATTTAAAGAAATATTAAATAACACTAATGCGACGTACCTAATTGGTTGCGATCGCGATGGTGGGACTCTAATTCCTTATTAAATACAGTGCGTCGCTCAGTTTCAATTTTTTTTTATCTTTACTACAATGAAAGAAGAAAAAAATTGTCCCTGTATATTGAATTTATTAGTGCGAATTTATTAGTGCGAACACTCATTAAGCCAATATTGGCTTAATGAGTGTTCCGTAATTGGGTTTACGATTGTAATTATTCCGCTAAGGAAAATACTAATAAATTTGACAATTTTAAAGTGTCTCCCTCATTTTGAACGAAATGCACCACAAATATAAGTTTGTAATGGTTTCTTTTTGTGTTACACTTGTAAATTATCAATTATTAAAATCGTATATATTGTAAGTTTTCACTTTTCGTTACATTTAATAAGTCTAGGTTCCAACTACCAAAGTAAATTTGGGGTCGTATGTACTTAATTATATAATAATTATATATAATATTTCTTTACTTGAACTGTAGGTTTTATTTTTTTAACAAATTTCATAACTGTAGCTTAAAGGAAAGTATCTAGTAGGTTTGGAATACGCGACGATTTTCATACAAAATGCAATTAGGCATAAGCGCTGATCTTTTGACTGTTTTTGTTGACTTAAAATTCTGATTTTTCTGTGCATTTTAAGAAGTCATCAACTGGGATATTTCATGTTTGATATTAATTTCAGCTTAATTCCTTACAAGTAATTTGGAGAAAATTGTCTTGAATGATGGTTAAGAGACTGACAATCATCATTCAAGACCATTGAATCTGTAAAAAAAGATCAAGCGCGAAAAATTAACACAATATGATTTATAATTTATTTGTTTGTGCGTATGCCTTTTTACCTGTTTATACATATCTTCGGATCTATGGGACAAATTTTAATGATTTTTTTTGTAGCATATTCTTTATGTCAGGGTAAGACTTAGGCTATAGGCTGCAACACATTTTGAAGATTTAATGACACGCATTTTTTATTGATATTGCAGTCATGGCTCTGGAACATGTAGAACCGGATGTAGAACCAAAACAGATAAATCCTCCACTAGTATTTAAAGTATCTAAGACGAAGAAATGGAAACAAAGTAGGTAAGTGACAAAAAAATCGATATTAATTTACAAATCATATTAGTATGTTAATGTTGTCAATATAGTAACAGAAGTTTGTTTGTACGTGACATATTAAATATAGTAATAATAATAAGTAGTGTTACACAGCAAATACCCTTTCATGGGATTTTTTGTCCTTGTCACATACCCATACTGCGTTCTTCTTCAATCTCACTGTGACATCTTCGCTGGTACTTCTTCGTTGCGGATTAAGTCATCTAAACTATATTCAGCGAAGAGATTTCACTGCTATCCAACAGCGTCCACACCATAACTGCTTTATGTACAGCCAAACTACAGCGACACTGACGTTTTGCCGTCTCAACAACGCAGCTAGGGCAGCGTTTACTCTGCTACCGGCAGCAATACACCTTTTTGTAAATATGTACATAACTATTAAGTGTACATAGGTATTTTATATAATACATCGTACTATCTATTAATCTTACATATTAATATTTGTAAGGCTGGAGGATGTTTGTTCTTGTTACACGTAAAAGCTTCTAAACGAATTAAGATGAAATTTTGTAGTAATATAGCTTATTTATCAGTTAAACATATGGGCTAAAACTTATAATTAACGAATGCAATTTATTAAATAGTTAAATTGAGGACGTCGTGGCACAGAAGCGTAAGCGTCTCCCTGTAAACGCGACGGTTTCTGGGTTCGATTCCCACTCGAGGAAGATGGATTTTTCTATTTCCATTTTCTTCGCTCTGGCAACTAGGCAAAGCGCGGCGTTGAGTTCCGCCACTCAACATGCAATGCCACGAAAAAGGCGGAAAGCGTGGACGGAAAAGAAAGCAGGGACTAAGCAACGGAGTGTCTTAACACTAGGTTCGTACAGTTCCATCTGCCTACCCTGCCATGTGCGGGATAAAGCTATAAAAAAAATAATTACACTTTATTAAATAGATAAATAATATTTTAGTTCAAGCGCAAGAAACCGCAAAAAGGTCGTTTGTATTTTTAAAAATTTAACCTGGAAAATAACAAAAGATCTCTTTGAAGAAATATACATATAATTTTATCGAAGCGGTATTACTATTTAAATGGATTAGTCAGCAGCGAGCGTTGTGTAACAAAATATGCCCAACGCGGTTTCAAATATCTATTAATAAAAGATATATAAGTTGAAAAGTTTCGAATTACGTAAAAATTAGAACAATGTCTTTATGACAATAACAATAAATAAACAGACTGTTAAAGGTACAATTTAATAATATTTTTTTCACAAAAATGAGCCTAGATCAAGTTTTTAAATTAGCTCTAGACTAAAATTTTTTTTATATTATATTCTATTAATGAGCATAATTACCAACCTAATTAAAGAAAGAACAGAAATAATAAATATAAAAAGATCTAAGATATGTACATTTTATATTTATTTGTTATAATGATATTATTTTACTGTAATTGATATTTAAATACTGCATTAATAAGGCTTTCTTATTTTAAACATTTTTTTACTACGCGGTATCCTAAAAGACGACTTGTCGAGCTCGTCTCTTAAGTTGATCATCATTTGTGGCAGTGGTGTCTCGAACGGTGGTTCTACCGGTTTTGGTTCAACAGATTAAAATAATTATAATAGTGTTATTTTTTTGCAAAATATTTCATAATAATATATACAATGGCAGTGCAAAATGGTGATATAAAAAAGAAATTAAATATTGCAGTGGTTGGGGGTGGACTTGTAAGTACCTTTTCTTACTTTAACCAACAATTTAACACAATTCTCATGGTAATAATTTACAACAATCTTAATAATAATGTAATATTATTAATTATAGATGATGATATATAACATGTACATAAAAAGACAATTATAATCATAATTACATTTAAAATTATGTAATTAATAGGGTTTGTAGAATTAACAACTTCAAGCAATTTGTATAGATTAATTTGTATTTAATAATTATTTTTATAAAAAATAATATTTTGTTTTTGTATTTATTCACAATTTTTATTAAATTTAATTTTATTATGTATTACTTTATATTATTATAAAATATATATAAGAAGCATATGGGCAGGTAATGTATACCTAAAAATGTATATATATATAATGTCGATACTTAACATTTAATAAAATACCTTCTATTTTCTATTCAACCTATTTTCAGGTAGGATCACTAGAAGCAATTTATCTAGCCAAAAGAGGACATCGCGTGTCTCTATACGAGTATCGTGAAGGTAAACTTGATAATAGGCACGTGGCATATCGTTCTATCATGCAAAAAAATCCGGTTTATCTATTTAAAAAATCATTAAAGATTTATATACAAAAATGTTATGTAACACTTTGCATATTGAGATCGAAAATTGTTATTTCTTTAGTAAATTAGCATTTAACATTTATATTATTATTTATTTACGATAAATGGACTAGAACCTGTGCCTCTTGGAAACCGTATAAGCGCTCTAGCCAATTATTTTTTTGTAAGGATATCGGTCAACGAGTTATACAGGTTGTAAAAAATATAAAGAAGATTTGTAGTACTAATAATTATATTTATAGCGAATTTTTGTGGCTCCATAATTTGTGATTATCAGTTGCGATATTTATTGATACCGATTTTTATGTAGTTAATGATATTAAAAACTTAATGAAGTGTAAAACATTTAATTAATATTTATAAACTTAGCATAAATATACCTGTATGTATCAATTTAAGCTCTAAACTTATTCTTACATCACCTACACCGATACTTCATCTAACATCGTTTTCAAATTCAAATTGTATTAAGTGGTGTATGAAAGAGGGTGGGTATATTATGGTTTTTTTTCAAAACAATCTTGTTTCTTTCCCTAATTTGTTATATTAAGCGTTTATTCAAAATTATTTAAATTAAGTTGCTAGTAATGAGTTTAAATATTATGCGGAGTTACAAGTGTAGTTATTACGAGTTAACGAAATAGTTTATGGAGGTGATTGTACACAATATAGTATTATATATTTTCTGAACATTTGTGACGTGATACATAGTTATTTTAAAAATAAAAGAAGCTATAAAAGAAAGCTAATTAATTATTCTCATTTTTGCTTGTACTAGGAGACTGTAACTATAGTCTAAAGGCGTCTAAATGTTTCAGATATCAGAAGAACACCTCTTGTTAGAGGACGCTCTATAAATTTAGCTTTATCTGTGCGAGGTCGTAAAGCTCTCAAGGGTGTTGGAGTAGAAGATCACATGGTCAATGAACATGGAATTCCTATGAGGGCAAGAATGATTCACCGCCCGGATGGTACAACGTACGCTATACCTTACGACTCTAGAACAAATCAGGTAAGGCTTTAGTCCAATCTTGTATATATGTTTTTAGTCTTTAAGTATTCTGGGCCTTTCGGAGTAGGAGGAACTAATATCAAGTCATAAATTTCTACGTTTCTTGTGTGTTGTCCATTTCAAATGTATTGCGTGAAATTTTTATTAATAACGTACGTAAATCATATAAAATTTATGGTTATATAGGTAAATAATACAGATAAAATATTACTAAAAGTTAGACAGATAATGCTTTGAAACTACTGCTTACGAAAGAGTAAAAATTGGCATATTGGTATTCTTTAAAGAGTAGACAAGGACTTACGAAAGATATTTTTTTAAATTTCTACTATAATTGGGCTTACAAATAATTGGGCTTTTTTGATGTAATACAAACGTTTAATTTAAGATATAATGACATGTTCTCTGTTCAGTATGATTAAGCTTCATGCTTTTTTCGACTTGTAGCGATATAGGCAAAGGGAACCGCAGAAACAATTGGAACCTAGTATTAAGGTACTCCGCACCTTTCTTTCCGTTCGCGTGTTGAGTGACGGAAGTCAAGACGCGCTTGCTTAGTTGCCAGACCGAAGAAAATAATATAATCCTTCCCGAATAGAAATCGAACCCACAAACCGTTGCGTTTCTAGGCGGAAATTACGTCTCTGCGTCCTCGGCGGTATCACATATTTATTTCAATTTCAACAATTTATTTTAAAAAAAATATTGTTTTATTCATTTTTCAGTGTATTTATTCCGTGGGAAGAAATTATCTAAACAGCATACTTTTGAAAGGTAAATATTTACTACAGTTTATTCACTTATTTATCACACAATGATGTAGGTATATTCCATCGATACCCAGATTGCTTATTTCATATTAAATTACAAAGTGTCAATTATGTCGTGCACAGTAGATACATTATTCAGATAAGACACTACTCGAATGTCAAATATAATAAAATATTATGAAACTATATATTGTTGCTTATAATAATGTATTAGTGTAATTACCATTATTAAGTAATGAGTAATGTTTGACTGTTTGTTTATGAGAAAAATTACACAATATTTTTTTATGTATTTTAGTAGGCAGTAGCAGTTTTAGTAGACAGAGGGAATGTTTTTTAATAACTGAATTCGACACTTGTCGCCCAATTTTCGAGACATGAGTTAAGTGGTAGAACTGAAAGCTTTCTTTTGTTTATTAGATTTTACATTTTAACGCTGTCTCCTGTCGCCACGACGGCCTCATTGTGCATATTTTCTATTCCTGACGCCAGAAAAATAATTCGCAGTGTTAAATTCCGACACTCTACACATGATATCTTAATTCAGGCGGTCGGAAATAGAGTTTTCTACCTACTCTCTATGAAGCAGAAAAAAGTTGCATATTACAAACAATATGTGCATTATACCATGAAAACTAAAAAAATATATTATTATTTTTTTATAATTATCAGCAGAATTATTTACATTTTTTTACAGAATCCGAGAACTATGATAATGTGGAAAGATATTTTAATCACAAATTGGTGCAATCAAATTTACAAAATGGCTCGTTAACTTTCCTTAAGTAAGTAAAAGAATTTTCATTTTCAATAAGAATTATTAATCCAATAAGACTTGACTACAATAGACTTTAAATTATACTTAAAATAATATAAATTAAACAACGTCCCACGAATAGATAGTATTGTATAGAACAAAAGTTTGTTCTGTATGCATGTATATTGGGTTTTATCAATCATAAGCTTGTTAAATAATTGACCAAGTTTGTTATTATTATACATATATATTGCAGAGCTCTGTAACAACTTACAAATTACAAACAAAACGTACATATTATGCGAATACTGACTATGAAACACAATTTCAAACTGTTCTAAGAACTAATGATTTTTTTACTAAATCTTAGGAAGTTGTCCTTGACGTCGATCCTAAAATTTTGTGAGAGTGCACTAGAAACTTATAGGAATTAAAACGTGCAGAAAAACACAATGATTTTTTTTATCTTAAGATATTTATCTTAACATTTATCTTAAGATTATTATTTTAAGATTTATTTTAAGATAAAAAAAAACAATTATAATTTAGAACGAACAAACAGACAAAAAAATCTGTTAAATAGTAAAAAAAAATATATTTTAGGACGGACTCCAAAGAAACAGTTCAAATAAATGCCGATTTAATAATTGGGGCCGACGGAGCTTTCTCTGCAGTTCGCAAAGAAATGATGAAACAGCCGTTGTTTGACTTCAGCCAGCAATATATAGAGCATGGCTATTTGGAACTTTGCATACCAGCTTCTGAAGATGGCGGAGTAAGTATATAAAGGCCTTAAATATTTTTACCTATTTAAATAACTGTTTAATACTTGTTGGGAAAGCAATTATTTAATTTCGGTGATTTTTGTGACATTTTATTGAGAGTTAATTCCATAGTGAAACAAATAAACGATACTGTATAACCAATTATCAATAAGGCAAAATGAATTCTAAAATCTGATAACCGAAATATTGAAAATATTTTTTTGTAATGCTTGCTAGGAGTGACATACTGATGGTAAATAACTGAAAGCTGTCGTTTCAATAACCCTGACTCTGTCTGATAAGTAATATATCTTTGAAATTTTTCATGAAAAGGGAAATCCTCGTACGGTGTACATTGCGGACATTAAATCATTTGTAATATGCAGAATATTTAGCTTAGATTTACCATTTGCATCTTTATAACAAGGTTCTCTCATATAGTAGGTGTAGTCCATTTCCAAGCAATAATAATTAGTATTATTAGCAACAGTGTCTAATGCTTCATAGTGTGATATACAGCCAGGGTTTGTGTTTTTAGGCAGCGTTTCATTGAACAAAAATTTGTATAAAAATCTTATAGGTTTAGCTATGCATGGCTCCAAGGGCAGATCAGAAAGTGACGTTGTGTCAATTTCTAAATTTACTTCGATGTTTCTAGTCAATAGACTGCAAAGTGCCGAATTGTAAAAGCTTGTTATAAAAAATGTAAACCAAATCCAAAATATAACAATTTTTTGCGTTTTCTTTGATTTAATCAGTCCAATGTTAGTTTGACCATATAAATATCCCCAAATTTTTAAAATAGTTCTTTTTCCATCTTCATCTCCTAAAAAGATTCGGCGAGTGATGATTATCACTATTGTTGCAAATGTAAAAGACAAACCTATTAAGAACCACGTGCCGATATCAAATCCTTGATATACTCTTTTCCATTTTTCTTCACCCAGGGTTGGAACAAATATACAAAGGCTTGATTTACTATATCCCGAAAAGAACTCCAACAATCTTATTCGGTTTTCTAATAATGTATAACCACCGATAGCAATGTCAGCTGAGTTGTTATGCAAGTAACCCAATACACCTGTCATTGTTAAATTGGGCAAGACAACCCCGTACTCGGAGTTTAAATCAAAATAGATATATTTCATTGTAAGATTTTCTTGTTGCGCAATATTATCTAATATATATTGTTCTATTCCTACTTCGTTCCTACTAAAAAATGTATCACCTTTTTTTGGTTTCAATGTGACATTTGGTATATCTTCAATTGCTACTACATTTATGGCGCAATTTTGGAGACTGTGTTCTAAATGTGTGTAGTTCATTTTAATGGAATGTATATTTGTACAGTCATTTATTTCGTCTATCTTGTAAACTGATCGTGCACAATTGCCTTCATCAAAAGGGTAATAGGTGAATGCGTTGAATTTTCCATTCAGTTTTGTTATAAGTAAAACATTAAATATGTTAAGATTTAATAACATATTAAATACTTTTGAATACTCTGATTTATGTAAATCATTAATAATAACAAAAAAATGGGCTCTTGGATTCCAAAAAATGTCCCTTGATAATTTTGTGAAACTTACGTGCATTTCATGATAGTTTTTTGTAAGAAATATATATACATCCGTCCATGTCCACCATTCTATGACTTCAAACGAACGAGATAGAAATGAGTAGCAACTTTTGTTATGCAGCAAGATATTAACACCATCGATGAAATACGTAGAATATACTAAAGTAAACTGGGTACCGCATGGAATGTGCTTGAGACTTGTAGACACGATGCAGTCGATTACTGCATTTTGATAAACATCATATTGAGACTCATTTGTGAAAATATCCAAATTTAAGTTTTGTGCTGCCGCAAAATTGTCCCAAGTATGGAAAATGATCAGTAATATATGTAACAACATACTCAAGAACGTCATAGTTTTATGTCGTTAGCGTTACTAAACTGAGAGTCGCCTTTCTTATTGAACAAAAAATTTACATGAACAAAAAATGAAAATGGGTACTCAATTTAATTAAGAAGCGTCTTTTTATGACATGTCGTTTGTTATTATTTTATTAAATAGCACTACATATCTACAGCTATACTACTCAATGAACTAGTTATTACGTTCTTAATATTCTTTATTATACTTTTATCTTTTAATGTAATTGGTTTTGGGCATATATTATTAAATAGACTAGAAAGTAGATTTTTTGTTTGAAGTGTACTTAAATTAACATATTTTAAATTTAGTGTATGATTTAAAAATAAAATATAAAATTATATTTTTTTAAATTTTGCTTGTATATTGGATCTGGGCAAGATCTGTATTTAATTTCAGTTAAACTATAAGAAATAATTAAAAGTCACCTTTGTAAAAAATATTAATGTGGAAAATGTTACTGTAATGCTAAAACTGCGAAGGTTGTAAGTTCAATCTTAACACAAAAAATATAATTATTTTTGAATTTGTTTTTATTTCTCTACTTTTCTTAGGACGAAGTGTGTCGTTGAGTCATAATTCGACGCACAATGATATAAAGTCAATAAATATTTTAGTCTGCTTGCCGACGTTCTGCTGGTTTCAATGGCATGGTTGGTAACAAGAAGTATCATGGTCATAAAGTCCATGGAAATTTACGCTCACAATATTAATATTTCTTGTGATCAGTTTCAGATGCCACCTAACTACTTGCATATTTGGCCTCGAGGAAATTTCATGATGATCGCTCTACCGAATCAAGATTGTTCGTGGACCGTTACACTTTTTATGCCTTTTAATAATTTCAAAAATATAGACACAGAGGAGAAACTTTTAGACTTTTTTCAAAAATATTTTCCTGATTCAATACCTTTGATCGGTGAAAAGAAATTGATAGAGGATTTCTTCGGAGGTTCACCTTCTGCGTTAGTAGCTGTTAAGGTATAGTACATAATAATTATTACTTAGAATTCAGTACCGTTGCAATGTTTTTTCGTCAAAATAGTAAAGTTGCTTTTTTTTATTAACGCAGTGGGAAATCTTCATAGATACCCGACTCCTGCTTAGAAATATAAGCCATAAAGGGTTACATAAATATTATAACAAAGTAATCGGTAGTCTATATTATTTTTTTTAGTAAAGCAGTGTAGGCAAAAAGGCAACCTTACTTGAGACAATCTATTCCTCACTTTTCCGGTGTTTGAGACATGCTTGATAAAAAGTGAAACTCAACGCCGCGCTTGGCTTCGGCTTGTTACCAAAGCGAGAAAAATGAAAATCATTACCTCCAAGTCGCAAATGTGCTTACGACAGTCGTTTACAGTTAGAGCGTATAGTACAAGACGTGCCGTTAACGATCGATCGGGCGATCTCTATTGACATTTATAAATATTTAAACATTTCAGTGTCGTCCATATCATGTACACAACAAAGCTCTGATAATCGGGGATGCAGCTCATGCCGTAGTTCCTTTCTACGGACAGGGTATGAACGCTGGTTTCGAAGACTGTTACCTATTAGATGAATTGTTTGATAAGCACAATGATGATATACCAACCATTCTTAAAGAGTTTTCAAGCAACAGATGGAAAGATGCCTTTGCGATCAGTGATCTGGCAATGTATAATTATATTGAGGTAATTTATTTATTAATTTGTTTAAAGCAAAAAACGTCCTGTGGACATTTTAGACATTACGTATGTGAAAATTGTTTGTTGAAAGATTTTACTTATTGATTAAGCAGACGTTAACTGTATGCAAAATATGTTACTCGAATACCGAGCAAAATGTTTTATAAGATTGTAAATTTATTATATAAATATTTTTAGATGCGAGATTTAGTTACCCGCCCTTCATACCGCATTCGAAAAGTGATAGATGATTTTATATTTTGGCTTCTACCTGATTTTTGGGTCCCACTCTACAACTCTGTGACGTTTACAACGATGCCTTATAGTCAGTGCGTTAAGAACCGTCAATGGCAGAACAAAGTACGTATTGTAATTAATAAAATATTTAATCTATAATTTGTTTTAAGGTTGTTAGCACAGCGTTTGACTTTAGATGTACCCCGTCACATGTTCGATGCCCACTTAGGAGAATGATCTCTTTTCATTTCTTCGCTGTAATTACAAAATATACAACATTGCAGTGCCAATTGTCTCAAAATTTCACTGGATAAAAGGGAAAGGACTGAAATAATACTGGGTGTCAACGACCTACCCTATCACATATGAGATACAACCTGTAAAATCAATGTAACATCAATGTTTATCGACAATGATTTAATAGTGTATTAATAACTAAAATAATATTAAGTATTAATATTAATAACTAAAATAATATTAAGTATTAATAACTAAAATAATATAAGTATGTGAATAATTCGAAAATGTAATAATAAATTGTACTTTTTTTGTTTGCAGGTTCTCATCTTCTTCATGACATTATTAGTTATTTTTGTTTTTATTATTTACATGTATCGTTAATGAGTAATTGGAAAGGCGGACTTCATAAACTATAAGGTATCTCTAAAAACAGGAGACACAAACAGTTGTTTTTTTTATTGCAATGTATTATTTATACACACATAAATATAACAAAATAATATAAAGATAAAATAAAGTTATTATATATATACATATTATAAAAAATCTTTTATTCACATTACATTTCCTACAGTAAAATGTTTACTTAAATGCGATGGTACAACCGATTACTATCTCCAAACTGTCAGTTCTGGAAATCGCTGTTCGATAGAGGTCTCTGAAAAGTAATGTCTATTACCTCATATTAAAAACAAACCGTCGCGTTTATCTTTAATATATCATTTAAAGTCAATAGCAATAACTCTTACGTAAAATTAAAATTGCATTTCATATTTTTCAATATATATATATTTTGTGATAATTTCATTTTACAAAAACAATTTTAACTACAAATTGGCACAGCCAATAAAAAAAGGAACCATTAATATTGTTTTATAAACATAATAATAATATTTCTTAAATCATAAACTTAAATACAGATTAAAAACATTATTTGAAACAATATAAAAAAAAAACACAGACTGTCAGTTACACGAGCAAATGTTTCTAGTAGATCGAACAAAACTTTGTTCCGCTCTGCTGGGTTTTATCAATCATAAGTTAGTCGTGTGAGACTAGAGCTGAGCTAAAATTTTGTTGCAATGCTGAATAAAATATACATACATCTGTAAACAACAAACATGTATTCATGTTGTCTTATATAATGTAGAGAACATAATTTTAAACTGGTCTTGTTCTAAAATGTGCTACTGATCGTAGGAAGTTATGCTTGACGTCGAGTCTGTGAAATTCTGTGTAACTACATTTCAAACTCTATCAAACAGTGCAGCAACAGTGCTCTTTGTGACGATGAATATCGTTATATTATTTGTTAATTTCTGGAATTGCTTCATATTAGAATGGACGTAATTTGAGACGATTTTGACGTAATTTATGAATTCAATATCATATTGGTAAATTATTATATCCATATGAATAACGTACGGATATAATAATTTATCAATATTTGTTTATATTTTAATTAACATTCAAAGTTTACGCCCGAATTTAATTTTAATTTTGATATATTCACTATTCCTGATACATTCATTTTATTAACAAAATATATAAGTGATTATTTTACAGTTTAATATCTATGAAACCTGCTTGTGGTTTATTTCTATAATAAAACAGATTAACGATATTACATAACCGATTATCAGTAAAGCAAAATGAATTCTGAAATCTGATAAGCGAAATACTTTAAATATTTTTTTGTGATGTTTGCTGGGAATCACATATTGATGGTAAATAACTGCACGCTGTCGTTTCAATAACCCTGACTCTAAATGATACGTGGCATATCTTTGAAATTTATGATGTAGGGGGAATCCCCGAGTGGTATACATTGCGACCATCAAATCGCTTGCAAAATGCAAAACATTTAATTTAGAGTTACCATTTTCATCTATAAAATGAGATTCTTTCATATAATAGCTATAGTCCATTTCCAAGCTATAATATTTAATACTGTTAGCTACGGTATACAGTGCATCATCAGCCAATTTACAGTTTGCTTTTTTATTTTCAGGCAGTGTTTCGTTAAAAGTATATTTGTAAAAAGTTTGTATAGCAGAGCTGATACACGGCTCCAAAGATAATTCAAGTAACGATTTTGTGTCTGTATTTGAGTCTACTTTTACGTTTCTCGATAATAAGCTGTAAAGTGCTGAATTGTAGAAGCTGGTCATGAAAAACGTGAACCAAATCCAAAATATTACAATTTTTTTCATTTTCTTTAATTTTATCAATTCCATGTCCGTCTGGCCATAAAGGTATCCCCAAATTTTTAAAATTATTCGTCTTTTATCTTCGTTACCCTTTAAAAGTCGACGTGCCATTGTAATTACAAGCGTTGCGAATAAAAAAGAAATGCCTATTAACAACCAAGTGCCGATACCAAACTCTTGGTAGACTTTTTTCCAATTTTCTTCACCCAAGGCTGGAGTAAATATACAAAGATTCGCTGTTCCGTAGCCCCAAATATATTCAAACAGACTTATACGATTTTTCATTAGCATGAAACCGCCTATAACAATGCTAGCTGTGTTATTATGCAGGTATCTCAGTAAACCGGTTATTGTTAAGTTCGATAATATAACTCCATATTCATGTTTGGAATCTGTATAAATATATTGTAGAGTAAGATTTTCTTTTTCTGCTATATTATCTAATATATATTGCTCTATACCTCTTTCTGCTTTTCCAGGACGTTTACTTCCATCTTTTGATTCAATTATGACGTTAAGCATATCTTCAGTGGCTGCTATCGGTATTGTGCAATTTTGGAATTTGTGGTCTAAGTGGGTATAGTTAGTTTCTATAGAATTTATAAGTGTATAGTCATTAATTTGTTCTATCTTATTAACAGATTGTCCGCATGTGCCTCCTTCAAACGCGTGATAGGTATATGCACTGAATGTTCCTTCTTTTGACTTTGTTATAAGTAAAACGTTAAATATATTAAGATTTGACAATATATTAAAAACTTCTATAAATTCTGATTGGTGTAGATCGTTAACGATTATAAAAAAAAATGCTCTTGGATTCCAAACAACATCAATTGACAATGTTTTAAAACTTACATACATTTCGTGATAGTTTTTTGTGAAAAATATATATACATCCGTCCATGTCCTCCATTTTCTGACTTCAAATGATCGAGACAAAAATGAATAGCAATTTCTATTATTCAGCAAAATATTTACACCATCGATGAAGTAAGTAGAATGTACTAAAGTAAACTGGGTACCGCATGGAATGTGCTTGACACTTGTAGACACGATGCAGTCGATTACTGTATTTCGATAAACATCATGTTGAGAGTCATTTGTGAAAATATCCAAATCAATTTCTTGTGATATAGTTTCTAAGTCACAATTATAGAAATGTATAAGAAATATATGTAGCAACGGGATCAACAACTTCATCTTTCGATATTGCTAGTTCTAGTAAACTAAAAATTGTCTTTCTCATTAAACAAATTTGTGTGGAACACGATTATTATATCCGTTCTTTATTATGTATAGATATACGCCTTCTACTGTGATTTATTGTTATCTAAGGAAAATATCGCTATACAATACTATTTACAATTTCAGCCAGTTATTACGCTGTGAATAATTATATATAGGTTTTGTCATTTGTGTAATTTTAATGTGTGGTTTTGCGCTTGTAATTTCTATAATTCGGATTTATAACTTTGCATAATTAACATTTTTTTGTTTCAATTTTATGTAGCGTTATTATAGTTTTACTGATAAGTTTGGCAGATGACATTTCTAAATTTGAATATTTGAAAAGAATTAGAAGAAGAATTTTATTTTTGTCAATTATATTTAGTCACTTATATCTTCTTAAAATATCCCGATTTTCTAAGAAGCTGAAAATATAATTATTTGAAGGTTCCAGCAAAATAAAAATTCCACCTGTAAGGCAAAATTGACAATATTTTTTAAAACTACATAAAGTTGAAAAGAAAGTAATACAACACTCAGTTATCGTTATTTTTAGTGTAATTAAATATCGTTGTAGTACAATTAACACTTACGAGTATGTTTAATGAACTTGCTGCTTATGTGCTGCAATTCCTCTGAGCAAGCGGTTAGCTAAAATTGAAAAAATATATATCGATCATTACTTTCTTTTTTCATCTTTATTAACAATGCTAAGCGTAAGATCACCATCTTAAAGGCCGGCAACGCTTTTGTAACACCTCTGCTGTTACACAGGGCCGTGGGCGTCGGTGATCACTTACCACAGGTGGCACGGCCGCTCGTTTGCCTTGTCCTTCCCATAAAAATAAAAAACCATACTGACACACATTACTGAGTAAAGAAGCAGTAATGTGATAGTGTTGGTTTAAATTCTAGGAGGAGGAAGCAGGAGCAGGTTAGTGATCCAGCTCATAAACTACACTAAATAGGTGTTATGTATAAAATTATAATAAATGAATTGTTCTGTTTTACTGACAGATTGTTATGATGCTCGCTATATTCAGGAATACGGACGAGAGAACTAAATTATTCTCTAGTTTAGTAATAATATAATCTTTAATGGTGCACATTTTATTACACATCGTTTGGCCACGGATGGTTCATAGTTTCTTTGTTACCTTAATGAAATATTTGATTTCAATTTAAAAAATAAAATATAAAAATATACTTATATAATACAAGCATTGGGGCATAGCTAAAGGGCAGTTTCGCTCTTTAAATAAATTGTCGATAATATAACTCCATATACGTCGTTTTAAAGAAGAAGGGAACCCGTGTCACAGATTTATAAAAAAGTATAGTACAGTTCCTAAGCTTCTCATGTAAACTAGTATTGAATTTAAAAAAAATATTTTGTTTATATTTAGTATTCGTACTGTAAAGAACTTACTATTATTAAAAGATATTAATAGTATACATTTTTCTACTTTGTTCATATAATTTCCTTGGCGCTGTTATGATTTATTGCCTCGCTTACTATGCACAATGAAGTCCAAGCTGATTAAGAGAAGAGAGACGTTTATGGAAGCAAGCATTATTGCAAAGCATCCAAGAAATTTAAGTGTTATATTATTTAAAAAAAATAATTAAATATTAATATAAAAATTATAATAAAATTTCCTAGCATGTATTTATTATCATTCCGTTGTAAGACGCTAATTTATTCTCTCTTACACGTGAATTTGAAGATGATGACAAGATGGAGTGAATAAAAATTTATTTTATATCTCAAATTTTAATTATACTATTAAAATAAATAAAATACCAACACAAAAACCACACCATACAATCCTGAAATTAAAATTTATAATAGCATTTCCTGAATAGTGTGTCTTTCATTAATCTTTATCGTACATTGACAAATGATAGTGTCTGTTTTGGAGATAAAATCAATAAATAAATAGTATCAGTGCTGGTTCGACACTTCAATTTAATACCGAATAGCTGACTTGAAGGTTGTAAGTTTAATATAACATTGTATTTACGAATAATAATTAGAATTTTCGATATAGAGCGAGTCATTTGTTACAACTGATTTAAGTTGTTACCATCTCTGTTAAAAGATTTTTAAAAAATCCACTATTTAAAGACTATAAGCAAGAAATTTATTTTTTTTACAGTTTTGATTAACACTAATAATAATTAAGAATCGAATTTGAAAATATAAATGTTAAGTTATGGAAACATCCTCAAATTAGCTTCACGCATTATCCCGCACATGGCAGGGTAGGCAGAGGGAATTGCAGGAACCATTTGAACCTAGTGTTAAGACACTCCGTTGTTTAGTTCCTGCTCAACGCCGCGCTTTGCCTAGTTTGCCAGAGAGAAGAAAATGGAAATAGTAAAATCCATCTTCTCCGACTGGGGATCGAACCCAGAAACCGTCGCGTTACAGGCAGACGTTGCGCCTCTGCGCCACGACGGTTGGTTTATTAATTGGTATACGGTAGAGTGAGCAGAGTTGGCCATAACCTGAACTGTAACCGAACAGAACAGACCGTAAGAACCGTAGGAACCTAGTGGTGAGATTGAGTGCTGAATGGTGGAACTCGACGTCATATTTTGTCCTGTTACGAGAACAAAGATAATGAACATAATGCATTCCCCTTGAGTGGGAATTGTTCCCAAAAACCGTCGCCATTACAGGCAGATGCACAGTGCCACACCGAGCCTCAATAAATCTTAAACATAAATATCATTAAATAGCTTTATAATTTGAACGCAACGCGTGCCGCGTGCTTTTCGTGTCCTTCGACATAAACAGATAGACGAGTGCCAGAAACTAAATGTAATAGAAAAGTTCTCTATATATTTTTCTACAATATTATATTTTATTCCTTTTTGTATATATTCCTTAATAAATTTAGTGATACTCAAAGTGATTTTTAAATTGTATATTTATATAAGTAAATAATAAATAGAATATTTTCTATTTAATTTACTAATTCTTTTTCATTTATAAATTAGGTTTTAATTCTCAAAAATATGGTCATTATGACTCAGTGCGTGTGCACTTGATTGTAATTCACGTTGGTTGTGGCTTCGATTCTGTTGGAGAAAATAATTACATTTAAGCTATGCCGCTTTGGTAAAATAAAAATAGACGTTGAGTTCTGCCACATACTATGTAATATCTCGAATTTGGCCGTGCAGAGAACGAAGCGTCTTTCAACTATTTCGCATAAACCGTTTTTTGAAGTAAAATCCTGTAGCTAAAGTAATTAAAATACATATGTGATGATATTATATATAAGATAACGTAATGTTATATACTATCCTTCTATAATGTGAAGATGAATCAAGGCGTTCCCAGGACATACGGCATTCCGAGCTTTTAGCGACGAATCGAAAGTTCCCACCAAATTAATTGGTCCTCAGATTTGACAACGAGAAAAAGAACAAACTATGTTGACGCTAATGAAAATTTATTATCTTAAGGCAGGTACCGGCTGAAGATCTTATTTAGTGCTCGGAAAAGGATATAGTGAATTTTATATCGTTATAAAGTTTAATAAATAATTAATAGTAACAGTTTTAATAATTACTAGTAACAATAATTTTTATTAAATATTATAAAGCGGTGACGTATTTGTCTTATTTTAGTAATTTTTATCTTTGACCATAAAATTAATTAAAGGACTGAAAAAAAAAAACAATAAAAGTGAAATATAACTGCTTAAATATATTATATTAAATAAATAAATAGTTGTATCAAAATAATGTAACAAAAATGATCACGCACAAACTTACGCCATTTGTTACGACATACTAATTAAATAATTTACATTTTTCTTCAATATACATTTTTTATATTAAATAGCTTCGAATACACTATTTCTGCGAATCTCGATACCTCGTTACCTAGCTAATGATCTTCCTTAGTCCGGGTGGGGCTGGCTTAGGAAGGTATTTTAATTGGCGGCTCTCTCAAAGCCTCCTGCGACCACAGTTTCGGTATTTGAAATGTTTGAATTTCATACCTATGTATTGCTTTTTAGTTTCACATAAAGGAAGTCCAGTTAGTCTTGTGCTGTATATATATTTATGAGAATAAGAACTCAAATGGCTACTTTGATGGTTTTAGAGCTAATACTATATTTTTACTACACAATTTTGTACTTTTGCATTTATTTTATTAAGAAGACATTTTAGGAAGAAGTTCCAAGATTGATTTAATTTTAATTTTGTACGAGTATAGTGTAATATTAAAAATTTCTGTAAGGTAATGCTACTATCAATGTATTTGTAAAATAAGATAGTATAATTAAATCTTCCTTTTGGTATTTTAAGTAACACATATGTTTAAGTAAATGGATTGGATATGTTAGTAGTGACCAAACTATAAGAGGGTTTTGAGTTGTACTGAAAATAAATATTTAATAAAATATCAATATTTCTTAAGTACTTTTGCGATTTACTATATGTTACAATGGACGTTTGCACGTAAATGTGTAAATAACATTTAAATTAAAACTATTCAATTATTAAATTAATTCTCATATTACATTACAAAGAGCCCTGCGTTGTATGGTTCAGAATGTTGGACAAACGAAAAAGATGCATGGAAAAAAAGCTCCATACCAACGAAATCAAGATGCTTAGATGGGGTGGACGTGCGTTTAAACTTGACAGTTCGTAATGAATTTATACGTACCAACTTTATAATCTCTTTGATTACCAGTAAAATTAGTGAAAATTTTATATAATGTTATCTAGACCATGTGCTGAATCTGGCTTTTTCAGGTTCAGTAGGAGCTTTTTCAGGATCGTACTTTTGTGAGGGATAAAATACCTGATCCCGAATAACGAAATAGGAATGGAAAAGGAAGCTTTTTTGAAGAAATTGATTTTTTTATATGTCGAATCATCCATCTACGTAGATCTAGGATCATTTACGGGGATTTTAGGACTTTTAGATACCACCTTCAGTTATATAATATAGAGATATCCTAAAATGATATGAATGACAACACATTTGTTGAATAGATCTACAAAGTGTGTAAGATGGTAACTTGTTTAAAAAATAAAATAAACTTAAAAACTTACGTTTTAAGTTTATTTTATTTTTTAACAAGTTATCTTAAAACTAATTTAACATTATTTTTATATAAATAAGTACAATCGGTTTTAAATTACTGTCCAAAAACGGTGTTAAAATTCCGTATCTGGCATAGAAAAAATTAATAGAAATCAAAAGTATAACACGGTGTGCTGCGTTTTTGCCGTATATTGGACGAAATTTATTACACAATCAAAACCATCCCGTTGATCTAAGGTTATGAAATTTTGTGAAAAATGAGAACTTACAGAAGATACATGTAGAAAAAAGAACTTAAATTGAAAATTTATTATTATATTACTGAGAAAGCCAATATAAATTTGTATTTATAGTTTATTAAATTATATACGCATATACCTTCCAAATTAGGTTTTTCACAGTATTTATTTAGTATTGAACGAGTAAATTGAATTGCTAGACCAATACCACGTAATATTACTGATACATAATACCGTGAAATACAATAATACCGTAAATATACTGGCAGATGACTTTTATTTATTTTTTTGTCAGCACAGTTTCAAATAAAGCTAATGTTAGCCAGAACTTCTGGATTACACAACGAATTCTATTACTGGTTGTAAGTTTACTATAAAGTGTGGAGGAACGAAATAAAATTAAAAATACAAAATATTCTTTATTTAAATTGAATTATACATTCATTCATTTTTCGCAAAACATTCACAGATTTTTTTGCGAATGCGAATGTGAATGTGAATGTGAATGTGAATGTTTAAGAACGTGCAAATATTCGCGAATGCGAATGCGATTATTCGTTGCATCACTAATAGTCTTTATTCTCGAGAACTGATTTATCGTGTTTTTTATGTTATATCACGTATATTTAAAAATAATATATTGTAGAATTAAGAAGACTGACCGTGCAAATTGATAAATGTTTTTAAGGAATTTATTTTGAACAGTTGCATATATAATTTTATAAAGAATATCTTGTTTAAGCTCGAACGGTTTGTAGATAAATAATTGAAGATCGATTTTATTTTTGTATTTTTTATTCCGATGGCTAGTTGTACAAATAAATACGCTCACATCCTCGCTTACTTCTGAAGAACCAAGGCCCTTAAAAACAGGAACATCTATATCAATCTAATAATCTCCAGTAAATTAAATAAAGTACCTTAATACTAAAAGTCTAACAATGTTTGTATAAAATATTTACTTTAATGTAAATTAATATTTTTACGTTCGTAAAAAATCGTTCTCAAGCGAATGTTTACTGAAATAACGATATCCCACATGATGGGTTAAACACATCCCCTAAAACAAACAAAAAGATGAGATTTAAACACATGTGATGCATTATAAGGCGTACGTATATTTGTGTTATAATGGTAGCACCATCTTGTATGGTTTACTAAATGTTATCATCTTGTTTTTACTAAAAGAATTTACCAAGTAATTTTGTGTAATTAATATTTCATGTTTCTCGTGTCATATAAAGTGTAAATATTGTAAATAAGGCGTAATCTTATGACAATATTAAATTAACACACCAACAGTAAATTAGCAATCTATGCTTAGCCAATCGGTCACAAATTTAATATTTTTGTGATTTTTAAAGTACTACACTAAAGATAGAAAAAAATACTTAAAGAAAACATACGTTTTTTTTCCAAAACATAAAAACTCAATCCATTTAAATTTTTTATGTTCTTTTTAAAGTATATTTTAAATTTTAACTGAGAGAGCGGAGGCATATATATTTCATTATGTAGTTTCCATTTTTACAGGTAAGAAAAATTTATTTCATTCAAAAATTATTAATGATGATTTGTTTATTTCTTCCGAAATATATTAAATTTCTCTTCTTTTAAAGATTATTTTAAATTTTAAGTCATAACATTCTGTCGCGAGTTTGTGGTATATATATAAATTCGGATTTATTCATAGCCTTACTCTTGACGATGTTTGCTTTTGCAATGCTGAGCGTGATATGAATTTAAAGTACAATGTTAGAAAATATCCAGAGTTCTAGCCTAGTCATATACCTTTTTTTATGGGAAGGACAAGTCAAACGAGCGGTCGGATCACCTGATGGTAAGTGACACAGCCTTGGGGGACGCCGGCATTTACGGGAAAACAATCAGAGCAAAAACCGCCGACAGCGACTTTAATGCTACTCCCGGTAAGAAAGCTAGCGACCCACTTGCACAAATTCTCGGGAATCCCATACGATGGAAGCTTTGCTAAGAGTAATCTATGCCACACACGATCAAAGGCTTTCGCCATATCCAAAGTAACTGTCAGGCCTTCGCCTTTGTTTTCAACAGCTGCAGCCCAACGGTAAGTAAGGTAAACTAAAAGATCACCAGTTAAACGACTATGGCTACCATATATACATATTGTGAATATTATAACAATAACATATATACGAGGTGTGTTCAAAAAGTATCGCGAATTTTGTGTTTTTTCAAAAATTATTTATTTATTCATGAATATCTATTTTGTCCCCTTCAAAGTAATCCCCATGAGATATTATACACTTGTGCCAACGGTTTTTCCAATCTTCGAAGCACTTCAAAAAATCATTTTTTTTTATCTTGTTCAGCTCCTCCTTCGATGCCGTCTTTATCTCGTCAAGTGTAGCATAACGTCGTCCTTTCATGGGCCTCTTCAGTTTAGGGAACAAGAAAAAGTCACAGGGGGCCAGATCTGGGGAATACGGTGGCTGCGGCATCATTAGTGTGTTGTTTTTGGCCAAAAAGTCGCGCACAAGCAACGATGTGTGAGCAGGGGCGTTATCGTGGTGCAAAAGCCAATTTTTGTTCTTCCACAAAACCGGGCGTTTCTGGCGGATTGCTTCGCGCAAATTGCGCATAACTTGCAAGTAATAAACCTTATTGACCGTTCTACCCTGTGGCAAGAACTCATGATGCACCACGCCCCTGCAATCGAAGAAAACTGTCAGCAAAACTTTCACATTCGACCGAACTTGGCGCGCTTTTTTCGATCTTGGTTCGTGCGGCAGCTTCCATTGAGATGATTGAGCTTTGGTTTCCACGTCATAACCATAAACCCACGATTCGTCACCAGTTATGACCCTCTGGAGCAAATTTGGGTCGTCGCGGACAGAGTCCAACATCTCATTAGCAATGTTCATGCGATGCTGTTTTTGGTCGCAATTGAGCAATTTTGGTACGAATTTCGCGGCGACCCGTCTCATGCCCAAATCATTGATAAAAATCGAATGGCACGAGCCAATCGATATGTCTAGGTCCTCAGCAACTTCTCTAATGGTGATTCGACGATTGGCCAATACCATTTTCTCCACTTCATTAATTTTTTCGTCTGTTGTTGAAGTGCTCGGGCGTCCGGCACGCTCTTCGTCGTTCACATCTTCTCGGCCTTCTGAGAACATTTTGTACCACCGATAAACGTTGCTTCGGTCCAAGGTAGCTTCTCCGTATGCCACAGTCAACATTCGGAATGCATCCGCGCACTTAATTTCGTTTTTCACACAAAATTTGATACACGTTCTTTGATCCATTTTTTTGAATGGGTAAAAATCGAAGACGATCCAAAACACGTGCAAGCAAAGCAGCTGTCAACAATTAAGTGAACATTCAAAATGGCCGAGGTTGTCGGCATAAGTGAGAGACATGAGTACCAACATAACGCCACAAAAAAATTGAAATTCGAATATACGTAACCCGCGAAAATTCAAAATTCGCGATACTTTTTGAACACACCTCGTATATAGTATTAAAATGTAACTTTAACATAGTCTCCATCTCCAAAATAGATTGTAAGCGGAAAATTCACTTTAATCTAACTAGAGTGTTATCATCTGTTGGTCATATGTATGAGTAAATATGTTATAAGAATTACAACTATTGAGGACCACTATGGCCCAAGGGCGTAGCGTCTACCTGTAAACATGACGGTTTGTGGTCTCGATTCCCACTTGAGGAAGATAGATTTTTCTATTTCCATTTTCTTGGCTCTAGCAACTAGGCAAAGCGCTGCGTTGAGTTCCACTCAACATGTAATGCATCGAAAAAGGCAGAAAGGGATGGAGAAAGCAGGAACGAAGCCACGTAGTGTCTTAAAACTAGATTGCTGTGGTTCCTGATTTGCGTGATCAACCAACTGTCAAATAATTATCACCTGTTCAGTTACTTCTTCGAACTACGTCTGTTACTCTAATTACACTTGAGAAATATAAGTATCAGTATTCCATCGAATTCGGTGACTTTGCTACTTTTACTTATAAATTATCTAAAGATATGATTAATACTTGATTACTCAAACACTTGTTACTTTCATAATAATATTAAAAAGAATATATCACACAAGTTAAATGAGTAAGCTAATAATTTAGCTATAGCAACTTGGTGTCGGAGCTCAAAGATAAGGTAAAATCGGCCTTGAGAATCAGTCAATCAAAGTTTATGATACTTGAATGAATGTTGCTTATTCGAAGAAATCTTTTCACATTCGCAAGTGCATCCGAGAGGGCACCCTCAAATGAGGTCGTCAGCGCTTAAGTGGCCTAACCTACATTCTTTTGTAACTCACAAAATTTAACTAAAGATTTTGAGATTACAGTCTCATCAAATTATATTTATGAATATATTTAGTACATTTAAAAATATTTTATACCAAATATTTTTAATATTAAATAATTGAAAAGGTCATAAGCTAGTGTACAAAAATCAAAATATATTATGCATATATCTTATATGAGTCTTAAAATTACAAGCGATCCAACAAACTAAGCCTAAGAAGGCCAATGGAGTGCAGCAAAAGCAAGAACTATTGAAATTACAAATTAGCCCATCCCAAAATTATAGTAGAATAAATTTTATTTACCATACATATTCAGTTGTCGACGGCAAAAAGAAGCCTAAGTCTTTATTTTTATGATAGAAAAAACAATTGAAAATATAAAGAATTTACTGTAATATTTTTTTTAATATATGAGGTATTATGAGTGTTCTAGTAAGAGAATATTAATTACCAGAAATTCTCACTAATTTTGAAGATTATAAAATTTCTGCCACTTTAGTCTACAATGCGTATAGCTTAGCCGCCAACTACGAGATGGCATTGATATAGACCGCATCTACTACAAAGGTCTAGGGGAGTGTAATTCTTAATTCACAACTCACTAACAGACATGATTTGGTAAGCTCGGTATTTTATTTCCTTGCACCAAAATTTCGTTACACTAGAATCATTTAGCTGCATTACGCTTCCAATCCTAAAGTGAAGCCTAAGGTGTGTATTATTTCATTATTGGCAGTAATCACAGTTTTACATAAAATTGATAGTTATCCCTAAACATCATAATTTAATGCGAGCAATTACTTCAAACTTACTAAGAAATCGACCAGGGATAGCTTAAGCTATTTAGTACTTGGTAAAATTGTATACTTTTGTATTAGAAAATTTGTCTTAATTTCGTTTAAAGATTTCCAATGTTCGATACATTCGAACTGCATTAGCAAAATTAATTAAAAAATTGGTTAAGTAGAAACTTCTCTACTAAAAATTGGGATTTCTTTTACATAGATATTAACGGTGAGCTCCGTTGTCTAAGCTAAGGAGCTTAGAAAATAGAAGTATTCGTTTATGGGCAAAAGAGCCCCCAACCTAATTGCCCCTTAAACCTATGATTAACTCTAATTAACACTGGGTAGCTATAAAATACCTGATAATTTCGTCTCTATTGTGGAGAATCTGCCTATATATGTCTGTATATATGTCCATACATATGTATATATATTATGTATTTATATATATAATATTTTTGTATTATTATTATTCCAATTAACTACATCAAATGTAAAAAGGTAACATACTGAATTGTGTTACTATAAGTACGTAAATTATTCTAAATGAAAATATTTTACTTTCATATCTAACATTCTTTTGAGCACAAACATAAACGTCGTTGAGCTGAAAAGGATTTTAATAAGTATTCAGCATACAACGAATGAGGCAATTATTTATTAACTTGACCCATATTATTATTTCTTGCGGACAAGTTGTTTATGCTGTTGTGTTTTATATTTTCTTTATGATGATGGAATGGAGCGATTGTGATCGAGTGCTTTCGTAATAGACTGTTTTTCTTGTGAACTATTTTTTGGTATATAATTTTCTTTAAAAGAAATAAGAAGTATTTAGTGAGTCAATAAATATCTTCGGTTGATCACTTTTTGCCGTAAATGGCAGGCTAGATAGGGAATACCTAGTGTCAAAACATTCCATTCTGCACTTGAGGTGATGGTGGTTCGGTAGGACAGCATTTATTGTGAAAGATCTTTCTTCGATGATCTTTGAAGATCTTTGTTTGACTCGAATATCAGTGTCTTTAAGGGAGACAGATAGGTACTTATTCACTATACATAGCACATGAATTTACAGCTGCAATTTTAATATGCTAACTAACGATATGCAATAAATAATAAACATAAAAAGTAATTGTTTTAATACACCATATACTACACTTAATAGTATAAGCACTTGATTTTGGATAGTTTACCTCTTCACTGAAGCTTTCAATATTAATTTTGATAATATATAAATTTTGTGGAATTCGTTCGTCGTACAATAATTTTGGTAGCTCAGTGCACATTCCTTTGAAAACGGCTGAATATTCTGAATCCGTGCCATTTAGCTCGAGGCATGTTTGACTGGGCATAGTCGTTAGAGTTATGGAGAAATTCATCTCGATATACAAGCGGTTATTACATTGGTGTCGTGTGACTAACCTTAATAATAAAGCAGAATATGTTTTAATTTTGTGAGGGCTATTCATAATTTTTGTTTAATTTCGCGTGTCAGTAAGCTGCCGCCCAGATTTAAGCCACAGTTTGAAATTTAGTAGAGAGCTTTCAGAGTGGGGACTTAAAAATACTTCGTTTATACATGTTAATTAATTTTTTTCGATATTAAATTATTAATAATACATGTCCATTTGGATTACTGTATCTGTCTTATAATTAATAGTCCCGTTACATGGGATTGATGTGTGAAATATGTTAAAGCCATATTAATTTCCCACTTGGAATCGTGTTTAAGCATTAATATGATAAAATCGACATGTTGTTAACAACAAGTGTGTTAATCAGCTACTGCAACGTTCGAGAGAGTAGGTAGGTGGGTGGCATTTGTATAAAAAAAATGTTTTATTCATATATCTTTAGTAATATCTCGTAACATGTTATTGTAAAGATTTTTTTATATGGAAAAATATTTTGACGAAATATTGTCAGGAAATAGAAAATTAAAAATGGCTTAGCTACTTTAACAAAACACGTTAATTCTGTTGTAATTTGATTGTATATTCTAATATATGCCAGTTGTAAAGAAAAATATTCTTTTGTTCTTTATTTAATATATGCATATATTGTATAATCTAGCTTGAAAAATATAGATAAATATATTTTTATTTAATTTTTTTTAGCGCTTTATCCCGCATATTGCAGGGTAGGCAGAGGGAACGGCAGGAACCATTTGACCTAGTGTTGAGACACTCCGTTGCTTAGTTCCTGCTAATTATATATTAAATTAATTATAAAAATTATATATTAATGAAATAAGGAGTGTTACATAACTTTTTATACTGAAGTAATACTTCAATAATAATATTTGAGTCGTATAAAAAGATTTGATTCATCTCGCAGCGGCGCAGCGTCATTATTATATATTGGATTTTCCCTTGGTAGAATATGATATATTCAGTTCCTTCTGCTGGTGACATGACAAATCGTGACCTGAGTTTAGCCATTTAACAAATCATGTGTTCCTGCTGCCTATTTTGCTGTAATCAATAAAAAAAGATATTAAATTATTAAGGCTTATATTTATTAATATTTGGCGTATAGGTTCATTGAGAGTGAATACGAACGATGTTGTAATTTTAAAATCGTACGAATGTATATAAATAAGAATGATCTTTATATAACAACGATATATATCTATTTATAATTGAACTGAAATGCATTTAAAGAAATCTTTTATGGAAAGGGTATTAGTATTATAAAATTATAATATGGGTGATCAGATAAAAAAATCTCATGCTATATAAGTAGCTTAAATAAAAACAAATCTTGTGCTATAAAGTCAACTCGAGATAACGATTAAATAATTTATTTGACGCTAATACTCAAAAAAAATTTGATGTTATCATCTTGAAATTATCATCTTTATCACATATATATGTATATATTCAATATATACAATTTTAAATCAATAATCAAAATACGTCGTCAATATGTTTGGACATAATTCAGAGTTAAGTTCCATCTTAATATATTCATCACAATTATGTGCGTGTAGGGAGAAAAACAAACAATTATTATTCTAGTATTACAAGATATAATAGTAATAAAATTAGATACATATTGTAATAAATAAAATGAGAAATACAATATTGCCTCTTAACACGATAACAAAACTATGTGAGGGTGATACCCGGCTAATGAGTCGAGATCTCACAAAAGGGCTATAAAAATGAATGTACTATCAATGAACACGTTATTCCACTTATTTGCGCTTAACTGCATCTGAGATCACATTTATATGTTAATTTGTTTCGTGACTTTCTTTATTAAATGTATTGTTCGAGCTTATCTCAAAAATGCGTGGTATCCCAAAAGTATTTAAGACCTCTGAGAAATAACACCGACGCGCGGTAGCAACACATTTTATTACAACAGTTTTGTTATTGTTTTTTTTTTAGCTTCACGCTTTATCCTGCACATGGCACTGCAGGCAGAGGGAACTGCAGCAACCATACGAACCTAGTGTTAAGACACTCCATTACTTAGTTACTGCTTTCTCTGTCCCCGCTTTCCGCTTTTTTCGAGGCATTGCGTGTTGAGTGGCGGAACTCAACGCCGCGCTATGCCTGTCCAGAGCGAAGAAAATGAAAATAAAAAAATCCATCTTCCCCGAGTGGGGGAAGATGGATTTTTTTATTTTCGTCGTGTACCGTCGTGTTTACAGCTTCCGTGTTACGGAGTGCTTTCGCTTCTGCGCCACGACGGTCCTCATGTTGTTATTGTTTATGTTATTTTTTTATCTTTTTTACTTTAAGATTTTTTAATGTGATTACTAATTTTAGTGGAAATCATAAAAAAATAATTAGACATTATAAATATGATATTCAGATATTTCGAGAAGTTAAACTATTATTACTTAAATAAGTAATTTTGTAGTGCAACTTAATTATTGTGAACAAGAAGAAGAGTTAAGAGTTCTCAGATTATTCAAAATATATGAGTTAATCTTTAAAGCGTCTTTTGTAGATAAGGCGTTAGACACTAAAGTTTGCGGCTCTGGGTAAGCGGGATAAATCTCTTGGCAGTAATTAGTGAATTTATAATGATCACTATTTAGTGTAGGATACGGCTACAGATATTCTACTTGAAACAAAATAAATTATTTTTATTTTTCAACTTCATTATTTCTAATGTATTCAATACATTATTGATATATGAAACAAATGTCAAGGTGTTATTTAAGTTTCATAAATATTAGAACGAGATGAGCTGTAAAAGTATACAGATGCTCTGTATGAATATATCAAATTATAAATAAGTCGTAAGGAATCCTTAAAAGAGGATTTCCTTTAAGGACCTTATACGCTAAATGTCATGTAATTGCGGCAGTGCTTTGTCCGCCTGTCACTTGTTGACAAGAGTTTTATACAATATTATATGGATGTGTAACAATGAAAACAGTGACATTCAACTCAAACAGTTTAAATATGCATGAAAAGTCATTTACAATATTATAAAATATATGTAACATATGTCTAAGATATGAAAATTGTATTTATAAACAGGTAAAGTCGATGCAAAATACTTATAGTAATGTAAAACTACAATTACAAAATAGTGTTACGGCGTATTTCATAGATTATTATAGTATTTATAGCTTCTAGAGAAGGGTCAGTATCCTCATTTCAACTTAAGTATAAAGAAGCTCATTCATTGGCTTGAGTAGGAGAAGTAAATGCTGATTGCAGTAATAGAGTATCTTTTCAACTTCGAACAAGCAATATTGAAAACATATACAAGATATCTTTGTTTTTAAATATTTTTAAAATATATCGCAATTGTAACATACAACAATGAAAGAAACGTATTCCATATATAAACAGTATAGAGTTCATATATTTATATGTAATAAAAATAATTTGCTCGCAGAAAAATAACATTATGGGTATAATAATGTTTAACTAATTTAATACGTAATAACATGTCTCTTAAATATGAACATATAAATATTTATATGTTGAAAAAGTATTATTTTGCATTTTTAAATATTAACATATTTAAATTATTACATAAAAATATCAAAAATTGTTTTACGATACAACAGTAGAACAAAGATCACTGGACAAAAGTCATTGTGTAATCCTAGAATGAGGAACTTCCATATATATATATTAGATTATATATTACTATTATAACACGTTTAGCGCAAAAAATGATATTTTAATTATATTTAAGATTTTAAATTTTATTTATGTGATGTAAACGCTGCTTCACCTTTCGAACACGCCTAAAGCGATTTATCTCGACACCGTACACCGTCGCGTGCGCAGGTCAGTGGTAACTAGGTTTACCAGGAAACATTTTACTGTAAGATAAAGTAAAGTAAACTAAGGTAAGGTATTATTTTATGTTGTTTTCTAATAACTACTTTTCTTTTTTTTTAGCTTCACGCTTTATCCCGCACATGGTAGGGTAGGCAGAGGGAACTGCAGGAACCATACGAACTTAGTGTTAAGACACTCCGTTACTTAGTTCCTGCTTACTCCGACCCCACTTTCCGCCGTTTTCGGGGCATTGCGTGTTGAGTGGCGGAACTCAACGCCGCGCTTTGCCTTAGATACTAGAGCGAAGAAAATGGAAATAGAAAAATCCATCTTCCCCGACTGGGGATCGAACCCAGAAACCGTCGCGTTACAGGCAGACGTTGCGCCTCTGCGCCACGACGTATTATTACGCCACGAAATATTTGTGTATCATATAGATTGAGGATTGTAGTATTGTACTGTTTCAATGATATCTTCTGATTTAAGAGTGTCGTAATAGAGATCAATGAAAGTAAAAAAAAAAAAATGAAAGTAAGGATTTTTTGAATATATTATAATAAATTAAAAATAGACTTTGTATAAAATTATGTTAGTTTATGTGTTTTTGTTCAACTTATAGGTTATATCTTATATAGCAAATCAAAAAATCTAAATATTCCGTAAAAATTTAGTAAAATGGATATACTAGCATTAGCTATGAAATTAGATCGCAGACACAGTGCAAAGATAGCAGGCACGCGCACACTCCTGCCCCTTCCCTATAAGATAGGAACCTGCTTTCGAATTGCAACCTGAAATTTATATTTAACGTCTAATGTGCTTTTACTCTCGTGCTAATGTATAAATTTATTGTTTTATATTATTTCGTTGAAGTTGAATTACGAATATTATTAATATGTTATAATTTACAAATTCTTATAATGATGTTATCAGCAACAATTTGGGTAAATTCGGTAATCGGTGTCACGTTGAATGGAGAACAGGCAAAGGAGAATGTACGGTAAAAAAGAGAATTTATCATACAATAGAGGAATGCATATCTAAAAGAGTTCCAGTTTTAATCGTTGACAAATTATATTACATATTAATTATACTGCATAATATTATTACACTTTGAGGACTGTCGTGGCGCAGAGGCGTAGGGTCTATCTGTAAACACGACGGTTTGTGGGTTCGATTCCCACTCAGGGAAGATTAGAACTAGGCAATGCGCAGCGTTGAGTTCCGCTACGCAATGCCTCGAATAAGGCGGAAAGCAGGGACGCTGAAAGCAGGGACTAAGCAACGGAGTGTCTTAACTCTAGGTTCCACGGCTTCTGCAGTTCCCTCTGCCTACCCTACACATACGGAAGTGTGAAATTAAAAAAAAATTACACTTTTGTAGTTCTTATCATCTAAGAGTGCCCTCTTTTTACAATAGACTCATAACAATATTTTATATTTACCATCTAAGAATTGTCTCGTATTTTAAATGTATGTATTAGTTTGTGATAACAAAAATAGTTGGCAATTGATTAGCTCAGAATAGTCAAAGTTCGTACGTACAATGTTATTAACTCACGAAAATATTTCACAAATGATATCCACGGTGGAAGTTTCATATCCGGAGTTGGTAACTATTCGATACGATCGTAACTCACTGATTTAATTAAACTGGAATCTGATTACGAGATATGCGAGTGGCGACGTTCTGGGAATACTTTTAAATATTTTTTTACATTTTAATGTATTAATTTCAATCACGCTGGTAGTTCTTGAAATTTTTATGTTACTATTGGAAATAAAGAAATAAATATGGTATTACTATATTAGTTAGTTAGTTATCTACGATTCTAGGAGAAATACTCAATTACGGTAAAGGTTCATTTTAAAAATTTGTTATCTTCAATGTTCTTTGGTTAAACAATTTCAGAGGATATGCACCAAGAAGTAAATAAATATACTTCAACTAATTAATGTAGATAATGTTATTAATATGACAAGCATTAAAATCCAAAAATGTTTAAAAGTACTTAGATAATTAATAGTAAAGATGTAGGTCATTTTAATGTTAGTTCTTTCTTATTAAAATTATTTTATATTTTCTTCATTTTTATTTATTTTGAAGTACATTAACCGAGACTGAGAAAAATTAGCTAAACTTCAATATCTTATTGCGTCAGCATAAATAATTTGAATTAAATTCACAAATAAGTATTTGACTACGCTACCATTTTACAAAGTAAATAAAATATAGAATGCACAAAAACAACTAGAAATGCGAAATATATTCGGAATGTACTCACAAAGCGTGGAACAACGGAAAGAATGGGGTCGAATAGACGCTATCAAAGAAGGAAAATTGTTACGGTTATTTTGTAAATTACACTCTCTGCTGTGTGTTTTAATGGATAATGTGGGAATTTAAAATATTTTTTTCTTTTGCATATTTCATTTTGTATATCAAATTTAATATTTGTTGTAACATTTAATATTTTTACTGAATTTTGTAATGTGTAATTAAGTTGGTTCCAGTAAGGATTTCAGTTGTATATAAATAATTTTGTATTTTGAGACGACGTCTGATTGTAAACGGGATGATTGTAGGTTCAACATCCACTCGGGGGAATGAAATACTTTTTTGATATTATTTTGTCTTTGGCGACTCTAGTATATGAGTATTACAGCAGTATAGGAAAAATATAATTTATGATATATTTTTATTTATTTGTAACTTAAATATGACCATTATGCAATAACTAATCTGTATATATATATATATATATATATATATATATATATATATATATATATATATATATATATATATATATATATATATATATATATATATATATATATATATATATATATATATATATATATATATATATATATATATATATATATATATATATATATATATATATATATATATGTATATATATATATACATACATATATATATATATATATATATATATATATATATATATATATATATATATATATATATATATATATATATATATATATATATATATATATATATATATATATATATATATATATATATATATATATATATATATATATATATATATATATATATATATATATATATATATATATATATATATATATATATATATATATATATATATATATATATATATATATATATATATATATATATATATATATATATATATATATATATATATATATATATATATATATATATATATATATATATATGGGTCCCTCCTCCCTATTTTTAACTTTTACATTATCCTTTTGCGGAAGTGTTACTTTATATTAAGGGTCCTCGAAAATTTTGTTATGAATTCTTTGCCATTGTTGTATGGTTTTGTTTTCCCACTCGACCTTTTTTTCACTTGCCGAATAAGCTTTTTGCAGGTCAACAATGGTCACCTGCTTAATAGTGGAAATATTATTATATTTAGTTCATTTTGTTATAATTTCTCTATATATTCTCTCTCTCTCTCCCTATATATATATATATATATATATATATATATATATATATATATATATATATATATATATATATATATATATATATATATATATATATATATATATATATATATATATATATATATATATATATCTCTTGCTATGTATGCATGTATATAAGTATCTGTGTATAGTATAATTGATACCATTCTCATTCGTATTACGAATTCATTTTGACGATAGAGAGCGAGGGTTTGACAATGAACGCGTGCCCTTTGTTAAATTTTGAATTATTATTGGAAACGACTGTTGTTCAGCCGTGGGAATTTTTGTAAATATTAAAATTTCTTATGCTTTGTGGTCGATTTAAAGAAGAAAAAAATAATTATGAAATAAGCAGTTAAATTCACTGTTCTTTTTAGAGAACTGTAATAATTGAATTGTTAGAAAAGATAAATATATAAAATGATAATAATATTACAAAAGAAACTGTTTTTTCACTTTGTGGTATATTACGCTTTATATTTAGTATATATTTTTTAATTTAGTTAGTTATGTCTAATAAGCCTCAATTTTATATCGCTTGTTTTGTATACTTGTGGCACAGTGGCCATTGACTGTGCGGCACTATATTCTCCTATTAAGTACGCACCGTTAGTAGCGAAAAAGTGAAGAACAAAGTGTTTTGACATTAATTTCTCTCTATGAAATAAATGCAGAAAAAAACAATATGTTTTAAAATATTAACAGTGACGAAGTTAAATCTTTGCAAAGGTGAGCCAGAGTTAAAGAAATAAATTCCAATATTAATATAAAAATTGAGCTGATGTAGCGTAATATTTATAATGATTTACCGATGATAACAATATTATTTGGGCACATCGTCTATCTACCCTTCTGTATTCGCTTAAAGCAGAGTACTGTACGATACTTAGTACTTCCAATAGTCAAGGGCGCGTATTGTGTTACGTTGTACAATGGACACGTGCCGCCTTTTCGTTTTGGTATTGAAAATTTCAACTTATTGTTCTGCAGAAGTAGCCTGGGACGAGCTTAATTTACCATATATTAAGAACTACACTATGATGTATATATACTTAACTTTGTGTCTAATTTTATTACATTATCGCATAAACGTTTGTTATATTTTTCAACCCCTGTCCGGGGAATGAAATGGTAAGTACCCATTACTTACCACTTTTACTTATTACAGTACTGTAAATTTTATCCCTTGTAATTTACCAAAGTAAATATTAAATGGATCTTCACTTCGCAGTAAATGGTAGGGTAAGTGATTAAAATTAAAAGAGATCACTTTTATGAAACAAAAATGAAGCAGAGTTCATAATGAAATCAGAAAAAAAAACAATTCCATTGTGTCCTTAGAAGATAAAAAAGATGGAAGAGGTTAAATAATAAAAAAATAACGAGGTCAACCATAATGTTAAGTAAAGGCTGTTTATGATCCGCTGTAGGTTTTTGTTTAATGAGGCGGTGACTCGCACCTTGTAGTGAAATGCTAAATGTAGGTTTCCTTGTTTCGGGCTGGCCGCTGGCGGTAATTAGGCGCTAATGTGTTAAGAAAATATTTTTATGCTTCTTACACGCGAAGTACTGAGTGCGTTTAATTTATACATTTTTTTATTAATGATCAAAAAGTTTATGTATTATTTGGTTTAACAGTAGCTACTTTAAACTAATTTTAAATTTACCTATATTGTGTTAAGTATGCGTGCTTATGCACATTTTAAACCTCTTATTTTAATGTTATTTCGTATTTTATTACAAATATGTACGTGATATTTAAGATTTGGTAAAACGAATTACAATTAAATGTACACATTTGACTTAATCTGACTATAGTAAACTTTATTGTGATGATCGTAGACTATTACACTAAGCTTAAAGCTCAAAGCTTCGTCCATTTGATGATATTAATTTAACCCTAGACGCTATCAATCCCAGCCACTTGTCTTAGAGCTTTGTACGAAAATAAAATTTAATTTACTCAAATATTTCATTATAATTCATTTTGCGATATCTCTTGAATGCATAATGATTCAAGACAGTTTCATTTCGAACAATAACTAAAGCTGCTATTATAACTGTGAGTTGAATGATGGACTAGAATTAGAGCGGCTGCCGCCCGCAGCCGGTCACTGGTCTCAGAATGCAATCCTTTGATATATATGTTTTATACTTATCTCTGCAGTTCAGCTACTTTGAAAGGCGTTTTAATGTTACTTTTGCGGAATTGATGCTATGAGAATTGCTTTAGTGTAAAACATTGTCTATCATTGCACGGTAGATATTTTTTTGTGTTTGCAATTTTGTTTTGAAAAAATTATAAAATATATACTTTTTTTAGCTTAACGCATTATCCCACACCAAGCAAGGTAAGAAGAGTGAGCCACAGGAACAGTGGGGACCTAGTGTTAGGACACTCCGTTCCTTGAATTTTTTTATATAATATAGGTGGCAAACGAGCTGACAGATCACCTGATGGTAAGTGAATACTGCCGCCCATGGACATTTGCAACACCAGAGGAGCTACAAAATGCGTTGCCGGCCTTTTAAATAGGAATACGCTCTTTTTTTGAAGGTCTGCAGGTCGTATCTGTCCGGAAATACCGCATGCGGCAACTCATTCCACAATTTTGTGGTGCGGGGCAGAAAATTTCTGCTAAATCGTACAGTTGTACTCTGCCAACTGTCAAGGTGGTGGGGGTGGTGGAGTTGTCGCATAGATCGATAACGGAAAGAGGCGGCAGGGATCAGCCCGAACAGTTCTTCAGAGCACTCCCCATGATATATGCGGTAGAGAGTGCATAGCGAGGCTACATCTCTACGCAGTGCCAAGGAGTCGAGCCGATCAGAAATCTTTTCGCAATCGACAATTCGAGTCGCTCTCCTTTGAATGCGGTCTAGAGGGAGAAGCTGGTACTGGGGAGCCCCTGCCCAAAGATGTGAACAGTATTCCATGTGAGGCCGAACCTGAGCCTTGTAAAGTTGCAGACGGTGAGCCGGCGTGAAATACTGTTTCGATCTATTGAGCACCCCGAGCTTCTTCGAGGCTAATTTAGCCTTACCCTCCAGATGATCACAAAACTGGACTTCGCTCGATATGTCGACGCCAAGAATTCCGATATTGGCTGAGGCAGTTAGAGGAGTGCTTTCGAAACGGAGCGGTACGACAAATGGCAGCTTTTTAGCGGTGAACGCGCAAACTTGTGTCTTCTTGGGGTTAAATTGGATCAGGTTTAGTTTACCCCAGTCTGATATTTTCTGAAACGAAGTTTCAATTTCAGACACAAGTTTAGTTCGGCTTTCAATGACGTTTTCCCGAGAAATGTTGGCGCGGCCGGTGTATAAAGCATCACCTGTGCTGTCATCCGCATAACAATGAATGCCACTCATTTGCAGCATATCATTAATGTGCAAGAGAAACAGCGTGGGTGATAGCACACAGCCTTGCGGGACACCAGCATTAACGGACATGAGATCGGAGCATTCGCCGTCGACTACGACCTTTATGCTTCTGTCAGTTAGGAAACTGGTGACCCATTCACATAATTTCTCAGGAAGCCCATAGGAAGGTAGCTTTGAAAGTAGTGCTTTATGCCAAACCCGATCGAAGGCCTTTCTCTTTTCTCCTTTTTCGGAAGTCAACACCACAACACAACCGTTTTGCCTAATTGCCAGAGCGAAGAAAGTAGAAACGAAAAATTCACTCTTCTTCGAGTAGGAAACGAACTCACAAACTGGTGCGCTTAATGGAGCTCTGGCAATTTTGTTGATTTGTTTTAATATGGACAAATAAAATTACAACAAACTATATGTATGTAACTGTATCTTTATTGTAATTGTAGAATAAATTTAACAGTCTTATAATTGTTTAAATTTTGTGTAAATATAAAAACTATTGTGAAAAATCTATTTATTCACCGTTACATTTCAAAAATCTCGAACGACGAACGACGAAGTTGTACGAAAACTTGCACAGTGTGGATACATTGTGTTTGTATCTGATTGTTGAATTTTAGAGAAAAGATCAAAAGATCCTGATTTTTTAACTTTATACATAACAACCATATGTTTTTTTGTTAACCTAAAAATATTAAAATTTATCAAGATAACATTTTCAAGTATATTTATACATATGGAAGGTTATGTTAAATATTACGTAAAAGAAAGAATTTCACTTCTCTAACCTATTTTGTTTTATAATAAGAATATGATATATGAATTAAGAATTTAAAAAAGTCTGCAATATTAAAGTGAATATTTAATTATCTATAAGTACCAAAGTGCAGCGTTGGATTCCGTTATTCATTGTAATCTAATTAGAAAATCAGCAGATGAAAATCGAGCTTTTTCTATCAAATCAAATAATGAAAAAAAATAAAGAAGAATTCATTGGCAAAGCACCATTGGCTGTAATTGGCTGACTTACAATGTTAGCTTGCACTATTGTTTCGAAAATGAAATACGTTTGAGAAATATACAGTCCAACACGAGGCCAATACAATTCAACAATACGTTTTCTGGTGGACGTGACGAGAATATTTTATGTGGATGGCAGGGCGCAACCGATTCCATTCCCAATTTTGTTTTTGTGCTTCCAAAAAGCCTACTGCAATTGCTAAGTAAGTCAAGATGTTATTTCATTTTGAATTATGGAACATATTACTATGTATTCTACTTTGGTGGCCATCGATTAATGCAGATACGGGCTTAGCTAATACGTTAATAACTATTGACCATTTTAGATTTTTTTGCTAAAGTTTGGATTAATAATACAAATATTTTCTTAAGAAATATTTAAAAACGAAAAGATTTTATATTTTCACATTTAATTTAGAATAGATGTGTAAATAATCACTCATATTAATTAATAGCATTACAATCAGCCTTCGATGTACGAAACTACTTAATTTATATAAAATATATTTTAATTTGAATTCCCTTAAGGCTACTTGGATATAAAACGGAATCAGCTTTTAGCATACTTGCCATTGGCAGTGTAATCTAGTTTACGTGAAACTGGGTCGCTAATATTAGATAAGAGTTAAAATTGAAGATATATTTTATAATACTTTCAAAGTTACATATTTTTAAATGTAAGTTTGCAAGATATGTAAATTGTGACGAGAAAATCTTATAACATAGTGCTTTACTGGACATATGAAGCTTATATGAGCTTGAAGCTTATATTAAAAGCATTATTTGAAGCTTTTTTATTTTATTATTTGAAGCTTATTTTAAAATCCTTCTTAAACTCTGTTAGTAATTTGCGAGATACATATTAAACATTCTATGAATTGTTATATTTTTTCATAGATAAGTTTTAATTAAGTTTTTTTTTCTTAATTATTAATATAATCTATATCAGAATAATTATTAGCATTTAAAAATTAAACAATATTATTTAGCGTAGCTTTAGCTAAACTAACATTATATTTATATTTGCTAATACAAAGTAAACTAAATTTCTTCAACGACGCCAACGTACCGGATCGTGTTAAAAGGACAACTGAGGGGACTTTTAAAAATGACTCTCGTAAATTGACAGCGCTTGTGAAATATAAGTGCTATTTGTTAAGGTCCGTATTACTTTAAGGGTGATAAATTGGTACTTGAAACTTTCTAGATGGCTTTCTCTATAGAGATGACTTATTTTGCAGACGGTCGGGTATCTTGTAATATTGAAAACAATTTTCTTAAATTTCGAGCAAAGAATCTATTATGATTAAATTTAATGTTGGATCAAACTGTTTGTAATGTTCTTTGTGTACTCTGTGATTTTTTTTGTTTCACGTAAGCATGTATATAGACAGCAGGGTAGGCAGATCTCAATTTTAAGATACCTTATACGCCGTATTTCACCTATTAAGGCATTGTTTCTTGAGTGGTGGAACTCTCACTAAATGCGGAGATTTATTTTATTCCCCCTACTAAGAATTGCACTCATATACCGTCGTGTTTACAAACAGTTTTAGCACCTCTGCGCCACAAGGGTCTTCTGCTTACTAACAGCTATTATATATACGTACAAATAAAATTCTCTAATTTGTACGATGTAAGTAACAAATGTACAATGCATGTAGAACGTATAGTCTATTAGATTCTTTTGTTTCATCTCAAATTCTCCCACATTAATTATCTTAAATGGCTTATATTTTTGTTTAAAATTTCACAGTGTATATTTCGGTTAATAATAGTGTTAAGTTAGAAATGTAGTTTTACCATATTTTTTGTGTACTTTTTTACTACAACACATTTCCAAATTAAACCTAAAGATGTTTTGTTTTCAATGAGCTCATTCTACGATAGTGTCAAATGGTTTTTTACTAAGATATTTATATACTGCATATGTCTTAATGAGAGCACAGCTTCCGTCTTCTTTGCTTGTCTTTACGAGAGTTCGATAAAATTGGAAAACTTTATGATCCTACATTTAGGGCCATAATGTAGTACCGCTTACTGCGCTGTGACCATACTTTATCCATTTATTGATGATTGTATATAAAATTTGAATACTCAATTGCCTGATGTCTTTAATAAAAGGTATATTTGATACTCTTGCTGTTTTATGAAGAACTCTAAAAATTATGTAATTGGTGCCGATATTTAAAGTTTATATTTGTTTTTAAATGAGACTAATAATCATTCAAATTAAATTACTTTATTATTTTATTTTCTAAGGCTATATTGAAATAGTTGTCTAAAGGAATCTAAATGCTAATTTCGTGTTTTTTTATTATGACTTCAATCTCAAGTTAACACAACCTTTTTTATTTTTTTTCCTGGCAAAACAAATTGACAGCATAAGATATATATTTTTTGTGATTAGACTTACACTATGTCACTAGATTAGTTGCTAGTGTCATTAGACAAAGTGTAAAAGTAAAAATAGTTTACCTTTGCTTTAATAATAACCAGTTTTGTCCTAAAAATTATTTAATAGTGGCAGCCACTACTGGTTACTCAGAACACGGTGACCACAATTCAACTTTTTATGATCGGTACCAACAAGTGGGGCTATTGTGCGCGTTCAATTGTCTGGAACCGTTTAGGAGTATTGAAGTTATTATGTACCGTGTTTGTGTGGGACGTTTTACAATAGATTGTTACTAGTAGTTAATTACAGGTAAATACATTTTCGTGTGACAATACGTCTCAATAGTTGCGGATAAATTAATAAATATGTTAGAAACTCTTCATTTATTAGGAATTAAAGATATATCGTTTGCCTCTGTTCATTCTATTTTCGAGAAATCGTTAAAGTGGTAAGTAAAATCAACGTAAGTAAAAATTCCTTGATATGTGGGTAATATCGAGAAGATTTACAGAGTGAGAGTAAGCTACTAGCTGGAGTCCAGGATACAAAATATGTATAAAAAATCGTTTCCAAGGTGTACAAACCTGCAAAAGGCAACTTTACGAAACGCTTAAAAAGGAATTTAAGGATATTTTGAAGAATATATGAAATTGAAACAAATATGACTAAATTATAATACGAAAAAATTCTTTTATTATTAAAACAATAAAATATCAACAGCATTTGCATAGATCGTGTTGTACGTAACAACATATGTACTAACTAAATATTATTCCCACAATTCCATACCTGTGTAAAACTTCGAGACGGGTTGTTGTTTGTGGCACTTACGTCAATGAATGGAATTGTTTGACATCGGGGTGATCTCAGCTTTATTGCTTATTATTATTCATTGTTATTAATCAAGAACTTTAAGTTCTATTGCTCTATAAAATGTTATTTATTAAAGCGTATATTGGGTATAGTTAGTTTTTGCATAGTTTAGATGTACTTATACTGCTGAATACATTATATTTATTTCCTTATTTTGTTAATATAAAGTGAGTTTTTGGTATGATAGATGTCTGTTTTAAAATCCTGCCTGGTCTGACCTTAGCGAAGTAAAACAAATATTACTAATTAAATCGAAGAAATAACTTTATTTTTATTATCTTTTATTCCCACGGATCATGTTGCAACTCGCAATCACTGTGACAGTCGGACACGTTCCAACTGTGCCACGATGTTTTTGGATAAATTACAGTTACAAAAGAATACAGACTGTATTTCTTAATAGAACATCTCTTAGTAAGCAAAAACAATAAATCTTATACAAGAATCTCATAGAGAAACCTAAAGTTAGAGTGATACAGATGCTTAGACAATTTAGAAAATTTAGGAAATATCAAAGTTCAAGACCGACATCATCATATCAATCTACATTATCATAAAAATTATCATTAATTCAGTTTTTCCTGACCACTGCTGAATACAGGCATTCTTTTATCAACTCGACATATATATTATATAAATAACTATCTATATCCTTAAACATATGGTTTACAATTAAGAGAAAATATATTTTAAGTTTTTTGGTTGTCGAGACATATTACCGTTAAATGAGCATCCGTTACGACAAGTTTTAAGATTAAAAAAGGTGTTTCGAACAATTTATGTATTTTATTGGTTTATATCGGAGGTATATTTATTTGAGCGATAGAGATTTGTCCACCTATTCCAGAAATGTTATCATAGTCATTACTATGGTATTGCAACATATTTCGAGATAAATAAGTAAATGTTGATACACTTTAGTTGCTAACGGTATCTTCTATAAAAATAATAAATTTTATACTCTTTTAAGGAAATGAGACAAAAATAGAGGAGATGTAATAGAATTCGTTCCCTAAGCTTTGGGGATCGTCCCATTGACCGTTGAGTGTGTCTGTTAACACGACAGTTTGCTGGTTCGATTCTCACTCGGGAAGGATAAATTATTTTATTCCTATTTTTTTCATTTTGGGAACTAGGTAAAGGGCGGCGTTGAGTTCTACCGCTCTACACGCAATACCTCGAAAACGGAGTGTCTTAACACTAGGTTCCCGCGGTTCCTACGGTTCCCCTACCTACTTTGCTACGTGCGGGACAAAGCGTAAAGCCTAAGTTATTTTAATTTATTTTTTGAACAATTAAAATGTAATTTAACCTCTAACCAAGAGGTTATGGGTTAAATTAGATCTGTAAGACCAGATACTATCAATTTGTAAGCATTGGAGGAATTGTTCCAATAATATACACATGTGTATGCACTGCCCAATATGACATTAGTTCACAGTGGGTCATTTGGCGTATGGCCAATGTGATTGTGATCTCGGCGGACGCACGCCAATAGCCTACTTAGTTTAGAAGTGGCTCAATAGCTTGTTCATTGATTATCCCTTTAACCATCTAATAAGGTAATACTCTCGTTTACAAAGTGAACTGCAATCGTAAAGGATTAGATGTACCAGTTAATTAATTTTATGTTTTATTTATTCTATTAGTATAAATACAGTTTTCCTTTACGTATTTTAATTTATTTGGAAAAGAGATTGACTAACCTATTTATTTTTCAACATACGTAGTAGAATATGCTTGCCTAAGTTTAAAACGACTTCTTTCCAATTTCACTTCAATGGAATCACTATGGCATATGTAAAATGAATTAGTTTTTTTTTATCGCTTCACGCTTTATCCCGCGCATGGCAGGGTAGGCAGAGGGAACTGCAGGAACCATATGAACTTAGTGTAAAGACACTCCGTTGCTTAGTCCCTGCTTTCTCCGTCCCCGCTTTCCGCCATTATGAATTAGTTGCTTTGTTATTATCCCATTATAGATAAATTGAGCAAGTTTAATTATCCATGAGTAACGCCTCTTGCTCTTTAGAATATCTAAGCGCCGTAGGGCCTAAATCAACATTGGATAGGCGTAGCCGTGTCAGTCACTAGATGTGGACGTCAAAGATGAATGTGTTAAGCGATTATTATTATTGTTGTTATATATATCATTGGAAGAATTGATTAAACATAACAAAGTGCAGAAAATATATAGTTAGTGTTGTAAATATCTATATGTTTGAAATTTCAACTATATCATATAAAACTGGTGCATATCTGTAAGTGCAAAACTTTTATAATACCTGCTTTCTACCTAAAATAAGAAAGTAAAGAGTCATTTCATTTCTTATATTTTTTGTGTACAAAACTCTATGTAAAGGATAGATAGAGGAAGGATAAAGAAATAAAGTATAAGTTGATATATATAAGGTTGAGAAACCTGTAGAAACCGCACAAATAGAAAATTCAATTGTTTATTACATATTACATCCATATTTAGTACGCTTTACTACACTATCTGCCTCAGGGAGCAATTAATGCTGAAAGCTCAAGCAATTCCAAGCTAATAGGTACGTGTCAAATAATATTTACGCGCCCGAGGCTACATTTCTATCCTCTATTTTTTTCTTATTTATGTTAAGAGAACCTATTGGTATAAAATAAAGATATATTATTTCTTTTATATTTAATGACAATTTATAGATGCTCTTGTCTGAGTACTACCAATCGATTCTACAGTTCTCAGTTTTAAGTATCCAGTATATCAAAGCTGAAAAAGTGAAAATATAACATCCTGATATGGACGTTGAACCCATAAACTTTTGCGTGCTTAATAACGACGCGCTTACAGTTTTATTTCACTACGTCAAGATAGCCTAAGCCATATTAGCTCACATTTTAAGATTTTTGTCAGAATTTTTTGTGTCTTTGTTACAATTATTTTCATACTCAATAAGAAAATAATTTTATGTTATTTATACATAAAATTTGAACGTTGATGGAGTTGATATATATATATATATATATATATATATATATATATATATATATATATATATATATATATATATATATATATATATATATATATATATATATATATATATATATATATATATATATATATATATATATATATATATATATATATATATATATATATATATATATATATATATATATATATATATATATATATATATATATATATATATATATATATATATATATATATATATATATATAAATAGTGTTATATGTGCCAAAAGAAATGACAGTAAGATATTATTTTGGAAATATGTAGAACCAAATATGAAGCGCAATGAAAAGATGTACCTCCTCGTATATTAAAGGAAATGTGACATCAAAAGTAATGAAAAATGTGCTCAGGTGGTTGAGGTACACAGAAATGAGTTAATATTACATATGACGTATGAGAGTGACAAGTGTGTTACTTCCGCTTTTTTGTCAAGTGTCTCAATATAATTTACTGGCTTTGGATTTCATCTGCAGTTATCTTTTAATAATTTTGTTTAGCTTCACGATTTATCCGACGTATAGCACAGTATGAAGATGGCAGAAGATCTAATCTAAGCCCAAGATACTCAGCTCCTTGTTCTTTGTTTAATTTTTTAAGATATTGCGTACTGATAAATGTAGACGTTTTGCCTTGCTAAAGCGAGTGGAGTTTGAATTTGCACAGTTTTTATATCTTTATTTTTTCTATAAAAATAAAATTTCTTTATTTTAAAGCTTTCAATTTTTTACGACATATAACCTATAAAACAATTGTATAACAAATCCTTTATTTCCAAAATGGTAGGTTACAAATAACTTAACCATATTCAATATATAACCATAAAGTTATAGTATATGAATGCTATAATCACGGGAAACGGGCCGAGAACTTTTCTATACCATACTAAACACACTCGATGGGAAAGGAAAATTCACACGCAACGAATCACTAATAGATCTAATTACTTCCTATCTAATCATGTAAGAATATCTACAGAGAAAGCATTAGATGCGTCATAACACACATATATGTCATAATGGCGCCGGTATAATGTGGTTTGAAGGTGATGATTTTATATGAGAATATAGCCTTTTTCTACCTTTTTAGCATCACTATAAATTGAAATCTACCATTCAATATATGCAATACCTTTAATATTAGTCAAGAGTGGGAGAATGGAGTGTTTAGACACTATTCTACACAACTGTATGGGGGAGACAGGTTGAAATTGATCGAAATGTTAAGTGGAATACAATTGCCGTATTCATATAATGGAAATATATATAATTATTAATGATTATATATATTTTCTTTAACAAATCAAAGACAATATTTGTATTAAAAAATATTTTTTATCTATTATTTTTTTATATTATTGTATAATATGACAGCACCCTTAATTATCACATGTTTAAATCAAAATAGTTGACACGATCTAAAAAGAAATACATTTAAATTGAAGAATAAGATCAAAATGAGCAGATGGCCTAGTATAGTGATCAAATAAAATTGGTATAGTCACGCAACGTCCATTACCCATAAATGTGCATGTACATTGTCAAGTGTTCATATGGTATTCGAACTTACGAACAAAATAATAAGCTTTTATTTAATATCATTATACCCATTTAAGTTTTTAATTGACTTTTAAGCATTTATCCAAAAGTAAAAATAAATTATTAATAAATAAAATGATGAAAAAGCAACTGACTGACAATTCACTGTCTGAAATAAGTAACGAGAAAGCATATATAATGTCTTGCTTTAGTTTAAAAGCTCTTAAAGATATTTAAAAATTAACGAGTAGCTTATTATTGCATTTCTATATGAAGATCACATATGAAGAGAATATTTTGAAAAGCGATTGCACTTACCTAGAGTCTATTTTTAAATAAAGCACACTTGAGCTTTTTTAGTTCCTTTACTGGTATTTCATGCTGAAGTGTGTGCAACGCTTGACCATTAATTGAATATTCCTTTAAAGTCCTTTCCTCTCTAGTAATATACCCCGCTCGGTACACCCTTTGGTGATATAATTTACGCTACGTTGACTAGTTTACGGAACAATGGTTCAGAAACTTCAGCTGTTTATATATTTTATAAATAAATTGCATTTATTAGTGTATGCCATTTTTATTTAAGAGTATAGAAAATATTCAATATTTATTCGTGTTGTAAATAATTTTATAGCAAAAAAGTTTAACCAAATTTGTAAATATACCTAGTTATTAGTACAAAATTAAAAACCAAAAAGTATAAAATAATATATTAATAATTCTAAACTATCAGAAAGAAATCTTTCAATTATGTCTTGACTTTTAAGCATTGATCCAAAAGTAAAAATAAATTATTAATAAATAAAATGATGAAAATAATTCTAAACTATCAGAAAGAAATCCTACAATTATATAATAACAAAGAAGAATCCTAAATCGTAGTAATGTATGATGATATTACACAATTATACATTAATAATATAATGTCAATTTTATTTTTATGTGCGTTTACGTGTTTACGTGTTTACGTGTTTAAATATAACACCTGACCATTAAATCAAATTAAACCATAAAAAAATAAAAAGTGCCATGCTTCAAGAATTTATTTTTATCACCAATAAATTTTTAATATATGTATAATTAACGTGCAATCTTATGCTACTTATTACATAATTATTAGATCCATTTTCCAACCTTAGCATTCACAATCGAGAAAAGGGAAATATCGGTTTAGAAAACAACATAGGTCGGTTCCGATGTGATACCACAGTTTATGTTTCGAGTGGAGATGTGGAAATAGCCATCAATACCCCAATCCCTTCCCCAAGAGTTTTTGACAATCCAATATTCTTCGCCTTCGTGAACTCCATATCCTACCAAGGTGACTTCGTGATTCAATACTGATTTGTCACTAAAACACATGAAAATGGCACTTTCATAAATATAAATAGTTTAGATTTATTAATGTAATTCGCAACAAGAGTCGTATATAGTGTATATATTTTAATATAATATATAAGTGTATATGTTTTTAATGTTTTATTTGTTTACATATTATATTTAAATAATTAGTTAATGAAAGATAGCTTACCATATACTATCAAAAATTATTCCGCCAGTGTAATAGAGCAAGAAATCTGTAGCATCAATTGATACCGACAGGGGTCCGTGGTTAATTAACGCTATCTACAAAATATACATTAAATTATATTTTTTTTTAATAACTTTAACAGATAGTAAAAGCCTAAGTAAAATTTTAATCACAATTTGAAAGTAAAAATTGGATACCTTCAGAGCTTCATTATTGTAGGGAGTGACGTCTGTGAATCCTCTGATTGTGTATAATTTTGTCATGTTTTTTATGCGACAAAAGCCATCCTAAAATAAACATATGTACAATTTATTTTTAGGAGAAACATAAGAAACATATGGCATAATAAAATAATGTAATTTAGTTAATAATAATTTGGTTAATAATAAGTACGTACTTTATTAGCGTAAGGGCCGTACTCTTCTTCTGTCGGCAAACCATATTTAATCATCCAATTATATGCAGCGGTGTCAGATCCTCCATTGCATCCTGATGCATCGAATCTAGAATAAAATATTTTATATAATAATGGATATTTTATTGACCATAATTTTAGAAGAATATTTACGAGTTCAAATTATGAAAAAGTTAATCAAATAAAGCTGTCTGATATATAAGCGTGTACTCCGTTCGCAGAATTCTTTATTCCATTATTGTGGAAAAACTTTTAAACTAAGCTTTTAAAGATTTAATAACAATAATAGCTTTAAGCAAGGGCAACCAATGAGTCAAGAAACCTAGTTTTGAGACATCCCGTTCACCTCACAATTTTAATTTATATATAAATAGTATTATTACTGTCGCGCCCTGTAACGCGACGGTTTCTGGGTTCGATCCTCAGTCGGAGAAGATGGATTTTTCTATTTCCATTTTCTTCGCTCTGGCAAACTAGGCAAAGCGCGGCGTTGAGTTCCGCCACTCAACACGCACTGCCTCGAAAAAGGTGGAAAGCGGGGACGGAGAAAGCAGGGACTAAGCAACGGAGTGTCTTAACCCTAGGTTCCCACGGTCCCTGCAGTTCCCTCTGCCCGCACATGGCATGGTATGCCATGTGCGGGATAAAGCGTAAAACTATAAAAAAAATTATAAAAGTATTCTATTATTATGAAGTTACCCCCAAGCACAATCAATTAAAGCCTGGTTCGCTAATCTCAAAAGCCTGCCACCGTTTGCTCGAGCTAGCGCCCCCTCTACAGCGCTCGTCGTACCAAAAGTCCAGCATGAACCACACGAGTCCTGATCTAAGATTATAACATACGTTTTTGACATGTTAATGGGTACTTTATACTTATTATTTCATACAGACTTTTTATCTGATCTTTTAGCTGATTAGTATATAGTTTTTTATAAATTTTAAACCCTTTTTTAAATAATTACCTCTAACTGGTGTTACAAGGCCTTGCATCCTTAAATCGAATTCTTTAGGTAAATCTTTAGATATCGCATCAATGTGTGTTTTATTGTATGGGAAAGGCACTGTTCCAACTTCACCCACTTTGCGTCTTCGGAGACCTTTCATTTTCTCTATTTCTTTTGGGGTGCGGTCCGAGAATTTGTTGACACCAAGTTTAAAAGTTGTGTTCTTTCGGTTGTGAGTATGGATAAATCTGTGATATTATAGACTGATATATTTAAAGAAAGTAATATATAGTAAAAAGTAAGGTAAGATTAATATTACACAATTGAATAAATTGTATAAATTGTACAAAACATTTCAATTCATTTCAACTTTTCATGAAGAGTGACCTATTTTATACAACCAACAGAAATAATAGAAAAGGAAAGAGTATCTTGTTTATAATTTTCTAAATTTTCAAGTTTAAATTTCCACATGACTATTTAAAAGCTATTTCTTTATTGGCTAAAAATATTTTTGGAACAGAAAATACGGAAACTACAGTGATACTTTAAATATAATAAGTTTAAAAAAAACTGACCTTAAGTTTTCAGCAAATATCTTTTTCCTTAGTTCATGCTCGGCTTGATCATCGTACTGTCTTCCATAATCGTTGATAAACCTTATTAACACATATGTATATACATATAAAACTTTTTTATATAATTTCATGATCGATTAGCTATATCTACATTATACAAAGTATTATACTTTACCTTGCAAAAGCTTTATCTACGTGCTTATTGCCTTGATCGTGTAGATTATCTTTTTCTGGTTCAGGACCTTCGGTACAGTTATCTAAATAATTTGTAAATAAATTAATCATTAATTATTAATAATGACAATTTAAATTTCTTATATATAGCATATAAAATAGCTTACATTGATCGACGTTAAATACACTGCTGTCGTAAGTCTCTTCATAATTATTAATGTTCGAAATATAATGACTCGATGGCTTTCCCAACCACGTGTTGTATGTTATTTCTTCGATTCTGGAAGTATAATGCTATATATATTCTTTGACCTTTTTCTTGTTTTGGAAGGTGCAGACAGATTCAGTGTTAAGATATTCGGTTTTGTAGTTTCCGCCTATTTTTCTTACTTAAAGCTTCAAATCTCATACTAAAGAAGAAAAATAAAACTATTTAAGATCATAGCTCTAAGTGAGAATCGAACCCTCAACCAACATTTAATTGCCATGTCATTGTACCTTGAAGCTATATATCGTTTTATTTAATAAGTACTGTAAAATTGACAATTTTAAAAGATTATAGAGTGGGTATATCATGATATAGTTGCATAACAAAAAAGCTCCTTTATCGTTTGAACAGATCATGATGTGCTACCAGATATTTTAACAATATGATCAAGTATACACGAGTCATGTGAAGAAATTGCTTCAAAATCTCAACTGATCAAATTTTAAAATGCTTTGTGTTATTAATAGGTCGAGGTGTGATGCGATTTACATTCATACCAACATGCTGGCCGTTAGAAATAATACCGCAATTTATATAAAACGTTCATAATGCAGGTACTATGGTCTTAATTTAAATATTGAAGTCAAACCAAAAAGCAAAACTCTAATTTGATTGGTTAAAACAATTTTAAGAAAAATAAATCATAAATCATAATAGCAATAAATATTATTACTATTGAACATATTTACATAAAATTTTCTGGATTTTTCATATAACAACGACGACAAAATTGTTAGAAATTGATGTTTCAATTAAATATTTAGTAATAAATTTCATGAAGTATGACTTTGATATGACACAATACAAAAATAACGTGAGAGGTGATGTAAGGAGAAATAAACGATTTACTTTATGGGGATCCAATAAGTTTTGTTCTTATTTAATTTAGCCCATATATATATTCTTTCCTCAGTATTCATAAACTCTTCACTATAGATCTTAGCAAATTTATCCACTTCGCCTGACGCTAGGACATCTTTGCCTGAAATCAAGATATTTATGTAATATACACAGAAAATTAATATCTTCTTATAAAATAAATTTATGATGATTTTAATGAGAAATGTTAAAAAAAATATTGAAATAATACGAACCAACATAATCAAACGAACTGGCTGACGGCAATATCTCCTTTAATTTTATAGGATTTTCTATCGATCCATTAGTATAGTAGCAAAATATTTTGTTATCATATTCCTCTGTTGTTTTAGGTGAAATCTGTTTAAGTGTAATAAGTTTGTCAACTTTATTTGAGTTTCAATTTTTTCTTATTTTTATTAATGGCGTTTCGAGAGAGCAAGTTCAATTCGCCAATGTCACGGCGAATGGAGAACACACAAAGAAGAATGTGCGGTACTCAAAATACATACGTATCAACCTACGCTCAAATCGTCATAAATAAAGAGAAGAATCAATCTTAATTTTACAAAATACTATGTTAAAGTTAAATGTTAATTTTATTATTTTTTTTTGTTAATTTTATCAATTTGGAGAATATAGTGAAATAACACTCTAGCTCGGTTAAAAAAAAATAAAAGTTTATTACTGTCTCACAATTTTCAACTTAAAACAGAAAACAAATTCCTACTGCATTTCGATAGCTTGAATATCCAAGCACCAACAAAAAAAAAGTCTATTAAGTTTTCATACATTAACATTAATTATTTTACAAAAATAAATACCTCATATTGCACTCCAAAACTTCTCTGTTTTATTGAAACAGTTTCAGATATCGTTTTTACGGCACCATGGTTGTAGTCTACTCTAGATTTTTTTAATGAGCGCCTAAAAAACGGTGATCAATATTCACTTAATTAAATAAAACAATTTATTACTCATGTACATATTTTTAATAAAGGTGGAAAGTGGGGACGGAGAAAGCAGGGACTAAGCAACGGAGTGTCTTAACACTAGGTTCATATGGTTCCTGCAGTTCCCTCTGCCAACCCTACAATATGCGGGATAAAAGCGTGAAGCTATAAAAAAAAAAAAAAAAAAAAAACATATTTTTATGATACGTTCAATGTTACACTTACCAATATTTGATGTCTTCTACTAAACCAGAACCAAGATGTAGCTTCGTCACCTCCAGTGTATATTTTTTCCGCCATTTCAGTTTTGGAACTTCATCCTCTTGAACTGTAAAAAGATTTTTTAATTTTTTTTTTCTTTGTGATAATATATGACGGCGAACTACCGAATAAGAAAAGGATCTATATCAAAATTAATATTATAGTTACCTTCACTAAACTCAAATTGAATATTTATAAAAAAATATTAAAATTTTACTTACTATATTTACCAGCGACATATACAGCTAATAATAAAAATAATATTTTTTTCAACAATAAACCCATTATGGATTTTGCTAGAAGCCTTTGGGCTTCCACCACGATCACATATGACATAATCACGTTCAAATCAGTCCAATTTATACAAACTTTTATCAAATTAGGAAATTAATTGATTATTAACTTATATTTTTATACAGTTTTTAATTAACTTGTATAGATATAACTGTTTTTACAAATTGCTTGTTATTAAACAATGGCTTCGGTTTTCGCCTTTATTGTTTTTAACCATTTACTCTATTCTACTTTTTTCCTCGATTCCGAGATATAGCCTTCACGATGATGGAATTTAATATTGCGCTTTATATTTATTATCTGTAATATACACCGTGTTTTAAGGCATCACAGGCAGATAGAGTATATGTATATAGTAAATTTGATTCATACTAAGAATTAAAATCCCACTGTGAGTTTATTTAAGTTTTCTATATTTTTATTACTTCCTTAGTGTGGATTAAAAATTCAAAACTTAAAACTCCATTGTCTTTGACTATTCTTTTGTATAAGAAAGAGCTAAAAATAATGACGCAATCCATATTATGAATTTATTTACAACGATAATTTTATCAGAATTTTAGGCACAACCATCACATTTTAATGAAGTCCCTTATATTAATTAAAGCGTACTAATAATGTTTGGTACAGACACACCAACAAATATTTAGTAAGATTAAAAATAATAAGACTAATGGACGTATTTGCTATTTATTTCAAACTTTGTGTTTTAGTTGTAGGGTTGGATTCATTTAAAAAATGTTAGAGACGTTTCATCTTTGAATTTGAATTATATCACATAATTTTTCAATACCGTTTACATACGTATAAAAATTGACTTTTTTAACCTCATATTGATCCTATTAGTATAATACTCCGCTACCGTTTTGCGCCTTTTGAGACATATCGTGTTAACCCGCGGAACTCTATACTTATATAGATTTTGTGTTATCAGCATGAAGAAAATAAAAAAGAAGATTTACAATCAAAGTCTGCGTATCTGTTTCTATAACAAAATAAAATACTGTTGATAATGAAGTAAAAATCTTAAAAGGACCTCTATTATTATTTTCTGTGTAACATTGTATAAATAATACATTCGTTGCAACTCAGTCTATAGAAGTAATTAAGGCGATCCAGTAATTGATGGCGATTTTAATTAAAACTCGAGATGAGTCGGGGATTTGCTAGCTTCGAACGAAGAACGTATTGTTTGTAGGTTACAGATAGATTGGCTTAAGTAGAATTAATGTCTTATAGCCACTTTATTCAGTTTAAGTTATTAGATTTTCTTTAACCTACCATAGTGTAGAGTTTAATAAATTCGACAAAATATTCGATGTTTAAGTTATATTTAACTAAAATAGTTAATCTTAAAAGGCTTTCCATACGTGTTCGTAGTAAATGTAAGTAAGCGCAGGCAAAGTAAAATCTTATATGTCGTTTCCACACTAAGTATATTATATAAAACATTATTGTAAAAACACAAAAGATGTATAATTTTACTTTAAACATATAAAAATTTAATATACAATTTTCACATTAAGTATATTATATAAAACAAAAGCAAAATATAAAAAAAAACACACATATTAACTAAAAATATATATTTATATATTTTTTATACTTATTCAAATGTCTTCTACATTATAAATACAAAAATTGCACAATTTAATACATAATTTATATTGTTTTGTTATAACAGAACCTTAAAGTTTCTAATAGAAAGGTGTTTGATACCAGCTGTTGCTAGTTAATGCTAAATTATAGTCAGCCGCAGGTGCAGGAGCAAAATATGCGGCAAATCTTGTTTATCTGTAGTTCTAGTTTAGTTGTGCTGGTTGGCTGGTTACTAGCCAGATCATATTTTATTATGTAAAATGAAAATTTACTATGTCGGTAAAGTAATTAATTATTTTATAACACAAAAAGTTACAATAAAATACATTATAACTCGTAAAGTTAAAATAATAACTATACTTACATATATATAATTCAAAAGATAGGCATATCCTATACGAATGAATATAACAACTATAAAACGAATTATTTTAAAATTTGTTTAAGTCCATAAGGATTGTATATTACATTGCATGTTTGTGTTTTTATCCTCCAGACAAGGCATTACCGTTTATTGTAATACCTTTGTTACAGGTAGTCCCATAGGGAAAAATCATCTCTCAAAATTTTTAAAAAACAAGTAGGTAGTCGTGTAAGTAAGAATGAAGAAGTACATATGGAGTTATTGTATATTTACCAGGTTCATGGTATATATTTATAATTTTTGTGTGTGTCGATTAGACACTAAAGTTTCTGATATTGTGTCGAGTCCTTTTCCTTACCTTACCGTACCATCACAGTGTATCAATGGCATGTTTTACATTCGTTACGCTAATCAGATTTTTGCTAAAAATATTTAAAGTCTTTGAGATCTTTTTAGACCAGTTAGTTGTTATAGAAAGAAATTTGCATAATATATTAAAATTGTCTCTTTAGTTTCAAACTATTTCGTTTTGAATCTGTCTGCCATGTCTTTGTCACGTAGGGTTGTGTGAAATTGTTTAAATAATTTTATCCATACTATTTATATTTCCAATTTAGTGTTCCATGCGGCAAAAGACGGAATCGAGAAAAAAATGGAATCCTTACCCATATATTTCGTGGTACGATAAAGCTGCATTTAATAGTAAATATTCAGATCAGTGGTTTTAGAACAAAAATATAAAATTAAATTATAAAAATAAAATAAATTATCTAAATTAATTTAAAATAACTTGGAAATATTCGAAATAGACGAAAGACATTATTAGATATATAGCAAAAAAAGTTTATAATAACTTAGTTGTGTAGTTAATTTCATATAGCATGAGCGCAAACGAAAGTTTGTTGGCTCTTATAAGTTGTATTTTACGCTGAGTTACAACTACGAAATTTGTACGGAACTCTCGGAGAGCGAACACCAATCAATGTTTTTTTTACATACATACATACATACATAACTTCACGCTCTATCCCTAGCGGGGTAGTCAGAGAGAACGGAGCGCCAAACGCTGCGGTCCCTGCATACCTCTTTCGCCTCGTCCACTGTCATTAACCTCTTCATGCATGCTCTCCGGGGAGTCCTCATGCTTTTTACGTGACCTTACTCCAGTATCTTCGATACTGTGTTTTCGAAAGTCAACCGAGGTCTCCCCTTACGTTGACGGAGCTACAAATATTTTTTTTAATCATCTTAAATGCCGTTATTACTATTACTTTACCATATTACTACTATATTCATTTGTTTTTTAAGTATATGTTTAGTGTACATAATATAACTGAACTTATCAGCTGCAATATCGGCCTTTTTAATTCTCGCACGAGCATGTGTGTGTTTTTAACAACAATTAAAATTAATATTTTAACTGATTTAGATGTTGATAACTCTGATTTCATAGTAAAAATAATGTTCATTGCAAGTTATTATAAATACATACATGTATAGAGTCATAAAGATAAAGTAATAGTTAAAAATAAAAAAATCTGGTTGATTGTATATCTGTCGGCTTGTATACGGTTATCATCTAAATTTTTGGACCATACTTTAAAATTTGTACATTCATCATACGAGTATATCCTTATTTTCAGGTGAAAAAAATAAATAAAAATAGTTGTTTTTTTAACCTTTTATTTTATTTAAAATTGGATTTTATTAGTGTAAGCTTAAAGAAATAACTTATATTTACAATTTTGATCGTTTTTAAAACATAGCTGATAGCCCTCAATCGTTCGTTTTATTTAAATCAGGCTGGCAACTGGCTAGCACGCAAATGCAAATAACATCTCTGTCCTGAGCTGTTCTTACTTACATGTAGCTCGGTTAGTTGAGTCATTGAGCCATGGAAAACATTATTTTCTAATTATTTCGTTAAGAGATTTTTAAGTTACAATCAATTTTTATTGTTGAATATGTTTTTGTAACTTCAGTTGCCGCAGTCAATCGTCTTACGCAACCCTGTTAAAACTATATGTAAGCCATATTTACTTTACTATAAATATATTTTATTTCTGAATTTTGTCGTCATATTATTAGCCTTTTATATAATTGCCAGAATAATAATTCATTTCAAAAGTATATTACAAAAGTACTTTACATTTTATACATCAATTTAGGTTTTATACACTGTGATATATTCTATTAACATGCTTTTTGACAAACACGTTTTTTTTCATACTAAGTAATAGAACTTAAGTCTTGGCACGAGACACTGGTCGTTCGATGCATCTTTTTATTTTGAATGAAGCCCCGACATTTCGTCACACAAAAACAGAATTGTCGTCGACAAAAAACCCTACGCTATTTTGGTAGTCAAAAGAATCAACTTGGAAAAAACGGTCGAACGAACCCAAGCCGATTCAGCAATATAAATTTAATAGCTTTTTTAAATGTTACCCAAATTTAAGTCCAAAATCAATGATGATAAAGTTGAATTTATAATGTGTATAGATCAGGTAGTTTTTATCCTTTCTGGTAGTAGTAGAAGATAGGCGCGAAATGCACCCGCGAGCTGTCACGCGCCGTGTTTGTCGGTTCATCGATTCTAACAAAGAAATTTTAAAATATATTATTACAAATGTTTAAATACACTGCAAAGTATAGATTATAAGTGTAAATCTATACATTTATATTATAAAGGTGGAGAATTAGAAGAAAATGGAATTTAAAGGACCCTAATAATATATTAGGGTTCTTTAAATTCCATTTTCTTTCCATATTCCCTATTAGAACCCTAATTGGCCATTACATATTAACATGTGTTGTATTAATTCTAAGTTTGAAGCTTAAATATTTTTTTATTGAATATATATATTTTTCGAGAAGGAAAACTTAAAGACACGACAAAATTCAAATCGTTTCAATGTAGCAATCTGTACCTGTACTCAGGGCTACCTTGTCTAATTTAAGAATATGTTCCTTTTTTATCATAAATTAAACACAAAATTTAACGGTTTTCCGTTTTAAAACACAAGTAAATGCGAAAATAAAAGGTTATTCGTGAAACATTATGAGATATAAGTACCAATTGAAAAATAACATATCGCGTCCAAACCTGTAAACGGTTAGACAAGTAAAATTAATTTGATTGATCTTATACATACTCCAATGAACTGTTTTTATTTAATTGTGTTTCGATGAAGAATAAGAAAATCAGAAAAGTGACTCCAATTAATTGTACTCATATTTAAAGTCAGTAAATTGATAATAATTCAGACTCTGTTATGGATTAAATGTCAGTCACCATATATCATTATTTTGAAGAAAATGCAAATGTTTGCCTAAAGGTTATATATAAATAAATTAAACAAAAGAAAACTGATATTTTATTTTTTTAGTTACCCCAGGAATAACTGCAATAATATTATAATGTAACATATTTTTACTGAACGTAAAATAAAAAAAAGATAAAATTAAATGGTCAGTTGACATAGTTATATATGGAAAACTTAATTACACTAATTAGCGATTCGTTAGAATTTTAGTAAATATAAAATAATTTATAAAACACACATTTTATGTAATTTTAAAAGCTATTGGTATTTATTAATTTTATTCACTTTATTAATTAAAAATTAATCAATAAAAGTTTTCTTATATAAGAAACTTTTTATGGTCACCATTAAAGTTGGTATATGCATTTATACACGGATGTGGAAGAGACGCCGAATGTTGCCTAGGTGGTGGTTAGGTGCTTATTACTCTACTTTAGTTAATGAGCTGATAAGCGATTTTATATGTTTCAAGACATTTTTTTTTAAATTGTTCAATATTTTGATCTGAATGACCTGCAGTGATGTCTGTATACGAAAATGTGAATGAAAATTTTACTAATTGTGAATAAAAAATATTTTAATATATTTTAATATTTCGTTAAAACTAGAAATGGCTAGAATAAAAATTTTTGCAACTATTAGTAGTAGTAGTCCATTATTTATTTTGTGCCAAAAGTAATCCATCAAAAATAGCATATTAAAAAATGTCAAATTAAGATATTACCATAAGAAATAAACGAATTATTACGATGTAATATGTATTACTTGTAAATTATAGCGATTATTGAAGCCATAATAAAATAAATTATGGAGACTGGCTTATAGCCGGTTCAACGTCTAATTAAGAAAGCAATTTTGCGTCTTATTTATGAGTTATAAAGAATACAGGGGCAGTAAGGCGGTCTTTAGGCCTTTAGCTTACTCGGGGCTTAACTTTCTCGTCATATATTTAATGCTATCTGTACAAAAATAACTGTAAAATTGAATTGGAAGTTTAAAACTCTATGTAGCGTAACTTAACACTGCGTTAGTAAACTAAGTAGTTTAGTTAATGAAAGTAAAGTAAAGTTTCTATATTTTACTTTCTATATATTGTTAGTATGTGATTAGTAGAATTTCTCATTAGTTTAATAAATTTAATTCTTTTTGGTAACTGTCCCTAACCATTTCGTAATTAATTAAAGCCCAAAGCCCATTGTTGTAAGACATGTTTGTTATATTAAAATAAGTGTATGTTTTGTAGGCTGTCCTTAATTTTTTTTTAGCTTCACACTTTATCCCGCATATTGCAGGGTAGGCAAAGGGAACTGCAGGAACCATATTAACCTATACTTAAATAAATAAATTAATACCTACCTACCTGTTCTTAAATAAAGTAATAAATAAACTTTATTGAAAACAACAATATAATTTATTCAATTTATTTGCAGTCATCACAACGGAAGACTAACTTCAATGATTGCTCAAAGACGGTCTCAGTACAAGAGACAATAGATTATTATTTGAAAACAATAAAAGGTCTAATGATAGAATGGCATAGCGGGACATGATTTATTGTTTTTTGACCGCAAACAATAAAGTCGCTGTCTTAAGAAATTGTATTGACATTGGTTATGAATTATGATTGAACATTATCTATATGGGCGGAGTAGCTGAGTCGATTATTGTAATAGATTTTTTCGATTTCATTGTGTCAAAACGTAGATTATCATCTTTATTTGTTGAAAAATCATGAAATCAATTCAAGGCTTGTCATGATAGGTCTTTACATTTAGAATGTCTTATATGCAAGTTGATAAAATCTAGTTAAAATCTGGTAAAAGGCATATAAATTCATCTTCGAGAGCTGTAATATATAGAGAATAAGGTAAACATACATTACATTTTATTTGCATATAGAATTTAACATTCACTCTTTCGTGACACTGAAATAAAAGAAGAAAATATTAAGTTTAAACTATTTAATTTTAAGTCAGTTAATTTATTTTAGTGCGTGAGAATTGAATAAGCATTATCCGTTATGTTTATAATGAAAACCGTTATTAATAGCTTTGATTGGTTTTAAAAAGCTACTGGACGTGATCGAAAGCTTCAAATACCAATGTTTTACTGATGCTATCGACGATCGAGGTTGCGGCGCCTGTGTGCTGCCATCTTAATAAGCGGAAGACGATGAATCGACGCTTAAAGCTACTTTTTATTAAAGACGGTACATACTTTAATATAATCTATATAGATATGTGTGTTGTTTTTTCATTGTTTTAACACATGATTAAGCCTTTTTATTTTAACTTTAGACATTTTTAAAAAACAAAATAATTATAAGCTTAAATTTAAATAACATCTGTTTACGTCCTAAAAATTTGGACATTTCTCGGTAATATTTTATTAGTAATTATAATTTCATAAGAATTTCAAAAGCAAAACAATATCCTCAATTTTTTGTATTACTTGTATGTTACGGTCATAATAACTTAAAAGTATTACAAACAAATAAAAATTAACGAAATATACGCTTCTTATTTTGCTTTACTGAACAAATGTTACTGAATAATCTGTCATCCTTTCACTATTGCGCTTAAAACCATCAAGATGTAAGCCGGATAAAGCCTACATACTCATATGTAGAAATCTCTTATCATAACAATCAATTCGCTTACCGCTGTCCATTTATTTAATTGTCTATAGACAGGGAGCTAAATGTTATCAGGGGTTGTCAATCTGTATGTATTTCAAGAACTGTCTTGCCAACCGTTTCGTTTTTACTTTGGACTGCGTACCTTTTAACTGTATGAGTGCTTGTTAAATTAAAATTAATGAATTTGATCTCCTTTCAAATGTTGTGCTATTTTGTTTTATTGAATTTAGAGAAATATTTGATTGGCTGCGTAAAATTTATTTCAGTCGGTCGTTATTGTAATATCGGTTTCGTTATTGAAGCCATTCGTTACAAAGGAGGTTTGTCAACAACGCCAATATTTAACAGTATCTATTTATACATAATTATTAGTATTTTCATTTTGATATGGCTTACAAGAGCCCTCCTTAAAGGCAAATTGATTTTAATAATTCCATACTAGGAGAATTTGATTCACAATCAGTTGATTTGGACAGTTTGTTGGTCTGAAATGTTTTAGTATTGCTAGCTCTGATATAGTTTTGAGTTCAAATACGGGCTGTTATAATCTGTATTTAATTTGATATAATATGACTACGTTGGCTATTACTAAACATACGATCTCTTTAAAATGAATGAAAAATGCAAGATATGGTTTTTTTTTTTCTATTCTTTGAGATTACATTTTCATCATATAAAAATGTACCAAATATTTAAAAAAAAAAACATATTTAAATGTAATGTAAGATTATAATTATATAACGTAAACTAACTTGCAAGTCCCAGCAAGTGTGTATCAAAGACGACAAAACAACTAGAGTAAATTCGTAGTACCTTTGTAATGTTGTATAATACTAATTTACGTACACACGAAGTTACGTTACATCTAAGCTGGTTAGATTGTAAATACACGTCTATACACAACGTCTTCTAAGATTAAGCGTACTGATTAATCAGTGACTAATGGATCAAAGAACAAAATGTTTGGATTCGTCGATCTTGGGGCCATTGTTTATTACCTACTTATGACTAGACAACTGACATTCGACTTTAATGTTTCTCGTTTTTATATCTCGTGTGAAGGTGATTTAGATTTGTATCAGTATATTTATACATTCTTTTTATTTTATGCCATTTTGACATTATAGCATAAATTGATGACTTAAGGAAAACTAATTCGTTTATAAAGTTCATAGTTCGCAAGCGAGTCGCTGAGTTCCGCTATTTGTCGTGAAATATATTGAAAATTAGACAGAATGTAGTGAATGTATATAAATGGGAGATTGTTAGTCTCCTGTACATATATATTATTTTACATACAAAAAAGTATAATTAATAGCCTATAGGATAAGTTGATAAACTCTAACTAAACGATAGTCAAAGCAACAATGTTTGCTTTTATATTGTGATTATTACAAAATATTATAATTGAGATAATGAATAATAGTAAAAATAAGAATTTCTAAGGAATTGTACTTTGTTGGTAAAAATATTATGAGCGAATAAACTGGCCAGTCTACTGTTAAATAGTAATAATTTTTCTGAAGAAGAAAACGTTTGTAAATTATTTTATGCGTTTGGATTGAGTCAATCATTATGTATTTTTGTCTCTGTCCATCTTGTAAGAAAATAATAATGTACATACTTTATGTAACTTATGATATCACATTTGAAATTTTCATACTTTCCACTGCTTACTGTTGTTTATAAAAAAAATAAAAATAAAGAAAGAGATACGGAGAGTGGAGTAAATACAAGGTGTTTTTTGTCTCTGCCACATATAATATAAAGCTGTTAAAGACAATTATAATAATATTTTAATTATATTTATAATTTTATTAATAATAATCTTTGATGGATATTTATATATAGATTATCTTTGCTTATTATATTAAAAGATGACGCAAGACAAGACAGATTTAATTATCATGAATACGAACAGCGTGGCGGTTCATTAGAAAATCCTTGCATCTGTTTTCGGTGGATCTAAATAGGGGCGATTAGATAACAAGTTATTTAAGACAAGATAAGGGTAAAACAAGAAGGGTGGCCCCAGTGTTATTGACTCGGGCGACTCGTCCAATCGACTACAAGGACGGTGGCAGGTGTGCTGAGATGTGAAAAAAGTGAACGACGCTTATAAATAGCGGGCCGTTAGCATCGAGTGTGGACTGATGAGTGCTCGAAAACTTGTCTTTTAAATAAACAACTCACTATGTGTATTTTTAGTGGATTCTGTGTTTTTTTAATTATTTTTAATGTTTTAATATGTTAATTAGTACATAAAATACTGGTTGATATAGAGATTTTGTAAATGTCTTTAGTTGTCGTGCATATATGTTTTCATAAGTAAAAAAGTCTATTGGAATCTAGTCGTCTAGTTTTTTCTATTTTATTATGGATTTATTTTATATTTATAAAAGTGTAAAACATGTATGATACGCAGTTCAGGCTGTGTTGACAAGATGTTATTTTTTTCTTACTTCTTAAATGTTAATTTGACATTTTCCGTTAAGCTCACGTTTTTTTTTCTCTCAGTATTAATTAAATATACTTACAGACTGTCAATTTATGAGAAACCAGTTTAAGTAGCTATAAGAATTAGCAAAAGCTTAATATATATCCTATATATTATTGAATTAACGAAATTTAAAAATATTGGTAGACATGAAGAGAGACGATTTACAGTTATGTAAATAAATATATTATCATACTAAACAAGGAATTGTTCTATAGAAAATAAACAAAATAAAGACTAACATTACAACAAGAATGATATTGCATATTTGCTCTCTTTACTATGTCCCCGTTATACTCAGTATGTCTGTACACTATATTTATGAAACTAGACCTGACCACTATCACAAAACGTTGCAAAATGAAGATAGAGTACATTCAGTTTGCAATTAAAATAATTATTGACTTCCACTGGTTCGACGCGGAAAGCGTCTATTGCTTTTAGCTTTGATGTCTGTAATTTCATTTTAAGTGCGTAATGTCCATATATAGAGAAATTAATGTCAAAGTAGATACTGAATAAATTCTAATAGCCGTTTTAAAAGTGTATACCCTGGTGAGGATCGAACTCACGATCTCAATGAGAATGCTTCATGCATTAGTGTATATTAATTAAAAATTTGGATATACAAATGATACTTTTATTATATTATGCTAATATACACAATATATTTATATTTTGGGTAATTCCTCCATTCCTATATATACATATATATATATATATATATATATATATATATATATATATATATATATATATATATATATATATATATATATATATATATATATATATATATATATATATATATATATATATATATATATATATATATATATATATATATATATATATATATATATATATATATATATATATATATATATATATATATATATATATATATATATATATATATATATATATATATATAATGGTATACAAAATGAATCCAGACAACCTATATTCGTTTCTATAACTCAAATTTTATAGGGCTATTTAAATAATCTTACTTCAGAAGCCATTCAAAAGCGTATATCAGTCTGGCTATGTGAATTGAATCAAAAGATTGAATAAACTTTGGCAGGTGATCTCTTGCAGATGCCGAAGGACCATTATCGAGTTTTTGAGCAACCACGGACTTGTTTGTCATCCTTTTTAACCGAGGTGAATTTTAATTACTTCTTTTTTATGTCAGTCTGTCACATGAATTTTAATATAATTCTTAATTAGTATTATTATTCACAGGAAAGTGCCGAATTAAGTTCTTGACTCCTTATTAGGTTGATAACTGTTGGTGCTTAACATCGTTTACTTTATTTACTTATATTGGTTATTCATTTATAACATGTAGCTTGGACCGCAGGTACAGTAGATTATATTAATATAGTATTTTGCCTTCGTGGACCATCCATCGCACGAAAGGTGTTAGGTTACTTCTTTTCCTCTTTAATAATAATACTAACGGGGAAACTGTGTTGCTATTAAAATATATATTTTTTTGGTTTAACCGCATAAGAAACTTACGACAAAACCTATTATGATATTTTTTTAAATACAATTTTGTTTAACATATTATCCCGCTTATAGTAGCAGGGTAGGCAGAGGGAACTGCAAGAACCGTAGGAACCTAGTGTTGAGACACTCCGTTCAATGCAATATGCCTTTTCGAGGAATTGCGCCTCTCAACGCCACGTTTGCCACGCCACGTTTATCAGAGCGGAGAAAATGGAAACGAAAAATCTATCCTCCCCGAATGGGATTGAATCCACAAACTGTCGCGTTCACAGGCAGAGACCTCTGCGGTGCGACGGTCATCTGTGGTCATGAAAATGACCACATTAAATGATGTTGACGATAATTTACTGTGACTACACACAATGACACAGATAAATGTAGTGGAACTAAATGCGATGTCCAAATTACAAAAATATTTTTATTTTAAAATGGTCTTTTTAATAAAAATATGTTACGTCGAAAGTATGTAAGGTTATACATATACATATGTACGTTCTCTAAACTTTTATTTTAATTTCCTTACAAATTGTTGTACATATTTTCCAAATTTTCCATATAATGTATACAAACAAATGCGAACTATAGCAGTAAATTAATAGATTAGTGTATGCTTGTAAACGAGACACACGAGACAGTTTGTGGGTTCGATTCCTACTCGATAAGAGTGAATTATTTTCACTGTCTTCACTCTGGCCACAAGAAAACAGGCAATGATTTGAAAGGCGGAAAGTGGAGAAAAAAGTGTTTTAACACTAGTTTCCTAGAGATTACGGTTCACTACGCCTACCCTGCTGTGAAATATGAAGCTAAAAAAGCTTAAAGACTTACAATATATATTGCAAATATTTGTTTATAATAACCCATTTAATTTATATAATACACCTCGTTTACTCATCTTAAATTACAGAAGAGGAAGATCATATATATATATATATATATATATATATATATATATATATATATATATATATATATATATATATATATATATATATATATATATATATATATATATATATATATATATATATATATATATATATATATATATATATATATATATTTGTAAGACGTACAAATACGAAACGAATGTTATAAGGCTCAATAAACAAGTTAAGTAAAATAAGGTTTTGTGATCCCAAACTCCCAATCCAATCACGAGCACACGTATTCCCTGGTTACCGGAATAGCGGCCGTAAGGAAACTCAAAGAGTTGGGTATCGAACATTTTACACTCTAAAGAACGACACGGCGTACAATGCACAACTGTTACTGTATATGTTGACGTCATGTTTTCCTTTTAACCCCTTCTTGTATTGTCCACCATTTCTTCTTAAGCCAAATTAAATTGGACCTTATTTACTGAAAATTAAGATTTCTTTTTGAATTCCTATTTTATATAATTATCGTTAAAAGGTAACTCATATTTTGGAGGTTTTCTAGTAAAATTAAATAAAAATATATCTTATCAATTTACAATAAGGTGTATTTTTTATTGCGTGTAACGTGTTAGATTTTAAGTTAAGCACTTTAACACTCTTGTTAAGCATAATGACGGTAGGATTACTCTCTCTGGAGAATTTTGCACTTGTTTTTTATTTGCATTTATTACTAATTATTAATGTTTACTTGTAAGTAAACTTATATAACACGATACTTAGAAAGTAATTTTTTCTCGAACAAATTTCATGGGTCTCTTGGACCGGCAAATATAAGCTATATGAACTTAAATTGCAGCCTGCAGGTACCAATGTTCTGTTCCGTTCTTTCGAGAGTTGATTTGGTTATATCATTTTACTAGAGGCCCGACCGTGACTTTGTCTGTTTAAACTGTTCTATTATTTAATCGAAAATAAATGAATTGCATTTGTTGTCGTTAATTGTCACCTATATGTTATTCTGATTTATAAGCTAGATTATTGCACAGAAAAAGCATCCATCTTCGAAATCTTTCACATTTATAGTATTAGTAGAGATGATTAAATTATTGTATATTTTTACATAAAGTAGGCGAAGATACTTACGCTATGTATTAATATTAATGCTCCGCCTAAGTAGTGATCTTTGGAAAAATCAAAAAAAATTATATAACAATTCTTCTAAGTTATTTCCATAATCACCTTGAACATGCCAATTGAAATTAAATATGCCAATGATCTCTTATCTTACTAATTCCATGGTTTCTAGTCCAAATTCTTTCATTAACACATAATTTACGACTGATTTTGTAGGCTATAAAAATCTTATAATATTCCAATTTATAAAGAGGTTTGTCAAGATATATATCTATAAGTAATTCAAATTTATACAGGTGCATACAAATATATAGCTTACAAGCTTTTGCACGTGACTACGTACGCGTGATTATTACCATTATAAGAGTGATTAGTACCATATTAAGAATTTTTGGGATATCTCAAATGTTAAGTAATAATTTTGAATATTCTTCCTCTTCGTAATTTCGTTGCAATTATACACGTACGTAGTTTCGTATGCGTTTTTTTACTATAAATCACATATAATTTAAGCACGCTTGAATGTCTTTTGCACGTGTTCCGTGTTGAGTAACAAGCAACCTTTGTCTAGTCATAAAATCGTCTAATAAAACTATTCCACCAGTCTCACCAAGTCTATTATAATTCCTTAAATCCTAAAGACTTATATAAAGGTCTGTACATTTTTTGTAAGCTTTAGTAGACTAATCCCAAACTTTTATTTTTAAATTTTATTTTTTGTAGCTCTTCTGCCAAGCTACTTTATTTTGATGTGTTGCATGTATTTGAATATTGTAATCAACCACAAAAAACCCATACAGAATTTTCAAAATTCCGTTTTATATAAATTTCTACATCCTAAATAGAATCCCTATGAATTTGAATCTCCTAGCATTTATAGTAACGAGTTTTCATACAAATAATCAACCCCAAAAACAATTACTTAGGAGTCAACAATCAAAATCCCGTTTTACAACCTCATGAAAAACTTGATTCCTGACAATTGTAGTAACGAAGTTTCAAACAAATTATCAACTCCAAAAACAGCTTCTTAAGAGTTAAAATTTATAAAATCCCGTCTTAGTTAAAAAACATAAACTTAAAAAGAAACTTAGAAAGAACCCGCTTGCCAAATTTGAACCTAAGAAATATCATTTGGGCGAAGGGTATTTGCAGGATAATAAACATAGCTAATAATGCCTAACATAATAATAATCTAGTCCTAGTATTGAGTCTTTCTCGTAAATACTATACATTTGATATTAATTATTGTAATAGGATATGAGTTAAATTATTGCATATTGTAATATATTAAATTGCACAGGGTTGACGTTTTGACTGTGTAGTTGCGGAAGCTATAAATAAAAGGAACTATCAGAGATACATTATGAAAGATAGCACTGTCTATATCTATAGTCTTGTCATAGATCTGGAAAATCCATATTATCAAGGGTTGGATCTATTAATTAGCCGGGATATACCAATCGCAATTATTATACCAAGTATATCAAGGTACCTCACTACAAGTATAATCCACACTCTTGTTTTTGAAAGTATTTGCCTGCTATTTCTTGGGTACTTTAAGAATCTGGGTAGTAATGGGCGGTATGCTCCTATTATTATAACTAATACATGATTTTTTAAACTCTTCGTGTAAGTTCTTTAAAATTATTTGATTTGATTGGATATACTGCAATGTTCATGGGATCACACATAAAATAACTTTTTTAATTTATACTTTACATTTTCTTTGTTTCATAAAATACTCCAGACCTAACCAATTCCCGTATGAACGATTTTGCTCATGTCTTAAACTAAAGACTATCTTGGGAAATATCATGTTAAAGAAGTAAGTAAAATCGCAGTTCACAGTAGCGGAGACAATAGCAGGAAGGCTTGTCTCGTCACGGCTCGTGGGGCTTGTCTAACCATAGTACTTTTTGTCGTATTGTTACTATTGTATACAATAAATGGGTACTGATGTGGTAAATACGAATGACATCCCGTCAAACACGTATATTTTTTTTACTTTCACGCTTATCTTTACTCTACATACCATTTATCAGGGTAGGTAGGGATAGATGGGATCCATTCGTAGCGCTAAGTTTCTAATTTTTCACTCAATTCGAGAAAATCACGTTGGCTGGCACATATAAAAGCAGCGCTTTTTTTTCTTGTTAGAGTTACTATAATTCATTAAAGTATATTAATATTAAATACTAATATACTTTACAATACGATATATTTTAGGTAGAAATGTTCTCAAGACCATATACAAAAAAAATACCGACACCATTGTGATGCAGTTTTTCAAGTTCTTACTATGCTGTGATTGCTTTTCTATATATAGGTAGGCTTTATTTCAATGCTAAAAATATATACATAAAATACTTATTGCGCTTTATAAATTTTTAATAAGTCACAAATGTCAAAAATATTAAGATATAATAAGAGTACAAAAATTGGTTTTATTCAACTATATCGATAAATTATTCTGTACAAAAATTACCATGCAGAGGTTAAATATTTCAATTATTAAAAAAATAATAATTTATTATAAATCTATTATTTAATATAAATATTAGTATAACATAATAATGACAGCTACTTTAAAAAAAAAACATTTTAAGTACTGGTAACTTCCTTCAGCGGAACGTGATCAAGGACACAATTTTACATCCTCTCAAACGAAATGTATAGAAAATTCAGTAACGCTTTTGTTAGTCTTGATATAATTTCTCATAAGAATATTACGTTTATACTACTAATTACTTAATTATTAGTTCATACTAATGAATTAAATCAGAAATGTAATGACATAAAAGTCTTACATAGAAAACTCATGGCATTAAATGATCTCTCTATTTATTTAGTTTTTTTATTTTTTTTTTAGCTTTACGCTTTATCCCGCACATGGCAGGGTAGGCAGAGGGAACTGCAGGGACCGTGGGAACCTAGTGTTAAGACACTCCGTTGCTTAGTCCCTGCTTTTTCCGTCCCTACTTTCCGCCTTTTTCGAGCCATTACGTGATGAGTGGCGAAACTCAACGCCGCGCTTTTGCCTAGTTTTGCCAGAGCGAAGAAAATGGAAATAGAAAAATCTATCTTCTCCGACTGGGGATCGAACCCAGAAACCGTCGCGTTCCAGGCAGACGTTGCGCCTCTGCGCCACGACGGTCCTCTCTACGATTTATTTTATTGAATAAAAAAAATACTTTTAGCTTATCGTATTAACTATGAGTTTAAATTCGAACGAAAATAAAAAATTTAGTATTTTTGTATAGGTGAAGGTTGCGATCATTGGACCGGCTCTTTGATTGGACCACTCAATTTTTTCAAAAACTATACATGTCACAGCAAGTTTGATACATTGCTAGGCAACAGTACCGGTCCCCTTGACTACCCACAAAACCTCTGTGCGCTCGCGAAGCGTGGTAAGTAGTGAGATGTGTACTTGTGTTAGTAGTGACCGTGATCTAATAACCGAGCCATCAACAAACTCGTGTAAGTCACATTGTTTTAATTAATGTTTAATGATTGTGTTAGATTTGAATAGCAAATTTATCTGCGCTTACATACAGTACTAAGCTTTTTGCGTAATATTGCACATTTTTTAATAATTACTTTCGTTCTGTTCATATGCCTTGTTGCCATCAATGGACCGGAATGGTGACGCCATCATTGGACCGGTCCAATCAAAGAAACTTAATAAATAGTGATTTTTTATATTGTAAATTGAATATTTTAGTATTGCATGTAGATGGATATCTACCTTTTACTTATAATTGGATTATATTTATATATTCCAGAAGAAGAAATAGTATTGGTTACTAGTATGAAACTCACTACAGAATCTTTAAAAAAAAACTATTAGATTAAATGAAACAAGTCGAATGTATGTCGTTCCAAAAGCCACATTAAAAAGACGATTAGATGGGAAAAATCAAAAAACTATGGAAGAAATTCAAATAGTGGGATCAAAAAGAGATCTCCTAAGGCTTTAGGAACTGAATTTAGCAATCACATATTGAATGGAGAATTCTTTTTTTAGTTTTACTCTCAAAGATGTCAGGCAGTTTGTTTTACAATTAGCTTCCAATAAAATTAAACATCGTTTTAATAAAACCAAAGAAGCTGCTGGATAAATAGTACTATGCTTTCATGAAGTATATCCAGATATAAGTTTCCGTCAACTAAGAGCTATTTATGAGCAGTACAATTTTATAATCGATTTAATAAAAAAAAATTAATTAAAAAAGTAATTCTTATTTAGTGCTTCATTTGCGTCGCCTTCATTGGACCATTAATACAAATGTTTCAAAGTCCAATGATAGCAACTTAGTGGTCCATTCATGGCGACGGTGGTCCAAAGAAAGCAACTCGTCATTGAAAATTTATATTAGAATAGTTCTAAAACCTCTCAACTTTCATTACCAATAATTTATATATCATTAATTTACGTAAAAAAGCATCGGATACCATTAATTGTCTTAATTTGTAGGTGATATTTCATGAGATATGGTGTCACAAAGTTAAGTGGTCCAATGATAGCAACCTTCCCCTATATTTTAATATATATTAAGTTGAGAACCATCGTGGCGCAGAGGCATAAGCGTCTGTCTCCCTGTAAACGCGAAGGTTTCTGGTTTCGATTTCCACTCGAGGAAGATGGATTTTTCTATTTCTATTTTCTTCGCTCTGGCAACTAGGTAAAGAGCGGCGTTGAGTTCCGCCACTCAACACGCAATGCCTCGAAAAAGGCGGAAAGTGGGGACGGAGAAAGCAGGAACTAAGCAACGGAGTGTCTTAACACTAGGTTCAAATGGTTCCTGCAGTTCCCTCTGCCTACCCTGCAATATGCGGGATAAAGCGTTTTTAGCTAAGGCCTAGGTCTTTAGGTCTTATGTGCTCGTAGGCCAGCTTTACTGAAGACATAACAAACCTTTCTCTATGCAGAATGAATAATTAATTAAAAGCCTCAGCAAAAATGTCGTGAGTTGCCTACTCGTAAATGTAAAAATATTATTTCCAGTGCTTACACGTGCAAACAAATTGTTTCATTAACTTTCATTACATTATACATGGGTTCTTGGAGCCACGTTAATTGTTATGGAAATTTCAAAGAATGACATATCTGGCATTTTGCCGACGTACCTCAGTTTTATTTTATATTATAATTAATTTCTTTTTAATCTGCCTTAATTATTTTTTTCTATCACGCTGATAACATTCGTACAACAATGTAGAATGTACGTAATGTCTCTCATAAAGCGTCAGTCATCCTTGTCTTTGCCAGTTTGCTTCGATCTACTTTTATATATCTTCTGCCATCATACAGTGCCATATTAGATGAAAATTTATAAGTAATAAAAACGTTTAATGTTATTATTTCACTATTTCTATTTATTGTTTTTTAATGAGGAAGATTGTGTACCGTCGTGGCGCAGAGGCGCAACGTCTGCCTGTAACGCGACAGTTTCTGGGTTCGATCCCCAGTCGGCGAAGATGGATTTTTCTATTTCCATTTTCTTCGCTCTGGAAAGTATGCAAAGCGCGGCGTTGAGTTCCGCCACTCAACACGCAATGCCTCGAAAACGGCGGAAAGCGGGGACGTAGAAAGCAAGGACTAAGCAACAGAGTGTCTTAACACTAGGTTCCCACAGTCCCTGCAGCACCTTCTGCCTACCCTGCGATGTGCGGGATGAAGCGTGCAGCTAAAAAAAAAAGATTGTGTAAAAGTGAAGGTATTTTTTCTATGTCTATTTTAAGATGTGTGTACTAATACTTCAGACTAAGTATCATTTTCATTTTAAAAAGCAATCTTTTATTGAAATACTGGAGAAGCACAAGGAAACAATACGCTTTGATATTTGAATCGTAAATTTAAACTCTAATTACATCTACATTATACACACAATAGAATAAAATGGGATTTTCATTTCAATCTATGTTTCCTTGTAAAATAAAGCCATTGATATCAATTGATTAAAAAAAATAAGAAAATAAAATATATGTGTTAATAATAAACATTATATTTAATTAGAATCTTTATTTATTTATATAAAAAATGTACTTCAATTAACTGCATGTTATATAACCGTTATTTTTATACATATATTGTACAAAAAGCTTGTACACTCAACACGCAATGCCTCGAAAAAGGTGGAAAGCGGGGACGGAGAAAGCAGGGACTAAGCAACGGAGTGTCTTAACACTAGGTTCCCACGGTCCCTGCAGTTCCCTCTGTCTACCCTGCCATGTGCGGGATAAAGCGTGAAGCTAAAAAAAATCCTCAAACATCATGTTTGAGAAAAGTTCTGTAATACACATTTTTGTATTTTAATAGTTCTTATAATACAAATGTATACATTGTTAATTACAATAATATAATTAATTAATTAGCCTCACGCTTTATTCCGCTCGCAGCAGGGTAGGCAGAGGGATCTACAGGATCCGTAGGAACATAGTGTTAAGACACTTCGTTCCCCGTTTTTTAACTTTTCAAGGCATTGCGTTTTGAGTGGCGGAATTTAACGCCTCTATTTGCCTATTTGCTGAAGCGAAGAAATTTAAAATGAAATAATCCATCTTCTTTAAGTGGGAATGGAACCCATAAATCATCGTTTACAGGCAGACGCTGCGCCTCCACGCAACGAACCTCATAATTAGTATTAATATACATATCTCTATAAAGGATATGAAACTGTTACATATAAACGAAATCTATCTCAGTATAATGCCATCTAAAATGTTTGTTTTAACTAATACCGTCCCTGTCTAGTATGTAAATTGCAGATTGGGTTAGGCGTGGATAACACGAGACTTGCGTGCGTGGCAGTTAATGCACGGCCCAGCTTAGTAGTGCTAACAATTTATTTACGTGTATATCCCTTTGTTTGTTGTTTAAGCTTACATACACTATGGAATTATGTAACTGGGTAGGTGATGGGATATTATACCTTGGAATATATATGAGATCTTATAAAATTTCATATTGTAGAAATACGGTCAAGATTTGTGGGCAACGAGTCAAATTGTATTTTTAGTATTTTTTCAAAGTATCAATAAAAAATATTTAAATTATATCTTTATAATTTAATTTTAGGCTTATTATTTAAAAAAATTTAAATTTGGATTTTAAATTTTAATTAAGATACAAATTATATAAATTAAAAAAAAAAAAAAAAAACTTGTATAAAGCCTAAATATCCAACTTCATATAGGCATTAGGACTACAGTGTATATTACGTAACATAAAAAGGCAAATTATAAAAAATAATATTATTATATTAAAAAAAATAATTTAATGTGATACAGGACTAATATATTACCTCATGAAAGCAACCAACGAACAGATTAAAAGCTTTAATCAAAATCCAGTTCACTTATTCATATTACGTTGTGACAGTTAATTATGACTTTCCAGTATGTAATTTTCATTTTGAAATAATGTAATTACTGTTTTACTGTTACTTTTACTGTTGATATCGTTTTATATGATGACTATATGTGTTGACCGTACTTGGTAATATTATATATTAAGACAAGTATAAGTTAGAGGACTGTCGTGGCGCAGAGGCGTAAGCGTTTGCCTATAAACGCGACAGTTTGAGGATTCGATTCCCACTCGGAGAACATGTTTTTTCTATTTCCGTTTTCTTCGCCACTCAACACGCAATGCCTCGAAAAAAAGGCGGAAAGCAGGGACGAAGACAGCTGGGACTATTTCGTCTTAACACTAGGTTCATATAGTTCCTGCAGTTTCCTCTGCCTACCCTACAATATGCGGGATAAATCGTGAAACTAAAAAAAACGACAAGTATAGAATGAAGTATAATTTAAATTACCCAATATTTACAACATTTATTAAAATACACTTATAAGATAGTAAGTTACATCGTATTTCCTTTATAAACTAGGCGAGTGACACTTCAATTTCTACGAATGTCACTACAAATGTAAGCTGGGAGCAGGTTGTTAACTGTCTTGTAACAAGACTGAATCAAATATTTGCAAGTAAATTTTCACCAGGATTGAATTTATGATCTGGAGATCTTTTTATGTATATATATTCCTTTACTATAGAAAGCTAGATTATTTTGATTTAGTTGTGTTATATTGCTTTTTATACATTTATGTAGAGTAAGTTTTTTTCTATAGAATGTCATGTAATACTGACTTTAAATGTTTGTAAACATTTTAAGCTCTAGTCTATTGTCACAGACTGACTAAAATCATCGGTTTTTTAATATTGTATATTTTAATGCAATTAAAGAGTGTAAAATTAAAAGAGAACTAAATATCTCTTTCTTATTCTGGAAACTACCTATATGATTCCCTTCCTACTTTACTCTCCATTGATTTAATAAGAAACCTGTTGCCTTTTAAGTGGCTGAACTAAATAAAATATTTCTCTAATTCATCTTTAAAATAAAACTAAAATAAATTTTAAATTTCACTTTCTATATATTGTGCTCAAAATATATTTTTATAATAATTGCTTCACGCTTATTAAGAGAAAATCTAATGTTAAGATCACGTTTCTCCCCACTTACAGCCCAACAATTATCTACTTTTTAATATTGTTGTTCAACATTCGATAACAACGTATAGCAACTTAAGTACAGTAGCTAAGTAATTATTTATGTAACGGTACAAAAGCAGGTGTTTTCTATTCTTGTAAATAATGAGATGTGAACAAAATTGAGTGTTTATAAAAAGCTGCAATGATCGTGGGAAGCGCATAGTGCCCCTTCTATCTAGTTCGAGTCCAACCAGATGTTAGTCTATAATAAGCCGTTGTTACTTATGAAAATGAAAGAAGCTACTTGTGGTCCTATCTACTTGTAATATGTTTTAATGTATATTTAATTTAATTACTTCAACAATAAGAGGAACTTAAATTTTGTAGGAAGTACATTTAAAAAAAACTGTTTATAAAAAGAAAAAATATAACAGCTAAAAGTTTATAAGCGAAAAATTCTTTATAATATATGGGTTAAATATTTTGTTTCTTCAAAAAATGTATGATAAAATGGAGTGTTATAAAATACAAGAAAGAAGTATTCCGCGGAAAAATTAACAAAATGTCAAAAATATATAGTCATTATATATAGTATGTAAATGTAAATCAAGGTCGACAAAATAGATCTTATTTGCCCTTTTCCCACTGTCCACCCTATAGTGTCTTACTATATGTTGAGTGGCAAGACTAACGCCACATTTTGTTTTGCTAGGAAGGACAAAAGGTAAGAATTTCTTTCTTCGTGCGTAAATCGATCTCAAAGTCATCGTTTGAACAATTAATATAATATAATTCCTTAATTCCTTACTGCGAGTACAGTGATAACTAACAGCCTAAAAATATATTTGCCCATTTTTGTATATCATTTAATGAACTTAGTTGAAATTGATTTCATAAAAAATAAAACATATATATATATATATATATATATATATATATATATATATATATATATATATATATATATATATATATATATATATATATATATATATATATATATATATATATATATATATATATATATATATATATATATATATATATATATATATATATATATATATATATATATATATATATATATATATATATATATATATATATATATGTATATATATGTATACATATATATCATGTGATGTACGCATATAACTATATGTGCGTAAAAGTACTTGTACGACATTTGATATACATAAGTGAGTCACTTATATAAATATAACAGTGTTTGCGACCGGTGTCACAAGCTCTCAAGATGGACTGGTATATCGAGTTGGACTAGTTCGTGTAATCTTTAAAAGTAATGAAATTGTTCATTGAAGTTGTATTTTATTCGCAGTTATTAATATTTAATATTTTTCTTTTATTATCATTACGTAACTTTTTTGCTTTTCTATAATAAAACTTTTAACACATTGAACTTTGAACAAACCATTAAGTTCATCTATGAATGTAGTAAAAGTTATTTATATTGTTTTTATAATTATTTATAATTTTTAATATAGCACAGTAAAATCATTTAATTTGCGTATAATTTTTCCATTTACCAAAAATATATAAATGTAATTAATTCACTATTTTATTTATATAAATTCATCATTAAGATTATTCGAATGTTTTAAATGAAATAAATTTAATTAACGTTCCTTTCACAGATCAGAGCCCTTATCACAATCTGGGAATACCGACGTGTTTCAAAAATACTTTTGTAGTTATAGGAGTTGGACGGAATTCTTTAATGAAATTCGTAGGTTACCGATTTGGGACCAAAAAAATATCGCCTCCGTGTCTCTAAGTTAATGAGAATCTACTGTTTTAGTTGATAAGGAAAACCAGATATGGGTGGTCTCATTAACTTTGCTGGCCAATAAGGTGAATTCGAAGTATAGTATCTTATATTTGTAGATATCTTTCTTTTATTTTATTCTATCATTTTTAAGCAAATTCCTTTAAAAAATGCAAAAAAAAATGTTTAAATTCTTTTTTGAATTTAAACATATTTTTTTACTTAATATGGCTATGTGCATGCTGGCTGATAAACTTCTAAAATTTAATCAATCATGTCCCGATTTTGTCATGATGATATTGATTTTGATTTTACATACTTAACTTATATTACCAAATTGTTTTGTTTTATTTCACAAACAACTTATATAATCTTCTCAGATAATATTAATGTTGGTTTCACCAGTAGTCACAATATAAATGTGTTGTAAATGACTTGTTTTCCTTCCACCTGTCGGTTGAGATATATTGAACAACTTAATATCTAGCAGAAAGTAGAAAAAGAAGCTTTTACCTAATGTATACTGAAACTTACCAGAAGACTTGGCATTACATTCCTTATGATTGTATATAAAATCACAAGTGTATTTTTAATTAGAGTTTAAAATGCGAACGAGTATACGATTTAATAGTTCATTGCTCTTGTATAGTAATTAAGAATTTTCGCATCATATTTCGACCACGGGCAATCCGTATTAGGAGCAATTGATGTAATAGGCTCAATTGGATACACTTGATTAGTTAAGGCGTCTTAAATGTAGCATGTCGCTGAAGTGCTGGCATTATTATGTTTTTAGAATGAAATTGGTTAGAATGCTTGTATGGTGATATAACGACTGTATGATGTCATGGTACAATTTTGATAGTAATTTTGTTTTTTTATTACTGACGGGTTAAGATTGCAGCTTACATTTTTATAACATATATATTCTCTTCATTTCATCAGATTGTTTTCCTATCAGATTAAAGTGTGTCTCGTTCGGGTGAGAGGTGAGAGTTCGATTTTCCATAAAAACCTGAATTTGTCTGTACAAGACCCGTCCGAGTACAATCAGCACTATTCGATATTTCACTGAATAAATGAACTGTGAGAATATTAAAAATGTTAGAAATATGGTTTGGTTTTAGTCATTTGTAAGCATAAACTGTGTAAAAATTGTACATTTTTCTATAGGACCAAAGTAGCGCAAAGGTTCACCTTTAAACGTAACGGCTTTTAAGTTTGATTCCCTCCCATATGGTGGGAAAGAATTCCTTTTTTTTCTTTACTCTGGAAAAAAACATAGATTTGAGTTTCGTTACTAAACACACAATGCCCCGAAATGCAGAAAGTAGAGAACGGAGTGTTTTAATACTAGGCACGTTCTACATACGTTTCCTTCTGCCTTACCGGATGTATGTGGGTGTGAAGCTATAATATTTGTTTACAGTAATTTACCTATATCTCAACAGTAATACTCTATTCATATTTAAACATTAATTTAATTACAGATTATTCTCTAAATATAAAGGATATATCCTCTAAAGACAAACACAAGAGAAAATTATCACGTCACCGAGGCGTTGTATGTGATTGATTACCATTTACCAGGCTCTTGGTGGATGTATTCGATACGGTGAAATAACAAAAACTTTGTAAATAATATCTGAGATATTGCCTCATACTATATATATATGTTTAGAATCAATTCATAAAGATATTATATAATAATAAAATGTTTGTGGCAAAGTTTAACTATTTAACTAAATATATTTAAGTTACTTATAATCTCTTAATCTACTTAGACGGCGTTGGACTTAGTTGCTTGTAAAATATTATTTTCATTAATATAGATAGTGGGGACGGAGTAAGCAGGGACTAAGTAACGGAGTGTCTTAACACTACGTTCGTATGGTTCCTGCAGTTCCCTCTGCCTACCCTGCCATGTGCGGGATAAAGCGTGAAGCTAAAAAAAAAAAAAAAAAAAAAAAAAAAAAAAAAAAAAAATGTTGTGGCGCAGGGGCGATGCGTCATCTTGTAAGTGCGGCGGTTTGTTGGTTCAATTCCTACTTGAGAATTTTTTTCATTTGCATTTTCTTTGCTCTGGCAGCTAGGGAAAAGGCCTCAAAAAGAAGAAGGAAACGGAGTGTCTCTGCCTGCTATGTGCAAAATAAAGCGTGAAGACATAAAAAAATATCACTGTATTTTAATTTATGGTAGATATGTTACTAGTACTGGTGTATATTTTTAAACACCAATCAAAACATTGTTGTTCTGATTCCTATTAAAAAAATAATTATTTATACGTCCAATGCTTTGGTAACGTGAAGTACTTGCGGCAAAATAAAATTTCTATAGTTAGGACAGAGAGCGAACAACAGAGTTATCTTGACACGTCAAGAACAAAAATAAACATTTAACATAAAAGAAAAAATTAAGGTCATATATTTATTATATTATATTATGATATTATATGTCATTATATTATGATATTATATATTATATTTAATATATAAATTTTAGAGTCTAATATATTAAATGTGGTCATAATTTAAATAGTCTATTCACATTTATCCATATCCTTAATTCTATTTTTATTTAGTGATACTCGTTTTTACCGATTTATATGTAAATCTAATGATATCAAGCCTCATAAGGATATTATTGGAATACACTCTATGGCCTATAAATAATTGGATATGGTGGTTCACGACATCATATGGAAACTTATGTTCATAGATGAAAATATTTAGAAATGCAATCACCAAGACTTGCAAGCAACTTAAAGAACTTTAAGCTTCACGTAGTCAGAGGGAACTGCAGGAAACATATAAACCTAGTATTAAGATACTCCGTTGGTTAGTCCCTGCTTTTTCCGTCCCCGCTTTCCGTTCCGTTCTTGTGTCCGTTCCGTTGCGTGGCGGAACTCCACGCCGCGCTTAGCCTAGTTTCCAGAGCGATGAAAATGGAAATAGAAAAATCCATCTTCCCCGAGTGGGAATCGAATACTCAAACCGTCGCGTTTGCAGGCAGATGCTACGCTTGTGCGCCACGACGGATGGACGTTAAGGATTTGAATTTTACCATGTTATTTATCGAGTTTTTATTGAATACGCTATATTCTATCTCTTTTTAAGATCAGTTACAGCACTAACTAGAACACATTTTCATAATTATAAATATAAAATTTAAGCCATAAATAAAATTAATTTTATTTCGTAGATATCTTCTAAAAAATAAACATGATGGACGTCTGGCCATTCCAAATATATCCAGTTCTCAGGCAAGTTAATGATGTGAGCTGTCATTTTTGTAACATTAAGAACTTTACACCTCGCTAGTGTCAGTGTGGGCGAGAGTGCTCAATGAACTGGTAATATGTGATATACAAGGCGATAACGCTCAAATAGCTTCTTTTAAAGCTTTTTTTAGCTTAGCTTTTATAAGAAGCTTTTTTTGTTATTTATTACTTAGACTTTTGTGATGGACACATTATTTATTTTTTTATTACATAGTTTGTCCAATTGTCATTTTGAATAATTCAATGAAAGATTTTAGAGTAAAATGCTTATAAAAAACATTAAGTAAATCCTAAAGATTTTAGAAAATTTCTATCTATATATTGTTGAATCAAACCCATTGGGATGTTTTTGTAGATTGTGTGCTAGTATTTTTTTATTAGAATGCCGCTATCAATCAAATCCAACACTCTATTTTGTACAATCAAATTTATACATATACAATCAAATATATATATATATATATATATATATATATATATATATATATATATATATATATATATATATATATATATATATATATATATATATATATATATATATATATATATATATATATATATATATATATATATATATATATATATATATATATATATATATATATATATATATATATATATATATATATATATATATATATATATATATATATATATATATAACAGAAATGTTTCAGTTTAGCCGAAAACCCACACTCATCGCGGTTACTTACTTGCTATCCCCCTGCGGCAAGATGTCGATGGAATAAAATATGATACAGTATATCTTTTTCTTATTAGAAAAAGTAACCATGTAACACAATTCTGTATAAAACGATATAATAGCCGTAAAACTAACAATATTATGCTACAAATGTAAATACCAGCACTGGGAATTTTAAAATAATGTGACCTTTGAGTCTAATCAAATTTCATAGCTTTTAGATAGAAGGCAATTGTGAATGTAAATGTTTTGAATGCCATTGAAAACCACAGGCTTTTCAATTTATAAATAATATTGATGTCGACTGGGCTATAAGCGATATGATATAAATATACTTTAATTATCAAAATTGTTTATAATGTGATAGGCTTGGGTTCAATTTGCATTTGTTAATTGCTTTTAGTTTTATAATGTATGTGGAAATTATAGTCATAATTTACTATCGCCAATTCTGGACTTGCCGTTTTTTTTTTAATTTAATATTTTTGTTTAACAGGAGTAAAAACATTTTAAGTATAAACTGTCTTTCATTATAACTATTATCTTTAATAATCTGCGGCACAAAATTTAACTGTAAATACAACGTTTGTAGTTATTATACTATATCGGTGAAATGAATAATACTCCTTGCTCAGGTAATAAGATAAAATACAGCGTTGAGTTTCGCTACACTATACCTACCCAATATTTAGATTCTCTCTGAATTATAGAGATCCTTAATATAAAGAAAGATTCACGAAAACCAAATATTTGAATTGATAGTGAAATCTAGGCAAAAGATTTTATTTCACACTCGGCGTCAACATGGAACTATAGTAAAATTGCAGTTTACTCTAATAAAGAGCACACTAGTGCCACTGAAATTGAGTATTGGACAAAATTCTTAATGCATAATTGAAAATGTATGTAAATTAAAATTTATTTGAACCAATAAGGGTGATATATTGTTAATATTTTGTAAATTGGTAGCAAGTATATATTCGTATTGGTAGCAAGTATAAAGTAAAAAAAATCTAGAACTTTTGGCTTGATTGGTTTTGAAATTTTTCTTAGATTCAGAAATAAACCAGAAAATGTTGTGTCTAAATATTGTACATGCGGAATAGATCAAGATCATATGCTGACTGATTCATGTTGAATTATATATCGCTAAAAAATTAGTAAGGTGCCCATTAAATTTTAGTTTTTGGGGAGTAATCAAAATTTTCAAAATGGATAAGTTGTAATTTATCATTTATATCCTTATAAGAATATAGAATACAAACTAAAAAAGAAAAATAGGTGAAAATTTACACAATATAGTGAATTTTATGTTCCATGTACATCGAGCAATTAATTTTGTTTCTCTGTATCCCAATAGAGAAACAAATTAAATTCCAAATACGATCTACAGAGATGTGAAAATTGAAAATGCTGACAGATTTGTATTTTTTATTTTGGTAAAACAATATGCTTGTTATGTTACGAAAAATGATGAGTGGATCGTAACGCAATACGCAATTAAAGTAATTGAATAAAAGATGTCCTCATTCGTAGAAAAGCCATTTTTGATTATTTTATTACAAATTTTATTTGTATGTATATTAAAATTATTTATATTGAAGATAGTATTAAACTTCATTATTTTTGAAAAAAAAAGTACATTACGTACCTACCTTAATAGTAATAGTAATTAAAAAGCAAATATGAAAAACTTTGTTACTCTGACGAATCGATTGTATAAAAGTTAATGTCGATATTTTAGCATTATTCGTGTTCTAGAAACTTTACCACTAATCTACTTTGGTAGCAGTCGTTCATAAACCAGTCGAGATTTCGTATATCTCTAAAATTCTGATACCCACTGGAAACATCTTATAGTAAAATATATTTTACTAATAAACTCGTATGTTAGAATTTGTGTCCTCCGACGCAAGTGACGATTATAATTACTTTGACTCTTCTATTGATGGGGTCAATCACACGACTATTGTTCAACAATCTTTAGTGAAAAACATGACAACAACCTATATTTTCAACAACATATTGAGTATGTCATCAATCATCATTCAGTAATTTAAATAATCTTTGTCACTTTTACTAATGGATCTGTTAATAATTTAAATAATTACTTAATTTGAAAACGAAAATATAAATAAAATAACAGCGGCCTTATATGTATATAAAAAAGTAGGCCATGGGACATTTATTATTACTAAAGTATTCTAATATACATGTATAGCGTATAAGTGAAAAAATATAAAACTACCACATGTTGAGAATCTCAGCTGGATTGGATCAATTCACGGATGACTAACGGATGAAATCTTAAATGTATCAACATATTTTTATTTTGTGGGTCAACAGATGACTGAATTTATTGCTCTATTTTTGCGGACACATGAAATGTTATCAATTATCTTGAAGTTGAGTTAACTGAACTAAAAAAAAATGATTTTTAAATTGTTTTATTATGGAAAAATACTGTGGAAATTTTTATATTGTAGCAACTTACTGTACCGTTGAGGACCGTCGTGGCGCAGAGGCGCAACGTCTGCCTGTAACGCGACGGTTACTGGGTTCGATCCCCAGTCGGAGAAGATGGATTTTTCTATTTCCATTTTCTTCGCTCTGGCAAACTAGGCGTGGCGTTGAGTTCCGCCACTCAACACGCAATGCCTCGAAAACGGCGGAAAGCGGGGACGGAGAAAGCAGGGACTGAGCAACGGAGTGTCTTAACACTAGGTTCCCACGGTCCCTGCAGTTCCCTCTGCCTACCCTGCCTTGTGCGGGATAAAGCGTGAAGCAAAAAAAAAAAAAAAAACTTACTGTACTGTGTTTATTAAAGGTGTAGCTAAGACGAGCTTATTTCTATGTGGGTTAAATTTTACCAAAAAATATATTTGTGCCGTCTACAGTCAATATATAAAAAGATAGATTGGTCGATTTTATATGTTATAAAGATCAAAAACTGTTATACATAATAAAAATGCATAAGAGCTTTTCGATTTCAGTAGTATTCCTAATTACATCTTATTTCGCAAAATTTCGCAAAACAGAACAATTTATGTTGAAAATTGCGACGTGGACACGTAAAGCGAAAATAGTTGCACGAGACGAGTGGAAATTACTGCGTATATTACAGTTTAGTTTACGCTTTATTGCGAATGTTTGAAAGTCGGTCTCAGAATTTTCACATAAGTAACGAGTATTAGTGAAAAGTATCAGAATTGATAATAATAAAGTTTCCGTTACAATTTCATACTTGTAGGTCAACATGATCTAGAACTACAACAGATAAAAATTGATAAACTTAATTATGCGGCTGTGTGGATTAATTTTGTATAGAATTAAGTAGAAACTCAGTATCTATAACCTTTCAATTTATATTTTTTTCTTTATCTGTTCATTTTTTTTCCATCTGAGGGACGAATCTCAAACATTATTATAATCTATGATAGTAAAATCCACCATAACACTAATGAGTCGAATGAAATTCTTTTAGCATGTTTCATAATAGTAGTATGTTAAAAACACATTTACAACCTGTCGTGCTGTTGCAAAAATTAAAGAAGCATTATACGTTGGTATTTTCTAGGAAATTGCAGTTCACATGCAAATTTGAAATATCTGAATGTTCCTAATAGCTTGAATAGATTATATCATACAATAGCTTTAAAGCTAGAATAGCTTTGTTTTGCTATTGAATATTTCATAGGTTCATAAATTATATTGAATTTTTTAATTTATAAATAATTTTTGATAAGAATTACCGCTGTGGTCGGAATCATAGTTTATATTTGGTAAATAATTTGTGGTGAAACATAGACTTATTTCGCACAACTGAAGCAAAGATTTTTGAAATATTGCAATTTTTTAATGCTTTAATATAACAATAGTATGTGTAGTGTGAGTGAGGTCTCGACGTTCATTTGTCTAACAAAAGATAAATACCTTTATGGAGATTATTCATCGAAATTGCAAAATATAATTTAAATTGTAATAATAATATAAATTAATAATCATATATTTCAAGTTATTATTTCAAATGCCATACTCCGGTCGCACGTGTACTGTAATCGCCTCAATTACACTAGAGGTTAGAACTCAGAACTGCAGTATGATCTTAATGTGGTCCATTCCTGTGGGTTGATGACCGATAGCCACACCCGACGTCTCCGTGTGCACAGTTTGCAGCATTTTGCTTATCAGTATAACGAACGCGGAAACTTCGCTTATCATCTATCGAAATTTACCGTTAGAAAGGTAAACATATAAATGTTGAATGTTCGTAATGTAGTTGGTTCTAAACTATGAATTGTAACAATAGGTTTTTTAAATATTTTTAATATAAAATGCTTTTGCATTATTTTTTTTATAGTGAATGTAATTAAGCAATATTTATGGAAAGCAAATAATTAATATAACCTACTAATGCAAAATAAAAATACACTTTTGTACGAATTATATAAAAATATGCATTTATTAAATATACGTTATTTATATGGTTACCTATATAATATTGGTACCTAGTGTGGATACACTCTAGTGTTTCACGAATTCATCTAAATTTCAAGACATTAGTCAGATTGTTTGTATACGCATGAAAAGTCTAAGTCATTGTACCAATAAAAATCGAATTCCCAATCAGTGACAGTTAGACGCAATCCTTATGAGGCATGATAGGTAAAACAGAATGTTCTTAATAATATATATATATATATATATATATATATATATATATATATATATATATATATATATATATATATATATATATATATATATATATATATATATATATATATATATATATATATATATATATATATATATATATATATATATATATATATATATATATATATATATATATATATATATATATATATATATATATATATATATATATATATATATATATATATATATATATATATATATATATATATATATATATATATATATATATATATATATATATATATATATATATATATATATATATATATATATGTAGTTATATTTTTTATCCGATAATACCAATATAACATATCAATCCTAGAATCACTATACATTGATAAATGTATAGTGAAATGTAAAATACAAAGACTCGCTTACTATGAAAAACAGTACCTATATCGTAAATAACGCCTGCTTTCCCCTCTTCCCTAGACAGCTGAGAAAGGCCGTTAAAGAAAACGTATCTCACTGTTATAAAGGCAAAAATATATACTACTAGCATTAGAAATATCTTCAGATAGAAATATTGTAGACAACTAGATACAAGATAAGTTTCACTTACTTCGTTATTATATATTTGTTTATGTTATAATATTCTTAATGCGATGTATGTGGGTTCGATTCCCACTCGGACATCATGAATTATATTAAGTGAGAATTAATATTAATATAAAACAAAACGCGACGTTGAGTTGCGTCTCTCTAGATGCAATGTACCTTAGGTTACCTCTGCCTGCAATGCTATGTGAGAGATATGGCGTCAAGTTAAAAAAAATAAGCTTGAGTAAAGAGGAGCAGCGGGATAAAATGTAAGTACGATAGTAATAGGTTTGATTCTCACTCAGAGGGTTTCAATATATTTATTCTGTGAACACAAAGAACGACATTGATGTTTAGTCTGAAAACTAAACCAAGGTACTCTATGTATACGCTGCTATACAAAAGAGTGTGCAACAAAAAAAATATTTAATTATACAAAAAAATACATAATATACGAGTATTATACACACATACATATATATATATATATATATATATATATATATATATATATATATATATATATATATATATATATATATATATATATATATATATATATATATATATATATATATATATATATATATATATATATATATATATATATATATATATATATATATATATATATATATATATATATATATAACTTCATTTCATATAAACATTTACATCGAATAAATACGTTAATGTGAATAAAATAATATGTTTGGACTGTTAATAGTGGTTGGACTGTTTACACTGAGCGTATGTCATTTGAGAGCTTTGTAAACACAATATTATATACAGTTGTTTGATATTGATATAAATAAATGGCAAAGTCGTAACGGTCAGTTTGTTTGTTTCACTGATTTGATTACATTAGTGTAATTGATTTATTTGCCGTTGTCAATATATTTTGTTCGTGATTTGTTTTTTTTTTAACGAAGTAGAGCGTAGTTAATATGAAAGAAATGGTCATTATTATATCCATTCTATATATACATATTTTTAGCTTCACGCTTTATCCTGTATATAGTAGGGTAGGTAAATAGGATCGTATTTACCGTGGAAACCTAGTGTTGATACACTCCATCTCCCACTTAGCGTGTTGAGTGGTGGAACTCAAAGCCGAGCTTGAATAGTTGCCAAGGTGAAGAAAATAGAGATAAAATAATCCATCCTCCCTGAGTGAATCGAACCCACTAATCACCGCGTTAACAGGCAGCCTTTGCACCACGACGGTCTTCTTGTAATACTATTAGGCCATTGAAATGTTACATTTTAAGGGCCGAGTATTGCATTTATTAGAGGACGCAATTTTATTTTTGGGACATACGAGGGGGATCAATAGAAGCTTAACCTCAAATTTGTGGGGTCGTCACCCTTGTCCCCCGGCCGCCATCTTGGAAAAAGGAGGAGAAATATTTTTTACAAAAAAATTGTAAGAACATAATTTATAGCAAATTGTTTTTCTACAAATATGTTTATATAATTTTTTGCCCTAAATTTAAAATTAACGAAGTTATAAGCAAAAAAGTGAAAATTTTTTTATATTAATTTTCTTTTTAAAATGCATAAAAAATGTTATAGAGCATAACATTTTTTATGCATAAAAAATGTTATAGAGCATAACATTTTTATGCATTTTACAAAAAAATACTTCAGACCAATCTTGTAGATGATCTTTTGAGGAATTTTTTGTTTATAATTTTTTTTATTTCATTGATCTTTCACGCTATTACAGCGCTCCAAAGTCAACCGGGTTCAATAAGAATTCGGTAAATATATTCTCACAATTTTATGTACCACTTTACTTATTTATTTTTTTCAAATCTTTTTTGCAACCACATTGAGGTAAAATCTGCAGGCTCGTTTTTTTCACAGCAGGCATACTTATAATAATCTTGTTTATAGTAATGCTCGACATCGTAATACTTTTAATTTCTTATTAGCTCGCTATTGTAATCGACTTTTCTTCGATAGTCCAGGCTGTGGCTCAGTTTAAATCAATGTGATATTGCATGGTTTGAATGACTCGAGTTAAAATTGGAGTCATAATTGGAAATTCAGCTACTTATATTAACTAATATATTCCTATTATTTTCCTGCATTTAGGCCTTTCCTGTTTCAGGCCTGCTTTTATGCAGTAATACATGCTTCCACAGTTTCCTTAGCATCTGCAGAAACATCTTATTTATTGTTATACAGGTATCATATATTTGTTTATGTTTACTTGTAGTAGTTTATATTTCTTTCTTACATGCCTCTTTTAATAAAAAATTTAAAAATGTTTAATCAAATTAATTGTTACGCATACAGTTTTTGTTTCATTATCTCACATAGTGGTTTGAACTTTTAATAGACCTTTATTTGACCTTCCAATTGTTATTGTTGATTTTGGTGTTTGTTTTTGGATAGTGCTTATAAATATGAATGTAACGGGTGTAAAGTTAAGAATTTACTATAAAATAGTAAAAAGTAAGATAATAATATATTAATAATAATAATATTATTATTAATTTATTAATACTTTGAAATATCAATTTCAAATAAACTATCACCTCTCGAAATAACAAAACTTAAAATAACATCTCGGCTTACTTAAATTAATTTCCAGCAGGGGCATGACAAAGTATCGTCTTTAAACTTAATGGGCACTCAGTTAAAGAGAAATTATAGTTAATGTCTAATAAAACAAAGGCAAATATCTCATCCTGCCGTCGTTCACACGACGGGAACACGTGGCGGCAGTTCCCACCAATATTACTGAATATGCGGGTGTATTCTGCAGTCCCCTTATGTTATTGCAAAGGTATGAGGCATTTACTTTATCTATATATGTGTATATTTAGCATTTTCTCACATATGTATATATACTTGTACATATATAATATAACATATATATGATAAGTATTCAAGTATATGATTCTCTATTTAGACGGATAGGAGAGAGATAAGATATAGAAGAAGTCACCATTGACGTAAATCTTTAATTTAAATATTTATTAGACCATAAAAAGACAAAAATAGCGTTTTAAGTAACTTTTATGAGTTCAAAAATAAGTTTTAGGTTATTCATATGTAATTAATGTGTAAGATCTAAATGGAACGAGCACATTAGCAACAATGATAACATCGTAACATATTTAGAACACTGTCCCTTCTTACTTACTGTAAGCTTTTATAACTTTTTGGATCCCTGTCCTTATAACTCAAAACTTTAGCCATCTGTTTGTTTTGATATGGGTAAAGTATTCGTTGTTCATAATATTTGTTATTAGGTGGCAGTAATTTTAAAACATATGTTTTTTACAGGTAGACATAACACGTCTTAATTTATCAGGTAAGCTCATCGCAATTTAAAGTAAACTCATTTTGTTTTCCCTTTAAAAGTACTCAGGCAAAAATTATACAGAAACATCTCATCAAGATCTACAGGACGATACTATAGTCATTGCATTTAGTTAGATTAGACATCTTGCTTGCATCACTATGACGTCAGATATCAATATGTGCATAGGAACGCATTATCGTTGATGTAAAGCTATGTAGCGACAAGTCCCTATAATCTCAGAAATTCTAATAAGTGGCATAAGAAAATAATCTCAAATATAACCTTAAATTAAGCTGACTTATGTAACAATATCCTGTCCATAATTTAGTTAAATGATATAATGGAAAGGGGAAAACAATTATAAGATAAAAAATCTAAGGTATACTTATACCTACCAATAATTTAGTCTCCGTTTAAAGAGGTTTTTTTTATAATGAATCGAATAAAAACTAAGCTAATATGCCTATAAGTAACTAACTGAAATTTTATTTGGAATTTTAATTTTATTTTATACTGAAAAGCATAATCGTCGTTTCATTTTAACACACATTATAAGCGTATACTCTCAACTCTATATATTTTCACTTGAGTTATGATAGATCGCCTTCCTTCCACCTTCCCTGTGGAGATAACTCCACAAATAGACAAACTTCGTGTCGTTTAACAATTTATAAGTTTTCATACAAATAAATGTCTCCAATGTTCTTTTCTTTGTTGAAAGAAGATGTGGAATACGGAACCCATTTATATCCATACAACTATCTAAGATAATTCTATTACAACTGACATATGGTTGACTTTTGATTAGATGCTGTGTCATCACATATCAGCCGCCGGTGTCTCTGATAGGTGGAATAAAATAAAAGCCTAGAAATGTGTCAATATGATAAAATACAGATGACGTACGAGTGCTTGTTATCTACGAGGGTGCTCGTTATTTACACGTAGAGATTTCAATTTATTTTCAAGGTTCTATAAGAAAATCGCTATTTTGTGTAGATACGTAATATACAGTGTATGTCTAAGTTTGCATGACGTATTATTACGTTATGTATTTAATCATTTTATGTAAATCCATTGTATATTTTCTATGATTTTCTGTCAACTTCATAGCATTTCTCGGCAAGAATGTTAAAGTACTTCGGTCAGCATTTTTTGCCCAAATTTTCAAACACAAGTTAAAGGAAATGAACGCAGTACTTTAATTTGTACTGTAGTAATCTGCATGCTTAAAATCAGTTTATAAAATCACACATTTATTATCAATTTATTAAAACGTGTTATTTAATTTTTTGTACACATAATTATTTAAATTTAGTATATATCATCTTGAATACAATTATTATGTTCAGACTTAAACCAGTACAAAGAAAACTTTTCTAATTTCTGACTAATTTTAATACTCCTTCCTTTGTTTGTTATCATAGCGAGAAAACGAAATGATTGTGGGAACTCAACCTACATTCGTCAAGTTTGCATTCAGACGCTGCGGCACTGCACCACTGTGGCCTTACAATTTCTATTATATAAGAGTAAATTCTCTTTAGTGAATATCTAACAGCAGACCACCCTTATCTGCTCTACTGTAGATCCAGCCATGCTTGTCGAAATAAATTGCCAATTTTGACCTGCGTCGGCACTTTCTAATAGCTTTACTTAGTTTGATACATTTATGAATCCCGTTTTACAATCTTTGTGATAAAGATATTAGTATTGAATTTAAAGTGCACAAAATATTTATTAGTTAGATTGATTTGTTTATTATAGAATTTTTGATTAATATAAGATAAATATACATTCACTTTTTCTGGAATGATTAAAGATAACTGTCGAAAATCATGTTTTATAAATATTTTTGGCTAAAATCTTTTGTAATAGTTATTGCTTTACCAATATTATTTGTTTTCTTTATAAACCTAATTCAATAATAACTACTACATTAAGTTTTTTAATAAAAGGTGAAAACGACAAAATAAGATTGCTTCACTTAACATGAAACCTTTAGTTTTGGTATTATCTACATACAAAAGATAAAATCCAAACTTTTACATTTATTTCATGAGTGTATGTAGTCGTGTATGTACATATGTAGATATGTACAGTAATTTATATATTACAATACAATGTAATAAAATCTCCTAAATCCTCCTTCTTTAAATTACCAATTTCATCCATATTTTTGACAAAAAGATATTTTTGAAAATATTGTATTACCAAATCTAATTAATGTGGTATCACTAATATATTAACATTGCATAAGAACTTAGCTATATGCAAAAATACAATACATGCGTAAAATATTAAAATCGTTATGTAAATACATAAAAGTATAATATTTTTATTATATTTCTACGTATTTAGACAAAGATGTTAATTTTATTAATCGTTCATAATAATACTATTACGACCTAAACCATTATTTTACATTATTACAATAACAATAAACAAGTAAAAGCTTAAAGAACGAATTAACAGTAACATCGATCATCACAGTTTAATTCAATAATAAAAATATGTTTTAAATTGTTCTTGTAAAATATAAATGAGAAACACCGGCTTGCCGTGATGTACGTGATTTCATTTATTATGAGAGTTTGATTTAATAATTTCATCGTTTATTAATAAAACACTCTTCTGTTGGTGGTGCAGAAAATTTAATTTATATTGAACGTTATACAATGAATTAAAGCTGCAAAATCTGTGAACATATATTTTGTTGTCAGAAATTTTAAATTGAATGGAAGGTTATTCGGTTTAGTAAAGAGAATTCAGTATTTTATAGAGATCACGTGACGAGAAATAATGTTATATAGTTTTATTTTTAGCTTTACATTTTATCCCGCATGACAGGGTTAAAGAAAGAACAAAGTGTGCAGCCACTCCTTTCTCCATTTCCCACTAAATCCAAATCAATAAAGTGTAGTAAATTCGAATTATTATCCAAAAATACTTATTTAGTAATAAAAATTAGCTTAAAAATAGAAAATAATTATAAAATTAAGTTTAGTACTTACAAATTGCATATGAATATTATCTCATTTAACGGTATATTAAGGTTCTACGTTGCAAGGCCTCGTTTCCTGCAACTGCGGTATTATCGATAATGCGCTTATTTCCTCATTAGCTTTCACCGCATAGTGACGATGATCGTATCTCGATAACTAGCAAGTAGTAATTATCATCAAACACCCTTTACCATGTTATCTATGTGGCTTTTCTTTAATCAAATTAACGGCGTATAATATACGGATTATTATGATATGGAAATTTATTTAGTTCAATTATTTTACGACACCAATATGGTTTACTAGAAAAAATACAATGTAAAAATAGAACATTTTGAATTTTGATCTAGAATTTTGATCTAAATTTAATACTTTTATTTGTAATACCTTCTTTGTTATTTTTTTTTTAATTTAGCATGTCGAAAGAGCTGTTCGAAAAGATTCCCATTTTCGGGTCTGTGAAGTTTGTTTTGTTATTTATCCATATTATTAGCTGACTGTATAATTTTATTGTATAAATCATCTGTTAAGTTTTATACATCGAAATTTTGACATTTTTTATGTGTGCATCTTTATGAGCTTTCGAGAGTACTAAAACTTATATAAAGACTTTTTTAAAGCAGATTCAGTTCATAGTAGATTTACGGAGACACTCTATACCCCGCTTCCCGCCTTTCACGGTGTTATGTCCCGTGTGGCGCAACACAATACTGCATTTTGCCTAGTTACCGGTACGAAGAAAATAAAAACATTTAATTTTTCCTGAATGGGCAGCAAACCCATAAGCCTTCACAATTACAGGTGAATCATGAATGTGATGTATGCGCTTGGTTCTGACAAGGGTTATGTACCCTTATATTTTAAAATACATACTTAATATATTATATACTTAATACTAAATAATAAATATACTAAAATATTTTCAGAATTGGTTCTATAGTTTAAAGAAATGAATTTTCTAACAAAACCGGGGTAGATATTAGCCTTATGTAATTAGAATACATTCGAGTTAGTGCGAAAGTAGAATTCAACGAGACGTGTAACGGACATTAAGCTCGTATTAGATTTCCTGGTTCCGGTTACATCTACTTATTAGGTGTGGTCGAAACATTAACTTAAATGGTGTAATTTAATATCTACATTCATTTAACGCCCACCGTTAAGAAACAATTTAACTGGAGCTTTTGGAGTTTTTTTCTACTTGATCAAATTACGCCTGTTCTAACGGCGAATTCTGTAAGCAAATAAATATTTGGACTTTCAATATATGTAATCTCATAAATATTGATACTAGCAAAATGTCGTATGATTACTAAGCTTTTGATTGTAAAATATAAATACTTTTATTTCGTTTTATTTTATGATTTATCTATACAACAATTAAAAACTGTGTCTGTACATTGAATATTTTTATGATAAAATACAGAGAGATGTAAAAATATTATTGAAATGCAAATACAAGAGTTTTAATTTATCTACTGGACGGTTTTTAATGAGACTTTTTTTGCCGTATAGTTGCTAGGTCTGGGCACGATCTGAGCTATATTTAAAGATATTTAGATATATAGGTATTTAGGACCCAAATCTGTTCTATCTTAATTTACAAAATAATGTAATGCTGACGTAACACAAAGTAATAAATACAAATTATTTTATGCCATAGTGTCAAAACACTATACCTACCCGTATGAATTTTAGGACGACACATGTAAAGTAGTGGAAGTCAACATCGCTCTTAATCGTGAAAAGCAGATATATGAAAATAGTTAATTCTATCGAACAGAGATTACCTTGAAATCATCACGTTTTCACATATTCAGACATCTCTTTGCAAAAAATATCTTCTTAATTTTGAGATGGAATACTTACACTATGTATTTTTAAGCATATTTTTTTGTGTATTATATCTAATGATACTTTTATTATATTGTGTATAAATTAAATATGTTATTTACTTTATTTTTTTTAGCTTCACGTTTTATATCGCATATAGTTAGGGTAGGCAGAGGGAACTGCAGGAACCATATGAACCTTGTGTTAAGACACTTCGTTGCATATAGTTTCTGCTTTCTCTGTCCCCGCTTTCCGCCTTTTCCAAGGCATTGCGTGTTGAGTGGCGGAACTCAACATCACTTTGCCTAGTTTCCAGAGCGAAAAAAATGAAAATAGAAAAATCCATCTTCCCCAAGTGGGAATCGAACCCGCAAACCGTCGCGTTTACAGGCAGACACTCACGCCTCTGTGCCACGACGGTCCTCAATTGTTATTTACTTTTATTGTTTTATTTCCGTATACAATGCTTGGTTCGGTGTCACTTACATCATGATGAAATGTAAATTTATTTATAACTTATTAACCATAAAACGGTAAGAAATGATATGAAGAACGTTTAAAGCTAGCTACTTTGTACGAGCTAATATAAGGAACAATGAAACGATGTATATAATTTGGTGAAAACTGAAACGGAATAGTTCAAATATACGACAAGTTTCGTTGAAATGTGCTAGAGAGGCGGCGAACATGGCATTCTAATAATGTACAGCATTAGAATGTGTAACTTTGGTATTCCACTGCTATTTAATATTTGATCGAGATGTTTATTGCATAGTATTAAATATATTAATTATATATAGATTTTACAAAAGGTCAATAGCAAGTATGTATAATGTACGCACTCTTGACTTTACCGCGACGGTTGGGGGTTCCATTTCCTCTCTGGTAGAATGAATTATGTTATTTCGTCGTTCTGGTTATAAGACAAAGCGCGGCGCCAAATTCCGCCACTCAGTTAACTGTCTTAATACTAGGTTTTATTTGTCTAGTCTGTCTTTCATGCAGAAAATAACGGCAAGCATTTTTTATTTTTCATTTCACAATATATAAACGAGATTTTCAATCGGGGTCGCCGTATCACTTATAATACAATTTGTATAACTTTCAAATAAAATTAAACGACTACTTAGCTAAAATTAGAGTGCTTCAACTAAATTGCAACTTAATTGTGGCTCTCCTTTAATGGAAGATTTCCTCGAGTACAATGTACGTTTAAGTGTACAGTGTCGGCTAACAGAGTGGTGTAATAGAATAGTCTTATAGAAATATACCGCCTGCTTATAAAAATTGTTTTATTTTGTCTTATTATAAGAATTTGAAAGAATTGAATTCATATTTTTTTTGTTGATTGGTGGTACGGAACGTTGTTTTATATCACCATCATTAGAGATATAAGTAATATTATATAAATATAAGGAGTTGTGTTAAGATTATGTAATTGTATAATTACACATAATTACATATACATTTTTATTCTCTGTGACTACCCCGCTAGGGATAGAGCGTGAAGATATGTATGTATGTATGTATGTACATATAATAAATTAAAGTAAAAAATCACACTAGGAACAAAGTTTTGTTTTCACTCTGTTAACTAAGCTTATACCCCTTAGAAGGACAAATAAATTAATAACATGGTTACCCTCATCAATCTTCAGGCCATTAAGCGATTAGATAGAAGCTTTATTGAATAAAATCGATATCTGCCTCCCACGCTACTCCTAATTCGATTCAAAGGCATTATCGAAATCTTAAAAACTTTGATAGTCGATAGTTAACTTTTAATAAAACTTAATTTACTTTCATATATTTAGCATCATTAATCATCACTCAAAGTGGGCTTGACGTGACATTATTGTAGCAACTTTAATTAGATATCACATAAATCTTAAGCAATTATAATATACGCTTGCTTAAAATACATATACTGTAAGTATATCTATGTCTGTGTTTTTGATTTGTCTAGACAAAAAGTATCTATATAAATTCAATAATTATTGTAAATAATACGTTTAAATTATATATATTATTATATGCACCTTGCACATTGGATTTATAGTGAAATGGTACAAGCCCTATTAATACTTGATATATTTTAATAATTATATTTTATACTCACATAAGCTTAGGACCACTGAAATTCAACACTGTCGTTAACCTTACAACCGACAAAAGCCGTTGGTGGTAGTTCGTCCATTCCAGACGGGATGTATGACCATGATAGAAACATTATACATATAAATATGTATATATCTATATGATTAATACTATAAAATTATATTTTTTTAACATTATTAAAACTTTTTAAAGAAAAAATATTTAATTAAATTCATAAAGAAAAAAGTATTATTTTAAAATAATATAAAATATATCACATAGAATTTTAAGTACAACAACAGAATATTACAAGAAACAAAACCAAAGTACGTACTAAAAATTCCACTGTTCATGACTTAAAGGAGAGCATCTGGGCGGGTAGCATTCTAACGAGATTATGTTACGGTACGAGTGACAAAAGACAGCAATTTTCCTTACATTCTAGTCTCTATAAATAAAGCAATAAGGACCATCGTTCACGTTTTTGCTGCGCCGTGTGTACAGACATTCTGCGCTATAAGATGGCCTAATATTGTTGGATTCAAGCGCTTTGCCTTTTGTACGCCTTATCTCCAAGTCGAGACAGCTTACTTACTACAAAATCAGTTAAAGTTACATTGGTTAATCAAAATGGTGAATATTTTAGACTCACCTGATATTTTTCTATCATTTCCATTTAGATAATTATCTGTAATCTGATAATATTTAGGTAGTTATATAGTATAAGTTACATGTTATTGTAAGTTACGTATAAATTTTAAATAAAAACTTTCCAAAAAGTTTTCAAAAGAACTTAAACTTAAATTCGTCGCTTATGTCGTTTATTATTATGAATCAATGACATTTATACATACATATATCATTTCTTATAAATGTACTGTATAATTAAATAGAATATTAAGATTTCTTGTTATAGCTTGCAGCAGCTTAAAGCTGCATTTACAATTTATACTTTGAGAGATGACGTAATGTATCCGCAGAAATTATAACAAATGCATCTCATAAACAGCAGCCGGCGGCAGTAGGTGATCGTGAATGACCACGCCTTAACTAAGGGTTAACTTCACATGGTATGGTATCAATTTATGCAGTGTTTATTTTTCTTTAAAATAAATTAATGTATAGATTTACTATAATATTTTAAAGACTATAAATTGTGCCTAATTTTAAAAACAGTAAATTAAGTAAAATATAAGTATTAAGGTTATTACTAAAATAAATAAAAATATAATAAATAATAATAAAAAATATTTTACTATACATTATATAAATAACAAGGGCTATTTATTTACATATTTATATGCCTCATGTCAATTTTAAAGTACATTTGTTATAAATTTAAAAGAGGCGAACCAAAGTGCATTCAAATCTGTCTATATTCCACATGATTGAGACGGAATACACAGAACCATCATCTCTCCATATACCTAACGATTCTAAACACATACCAAATTCTTTTTACATTTATATCATAATACTAACTGTTATAGTTAACGTTTTGAACCCATTACAGCTACAGCCTTAACAGTTAAGGGTTCAGCATAAATAAACAACCGCGCAAATCGCTCGCGGAGATGAGCGTGCGCTGACCAAAGCATCTGCTTCATCTGATCAAAGTATTCTTTATAGTATCTGATCATTGTAAATTATATTTATTACTTGTTTTTTATATAATAAGAGAGACATTTATATTTTTATGCTTTTAATCTTGTAAGTAAGTTCTTAAATGTAATAAATATTTTTTCTTATGCATAAAATTACATTATATATCTAGAAAAGTATTTGTATTAAAATAAAATTATAAAGCTTTATTTACTCTGTTTAAGTCAGTATTGAGGTCAGTCGTGACTCGTGGCAAGTCCTAGCCAGTGTCAAACGATTTCCTAGCTTGAGCAACGTTTCCATTCCGTTGACCGAATGGCCGTTCGAGCGAGGTGTAACTTCAAACTACGTAAAACGTGTCTATTCATTTGATAAGCTACCATTTTACATGTCTGCCTGAAAATGTAGGTTTTCAAGAAAATGTTACATTTTTTTCATACTTCGTACGTGCTTAGTAATGGTTGTGAATTGAAAATTTTTTTTATTATTCTTGGTCAATGTACTAAACGTTGTGTTAGATTTAACACGTGATAAATTTTGGTTTTAGGGAATCGCTTCAATTATTTACATTATTAAATAAGCAATTAAAGCAAAAATAAATGGTAAGAGAGATAAAAGGAGACAATGAGGAGGTAATGATATATTATTTAGATATATTAGAGGCGTAAGCTTCTGCCTGTAAAACGTTTGAGATTTGAGGGTTCGATTCCCACTCGGTGAAGTCGGATTTTTTTATTTTTATTTTCTTCGCTCTGGAAACTAGGCAAACCGCGGCGTTGAGTTCCGCCACTCAACACGCAATGCCTCGAAAAGGCGGGAAGCGGAGACGGAGAAAGCAGGGACTAAGCAACGGAGTGTTTTGACACTAGGTTCCACGGTTCCTGTTGTTCCCTCTGCCTACCCTGCCATGTGCGGGATAAAGCGTGAAGCTATAAAAAAAAGAATATTATTTATTAAAAAAAAATTAAAACAGTATCTCAATTACTACGAATGTATTCATATAACAAAAAACTCAATTAAAAACAAATACGTTTAAATTAAAAATATATATATCTTATCAATAGGAATTTTCACAAATTTTTTGGCATGAAAACGAATGCATTGAACCGTAAAGTGCTTTATCAAAGCAAAAGGGTATTTTTGGCACGTTTGCTCCTAAATTAATGCCCAATGCCATTTAATCAATATAGTCTTTTTTTCTGCCATTTATTGCTTTATGTCGAAAAGTTTTGCCAAGACGAGCATTAAACAATAAATAAATATAAATAATAAAAATAGTAAGAATCATCGTGGCACAGTGTTGTGGGGTTCGATTTCCATTGGGAGTACAAGAAATTAATTTAGTATTTTTTAATCTAATTAAACTTCTTCCAAGCTAAATGATAAAAGTAATTTAGTGGTTGCAAATTTAGATTTTAACATCAAAGTCTCAGTCAAAATGAAAAATGGAGAATAAATTTGATATTGTGTAGGTTATCTTTGCCTACCTGACTATACGGGATAACAACAAGAAGCTGAAATATAAATATATAACGGTAAATAGACGGAAACCATCTTTAGTATTCTCCGTTCTTTTTTCAGCAACTTTACAATACACTGGCAAAGGTTTCTAAAAAAACATATGAACCGCTCCGTAAACTTTCACACTAATGTCATATTTGTAGATGAACGGAAATTTACAGAAAATTGAATAATAAGTCAAATTTGCAGGCTATTTTTTTTATAAAATGAACTTCTGATATAGGCGTAAAGGGTAAAGTGTGATATGTCCTAAAAAAGTATGAATTTTTACTTTTATGTATATTTTCTTTTGATTAGCAACCCTCTGGGTTTTGATTAATATTTTTGCGATGAATTTGACACGTCTATTGTGTTGTCTTAGAATTGTGCTAATTTCTTTGCACAATGAACATGACGTAATATATATATATATATATATATATATATATATATATATATATATATATATATATATATATATATATATATATATATATATATATATATATATATATATATAATATATATATATATATATATATATATTATATATATATATATATATATATATATATATATATATATATATATATATATATATATATATATATATATATATATATATATATATATATATATATATATATATATATATATATATATATATATAGTTATTCCTTTTAACATAGAATAAAAAAAATATAAAACTGCAATCGGACGTATTTATATTTATATTTCATGTCTATTTAGTCTATTTAATTTAGGTTGAAGTAAATATAATTCAGGCACACCACTTTGCCAATAAGATCCCCTATACTATACGGATGATGATATTGAGTGTAAATTTTGGAAGGTCAAAAAAAGACGAATGTAGACAATAAAGTTTATTAACGTTTCATTATTTACCACTACTCTGCAATATACATAACAAAGAGCAAAACAAAAAAGGAACAAAAAATGTAAAATATTTTGTTTGCACTACGAAATGATGTATATGTTTAATACAAATCGCTAGAGGCCATTACGCAAGTCTGCCAACGCGCAACATATTTCAATTACTATACATTCATACATTCATCTGATCACCGTTTAATTATTGGCCGGAAACAAGCTTTATTTCACTGACCGTTAATTAAAACAATTGGATGGTACCCACGCTTTTTAATTTCTGTTAAGACTAATTAAGTGATATTTGTGTTTTTTTTTTTGTGTTTGTGTAAACAATTGTTTGTTTATTTTTTACATAAATGGATTTTTCGTTTTTACTTTGAAAGCTTCAGTATTAAATATAAAGCTATATTATATACACTTATGTGAAGTAAATATTGTTGATTGGTTGATATTTATTTATTTGTATGTGTGTATATCGCAAGTGAGTTGAGTTCCATGACTTATCAGTACACTACACTACACTAGTCGCACGTCTTAACCCTAGATTTCCTATGCCCTCTTAGTTAGGTAGGGAAATAGCGTGAAAATTACAATAGAAGATATACATATAAAAGCAAAGTAAACAAAATTACAATACGCTTACAACTTTTAATATAATGTTAAATAATAGATAATACGAATAAAGTAAACTAAGAAGTCAACCGATTAAGAAGTTTTATGATCGGAATGAAATCATTGGTGCATAGAGATAAACACCGTTTGAGTAACCAAATTATATATATTCACGTTTAATCGTTTGTACGATACCCTCAAGCGACGCGCTTCAAAAGCTACGACCAACGAAGCTATTCATTAAGCTTTTTTATTCATTCTGATTTGTCGATTACAATAGCCAGCTCTGTTTCCTCATTAAGTGTACACGTCATTTTTACATCTAAACTTTAAACAATAAAGTGTAAAATTGTATGAATATGTTGTTGTTATATGTATAGTATTGGGTTATCGTATGTACAGGTCATGCCATGCGTGGATGCTGTTAATTAAATGTTAAAATAGTGCCGTCTTTTGAGTTTGTCTTAATGTATTATAAGAAGAGATTTACGATATTTTTATGTACTTAGTAGTTTTGTGTACAGTTCAGTTATTTAGTTGTAGCGTTTTGATCACGCCAATGCATATACATAATTATAGGAAAATAATGTATTACTAAATACCGAAATTTTTAATTGAAATAATACACTACGAGTATAAACATACTGTTAAAGTTGATAGATGCTTCAATAATTTTAATATTGATATAGTTATAATTTAATAGCTTATAAAACAATACAAAACTTAGCTTGATATTATCTTACCTTTTTATTGAGAAATTAAAACTAGAATTATTAATCCTTAACAAAAAGATATAAAGTTTTATTTAATTATGTTTGAGTTAAAGCACAATATACCTAGGCTTATTATATCTATTATATATAAAAGGTTTAAATTATATTATTTAAGATTACTATCATAAATTGTTCTTAGAAATATGTTTTCATAATGACCAATATATGAATGGCTTTATCGTTAAATAAACGTCTCAGATTACATCATACATATTATTGAATTTGAAACTAGTGTGTCGTAGTAACGGATACGAATATTTTTATGTTTCTACTTTAATTAATATCGGGAATCTTTAATGGGTATAGATGTGTGATACTCAGATTTCAAGTCACGGGTGTTACTGCAAGCTAAACTTAGTAAGATTGTGGAAAATATAATGATTTTATTTTTAATCAGTTCTTTGATTTTCGCGATTTTTATACATTTTAAATAAAACAATTTAAGCGGATTTATCGCGTATATTAATATTTTTTGTGAAACCCGACGTTTCGAACACTTTGCAGTAGTACGTGGTCAAGGTGGCATTCTTCTCACATTTGATATAATTATCTAAGATTTTATTTTTTCTTAATTCTTCTTCATCTTTTCTAGTTTTTAACTATTTCCGGTTAAGCTTACTTACAACTTACTTCGTTGTTAACATAGAGAGATTTTTATAAATTTTCGCTACCTGAAGATTATTAGAAGAAACAATCGCGGTGAGAGACGACGATGTTTTTTTTTTAAATATTTTAGTAATTAAATATTTTTATGAAATAAGTTATATAAAGCGTATAACCATATAAGAACGAATGGCCAATGTCAGAAGGTGTCAAGAGGTGCGCGGGTTCAAATTCCCACTGCACAAATTTTTATATGTTTTCTTTAAGTAAAGTTCTGTACTCAATGTGGATTAACACTTTATGAATCATAAAAGTAAGACTAACCATGGTTGTGAGAAGAGTTATGTGTGAGGAAAATACAGTAAATGTGAGGACTTAGTTTATATATACATACATATCTGTAGGCGTATGGGTGTTATGTTATTGTTCATAAAATAACATACAATTAAGCAAATTATATAATAGCTAATTTAATTGAAAGATTCAACAATTGAATGATAAATCAAATAAAAAATATTTGATCGTATCTATTAGGTATTATTTGGAACACGAATAATGCAATGTTGTAAGTTGTACGTAGGCGGCACCCAACGACGCGACGTTGACGAAGAGTGGGCGAAAGAACCGTTTCTTTTAGTAAAATAATTAACTTTGTATAAGGTATCATCAGATAAGCCTGTCCTTATGTCACGGATTAACTGGAATTATTTGCTTTTGGAATGAGGTTAAAACTTAGCTTTAATATATATATGGTGGGTAGATGGTAACTTAAAGATTTTCGATTAAAAACAAGAATAAAAATTAGATTTGCCGACACTATTTACTGTTATAAATGTAGAACCAAAGCTCTTTATAAAATATCTGTCTCAAATCTGGTACAAGAAAATCAAATATTTCACACTAAATTACGTAGGTTCATTTACACTATACATATAGCAACTAAGTATAAATGAGTGGTCTCTGTAAGTTAATAGAAGCATTATTTCAATCATGCGAAAAGGCGAATTTTTAATATCTACGTAATTTTTTTGGTTTCACGCTTTTCTTCTATTTTTAATAAACCTACATTGTATACTAGTTACGTGTACTTATTGAAAAATTCAATAAATTTTTCAAAAATCCTAAACGTAAAGCTAATATTTATTAGCGGTGCAGCGTCTGACTGTAAATGGTACGGTTGCGGACCCACGAATATTATTACTATACACAAATATTATTCACCCTCTCAGCAATGGGCTTCGAAAAGTATTCCTAAAGTGGACAACGGAGCATCTTAATATTACGCTCCCTCTACATACATACATATATATGGCTTACAAGGTGAAGTAAAAAAATATATCTATTGTTATTAAAAATATATTCTATTCTGAAATAAATAGTTTTTTGGTGAATATATTTATTACTGAATTAGAAAATTAAATTGTACATTTTTGTATATTTAATATAATGTGTAGATGTAAATGGTGCTTTCCTTTTGTGTTGCCATAAATAAGGTCAGCGTCGAGTGAACTACAAAAGTGGGTCTATTATAACTCGTTAATTGGCTAACCTTGGCTGGTCGTGATAATTTTCATAGTCATTTTATTCGTGTTAAAATTGTACTAAGAATTTTAGTTACATTGTTCTGTGGTAACAAAGGCGTAGGCTCGGATACCTATTGGACGAAATATGATGTAAAATTAAGTATTACATATAATTTTATTCTATAGATATCGGTATCATAACTTCGGTAGCACAATTTGAATACATTTGACAGAATTACGTAATTACAATTTGCACAAGAAATCAGGTTGTTTGGTGGGTTGATTACTAACCCTCTTTAAACAAAAATTACGACAAAATTATGCAAAGTAACACTTTGGTTACACTTTGGTTGGATGGATTGATGATTGATGATTGATTGACGAATGGATGGATTCACTTCCGGTTTATAATCTTTAATTATTTTATATTTTCACTTTTTCCCTTGGCCAAGGAATGACGTCGCGGCGTTATATTGGCTATCCGTCCACACTCTCATCATCTTGAAGAACAAAGTAAACCAGAAATAATTGTTAAATTGAATTGTTAATGTTAGTATATACATTTAAAAAATGCAAGCCATATTTGGGACCGTCGTGGGTTCGATTTTCACTCGAAGAAAAATAATTATATGCAGCAGTCTGCTATTCATGCAATGCCTAAACCACAGTGACTTATTACGAGCTCCAGTTTGCGTATAACACCATGTGTAGAATACAGAAAAATAAAATAAATCAAGCCACAATAATTTATATTGAAACTAAAATAATATTGCGACTGTGTACTTAAATATTATTTTTCAAAGACTTTTTATGTTAAAAAAATTCAACTAACGACTTACAAGAATAAACTAGAGCAGTGTAATAAAATATAATTTAAAAAGGCATTGCTAGTATTTTACAACATGAAACCTGAATAACGAGATGCTCGGTTAAAATATAAAAAAAAATATCATCCCTGAGGGTGCTAAGCTGATATTAAAATATTTCTTTTGTTGGTGACAGATTGTTTGACGTCAACTTTATGCGGCATTCGTTTTTCAACCGCTGTACGGTGGGCAACGTGAGTGTAGTATTAGTATAAATTTTGTTATATAAACTGACAAGTATATATATTTTTTTGTGAATAAAATCTGTAATTGCAATAAAGTATAATTTTAACACATTTGTAAATTTATTTTGGGTCTTTGGTAAAATACGTATGAATGTGTAATATAAAGTATACTCGGTAATGCAACATATATGTATTTTTAATTATGTATATTTATTGACGAACACAATAATTATTTCTTAAATCTCTGACTAAACAAATAGAAAAAATCAATTAATTTTGGATTTTTTTTAGCTTCACGCTGCATCCCGCACATGGCAGGGTAGGCAGAGGGAATTGCAGGAACCATATGAACCTAGTGTTAAGACACTCCGTTACTTAGTCCCTGCTTACTCCGTCCCCACTTGGATTTTTAATCAGATGTAAAAAAATATAAAAGTAAGTGGGTACTGCTTTAAAATAGAATAAATGTCAACGAATAGTAGTTCAATTATGTTCTAATAATAAATCTTATGATCATGCTTATGATTATAGGTTTAAATATTTTTATTTACTTCAGAATAACTAATTAGGTTAATTGATGTAGAATTACAGAAAGATATCAAAATAGAAGGCAAATTTTAAAGGAACATGAGAATAGTGTATATGAGACACAAAACTGTATCAGTTTAATTTATATTATTAAAGTGAGTTTCTTTGTACGGTAAGTTGTTGTATTAATTTTTGACACATTTATTATTTTAATTACTATCAGCCTTAAGTCTTGAATAATTTAATGTTTAGATCAGATCAGTTTCCTTAAATGTAACACATCTGACATGTGTACTTGGTACGTACGTAATTTTTATTTCAATTAGAAGTTATGGAAGAAGAGGAACGTACTGGGAAGTTACGAAAGAATCGCAGAACTCAAATAGGCGTGATGTTTAGAATGAAAAAAATACAAAATTAAGTTTTTTTATATATTTATTAAATGACTAAACTGTATTTGTTTAATATTAATTATTTTAAAATAGAACTTAATGTATGTTTTATTGACACTAATCAAAATATATATTTCTAATATACAATTAAAATTACATTCATTTCGGTTATTATAGAAGATGATGTAAATATTATAGAGCATAAAATATAATGAAATATTAGAAGTCTTGAGAGATCTTTGGTCATACTAACTCACCCAATGTTTTTTGCAAATCACTGTCTTGATTAAAATTGAATTGAAACAAATGAGTGCTACGATAACATCAATGTACACGATTTAAAGGCAATGAGTCGATTAAGAAACAATGTAAGGCCTGCAATGCAACTATAATTAGAAAATTAGAACTTATCAGATTACGAAGTAACTGTTATAGAACTTTCAAAATGGTTACCATTCTATGTGTGCTTGTTCAGAGAAACGTTTTTAAAATTAGAATTATGACTGTGCGATTGTGGAAGTAAGAATTAGAAATATAAGACAATGCTTTTTGATTACTGATTTTTTAATATTTTGATACAATAATCTTCTTATAAGTTTATTAGCATGAACACCTTATTCTGTTCTCCACCCATTATAAGCAAGCTGTTTCGTTCAGTATATAAAATTACAGTGACTGTTGATTTACTCATTTTTTAAAAAATAATAGAGTTTTTAACATGCCAAGTGTATGTTACCAGATATTGCAGCGATGTATGGAAAACAAACTAAAGAATTCGGTCGGTATAGAGTAGATAAGCACACTATATCTATGTATTTCCAAGTTCATTTGTATATACGAGCGTTATGTCAATTTTGGTTTGGGGATCATATGCCTATGGTACAAAAATACAATAGAAAAATATTTAGAAGTAATATCTCTTGATATTACGTTGAAGTACGCAATATCAATTCCCATGTAGCTAAATGCTAGTACATTTAAACGCTAGTGCTCTAATTAGGTACTTTGTGGCGTCAGTGAGGTCAATGCTACGCCACCCTCGATTATACGCGTAATTGCCACTCTGCCGCGGTCTCGCTCCGTCGATCGCCACACGTTTTCATTAACATAATTTTATATTGCTGTTTTACAATTATTTATTACTTGTAAAATCAACATTTAATCACTAATTTATGTATTTCCTGTTTATAAACATAGTCGTAATGATCTAAGATTATTTAATAATTGTTTATATTGAAAGTTATTTACAGAGAATCTAGAAGAAGTATTGAAACAGTATAACAAGCCACTCAAAATTATTAAAAAAAGTGAATCAATTTCATATTATTTCCTCCATTGTAAGCCAAGTAGTTTACGTATATAGAGCCTAGTATTAAAATATTTCATTTCTCTCTTCATTTCGATTTACGAGACAGCGTCTTAAGTGACCACCAGTCTACCAAAGCGAGGAGACGCTTTTATTTATATTATTATTCTTCCAAGTGACTTCAAATTTATATAATTTGGGTTTACAGTCATATACTGTCCCAACTAGCCCGGCACCTTTTATCGATTTTTTTAACTCACTCAAGCAATTAAAAATATCAATAAGTACTTTTTAACGGGATATTTATCCGCCCGTTAAAAAATTGTCGTTGCATTTATTGTGAGAAAAAATATAAGGAAACAAAATGTGAAAGTTAAACGAAATGATAAGCTAAGTGTTTTAATATGCTTAAATTATTTAAATTTTAATATGTTTATTAATTATTTTAATTTTAATATGTTTCTAGATCTGTAAAATCACGAAACTATGAAATAAATTCACTATTTTAGCTACAAAATCTTCTTATGTAGTTTTATAGTCATGTATAAGTTGAATCATTTAATTTCTGTTAAGTATATTTTATTCTATTTTAAAAATACTGGATTTGAATATATTTGTTAAATATTTACGGTAATATCTAATTAATATTGTAGTCAATTTGATGATGTTAATAAATAAATTTGGAAGATAGCATTTATCCAGTTCCAATTCTTCGCTCTGGAACTAGCCAAAGCGTGGCGTTGAGTTACGCCACTTAAAAACAGCACAATGCCTCGAAAAAAAGAAGGCGAAAGCAGGGAACAACTGGAACGGACGGAAAAAACACTCACATAAAAAAATAAGTATTATCAATCTATATAAGAGGATTTTAATCAAGTCTCTTCTTATAAGACGTGTTTCAGTTAAAACTAAAAAATAGCAATATATAACATTTCTAATAGGAACTGCGTTTGGGAATGCAGTGGAGTGTTAATTTTGTAGTAATTTACCACTGTTCCACCCAAAATCCTACGCGTGGAAGAGTACGCGATAACACATAATTATGGGTGATCTGTCTCAAAGCCCGTTGTGTTTACGGTTATTCTCAAATAATTTTAGAGTACAAAAAAATTATTAACATAAAAATTTTCAATAATTAATATTCAAAGTGTGTGAAAAGTACCAAATATTAATATTCGAATGGGTGTCGCAGAGGCGTAACGTTACTGTACAGGAGGACGGTTTCTGGGTTCGATTCCCAGTTCGGGAAAGATGGATTGTTCGTATTCCATTTTCTTCGCGGGAAATCGCGGCGTTGAGTTCGCCACCTCCACACACGCAATGCCTTGGAAAAAAAGGGCGAAAGTGGGGACGGAGAAAAGTCAGGGGACTAAGAAACGCGAGTGCTTGTTTTTATCATTAGGTTCCAATAATTCCAGTAGTTCACTTCTTCCTACCCTGCATGTGCGGGATGATTAAAGCGTGAAGATAAAAGGATTTATTAAGAGTAACGATAAATTAAAGGGAATTTATTTCTGGGATTACTACAAGTACAGATAAGTATGATGAGTAGGTGCATTAAACTCTAGTTCTTTACCAATAAAAGTGTATTGAAAGAGAATAAAGTGTAAAAAAAACGACACAAAATAATCCAATCCAATCTAATGAAAATTTATTTCATAAGACTTCAAAGTATGAAAAAAACAATATTGAATGATCATAAAAAATAATAATAAAAATACTCAATCTTAGGATTGACGTTGTAACCCGCACATGGCAGACGGAGGCAAAGGGAAACCTAGTGGTTAAGATATTCCATCCCCCATTCTACTTTCGAGGGGCAAAGCGGGTTGGGAATAGCATAACATTGTCGGTTTCACTATTAAATATTAACGTAGATTTTTTTATTTTTAATTTATAATAAGATTTTAATACGCTAACCATATCTCACATTATTAATATTCAGGAGTGACACTTCCTAGTAGATAAAGTAGAATCAGACATATCGTGGGAACCTTATACCTATGTTTCAGGCGCAGCATTATCTTTTCATCTCTTAAGCACTCTACTTATCCCTTTACTTCTTCCCTCAACAAAAAACAAAAAAATAGTAGCTAGTGCAATGTATTCTGCTTCCCCAATGCTGGACTTATGACGAGGTTTGCTATCTGGATGTGACTATCTGGGCTGATCTTTGAGCTTAAACTGAATTGGATGTAATTACCCACTCCTTTCACCGCGATATGCACAGTCCTTACGTACTATTTACGGCTCTCAATTTTCCAGGCACTTTCCTTCTTATCCTTCTATGTTCTCGCTAAAACTATCGTCATATTTGCCCCGCTCTACGCGTTCGTGTCGTCGTTCCGTTAGTCGGACATACGGAAAAAGAAACACACATTCTGTAAAAAATCTTTTTTTAAAATTTCAAAACAAAAAAGTATTTTCTCACCCATGAGAATAGTTTCATTTAGCTTCAATTCATCGTATTTTATTTAGTTTTCAGGATTATTTCATAATGCCTTTTAGGGATAGTAATAATTTCTAGCGAGATATATGTGAATGTCATGTACCAATATGTATATAGTGATATTTGATTAAATTTTGTTAGTTATCGCATTCATTTTATCCCGTATGGCAGCTCCATTACTCCACTTGCTAGCCTGGAAAAGAATTTTTTTTAAAAGAGAAGCCCGCCATTGTAAAATAGTGTTGTTACATTTGAGGCCAATAAAGAACGAATTTTAGCCTTAAAATACTAATAAAAAACAGGCAGCAATACATTATCACATAAAATTACCTTTTACTACCAGACATTGGGCAGCTGTCATTCTGATCATTAAATCCTTTCGAATAAACGTCGGGCAATCCAGTTTTATTTTATAAAATGACTAATGTATATATTTTGTATCTCAAAAATTTTATTTTTATTTTAAAGTACTAAATTAATAATTTTAATAGAAAAATTGTTTTTGTTTATTTTTTTTTATAAAAAAAGCTTATAATTACTGTGCTACGGGAGCTGTTCTTGAACGACATTGGATCGTGGGGTGCACCACAAACCCTTCCACCACAACCACAAAAGAGTAACGACGAAGAAAATTACTGTCGTTTGTTCACGATGACCGTGGATTAATATACTAACAAGAAAAATAATATGTTATTTGTAAAGTAACAAAAAAAAAATAGTTTCTTTATAAACACAAATATTTAGTATTTGCATTAAAATGAAGTTCATCTGCATCCATCTTTAGTGGTTCGAAAAATTTTAGACCGATTTTTAACTCAAAAGTGCTTTGTGGAGAAAAGCCATTAAAAGTTTAAATGGTAAAAGTCACATGGCGAGTATCCTTTTCCAATATGTAGTCCAATAAAAATAAACAACTCAAAAAACTTTAACTACAAGTTTACTTTGGTATCGAGTTCATCGATTATAATGTATATTTATTTGACAAAAAGGTTGAAAGCTACTACAAACAACATATTAAAAAAGACAGGTTCGTGATAATACATATAAGATAATATATCTTCTTCCTATATTTCTGAGGTTCATTTTTTATAACATTTAATTAAACACTATTGTTTCTACTTTATTATGTACATATATTAAATGAGAATTTTAGATAAAAAAATACAAAGGTAAAGCGTGGCGTTGCATTTCCGTAACATCTTGTAAAGGGGGAATTCCTCATTTTTGAAGGTTTCTGGTTATTGCTTATAGTCTAACTCTATTGATTAGCTTAACAGCGAGCACTGTTAAATAACATTCATAGGCGGTAAGACCGTTTCCTGCAGGACTCGAATCGCTCGTAGAGTGGGTGGGGTTTGACATTAAGTCTTTATACGAGGGATAAAGCGTGAATCTAATAACTGGAGTCAGATAAACCTAGGGAAAAGAACACTTTACTTACCTTTGTACAAAAGAACTTAACATTTTATTACCCTTATAACTTGAGCTCGGTATATGAAAAAAACATTAACAAGCATATGCACAGCACAAATTTGAGCACTATGATGACTGATATGGATAACTAAAATTTCTACGCCGTAATATACCACTCAAAAAAATCGTCGTCGTGGCGCAGAGGCGTAGTGTCTCCCTGTAAACGCGACTGTTTATGGGTTCGATTCCCATTCGGCGCAGATGGATTTTTCAATTTTTATTTTCTTCGCTCTGAGACTAGGCAAAGCGCTGCGTTGAGTTGCGCCACTCTACACGCAATGTCTCGAAAAAGACGGAAAGCGGGGACGGAGAAAGCAGAGACTAAGCAACGGAGTGTCATAACAACATGTCTCTAAGCTAGTATATGGAGAACAGAGTGATTATGCTGTCTAAATTGAGTGTAAAACCCCCAAACATTTTTTCATAGCATGTATAAAATCCCTCTGTTTACTAGGAAAATACCCATAAATTGAAAAGAAATCTAAATATTTATAACCAAAACAGTCAACATTTTGTCGCATTTAAAATAGCTTAATGATTCCCGACTTTCAACACCGAGTTTAATGATCGTAATGATAAATCCTGTTCTTATCCGTTTCCCTAATCATTATTCAAGCACTGCGGTGTGGACCAAAGCCGTTACACGGTGACACTAATTGATGAATCATTTTATTCAAATAACAGACAAGTTTGTTATACAACATTACGCTTGCTAACGATTATTTTATTCCTTTTCTTGTTTGAATGCCGGATCTTATAATATATTTAAGATCCTGCATTCAAACAATCTCACTTTTTATATCATTTAATTGTGTTGTGATTTGTTATTTTATCATATAATTGTACTGTAATTTATCGATATTTTATTATTATTTGTATAAAGAAATAAGATATTGTCTTGAATGTCACTCGTTATTTGTCTATCAATTAATTTTAACATTTGTAATATCCGATGTTATAATAATTTATTAATTGTTATAATTGATTATATATTTTATTATGGAATTGTATTTCGAAAATTAAATTATAATAGTTTAGTTGGCAACATTAAATTGTATCGGAAGTGATCAACTGTGTGGGGTATAAATGAACTAGTATAAATATTTGATCGACCATTCTTGGGAGGAACATTCTGAAGAGAACATTAAGCAGTGACTGCTGCTGCTGCTGTACCTTTTGATATCTGAATTGTACTCAGTATTAATAAATGTAATTGAAGAAGGAACCTGATTTGTTTCATTACATATCAGAAGTGTAAAGTTCACGCGCCCTGGAGAGGAGAAATTTATGTAAGTAACAGAAATGAAAATATTTTATTTTGGCTCTTTATTTTCGAAGATTAATTGTCGTATGAAAGAATTATCAACCTGATAATGTGGTTTAACATCGTGAGTTTATTTTTCGTATAGTGAATAAGTACCCTCCATGCAAGTTTTGTTGTATGACGGTAGAAAAATATTTCTGGTACGCATGTACGTTACTACTATATGAAACGTTGGAACTATATGAAACAGGAATTTAGTCCTATAATAATAGTTATTTATGATGAATATGCGAGTTCATTTAAGTATTGTGAATTTTGTATATGTAGCTCGAATTATAGATTTATTAATGCGATCTAGTACCATGCAGGTGTATTGAATTATAGATTTGTGAATGCGATCTACCCCAAGTAGGTGTATTAAATTATAGATTTATGAATGCGATATACCACCGTGTAGGTGGCTTGAATTATAGATTTATGAATATGATTTACCACCAGGTAGGTGGTTTGACGTATAGAACTGTTGATCTATTACCAGGCAGATGGTTTGACTTGAAGAAATATGATCTACTACCAGGAAGGTAGCTTGAATTATAGAATTGTGATGTACCATCGGGAAGGTGACTTGTATTATAGAATTGTGATACCACCAGGAAGGTGGCTTGAATTGTAGAATTGTGATCTACCACCAGGAAGGTGGCTTGAATTGTAGAATTGTGATCTACCACCAGGAAGGTGGCTTGAATTGTAGAATTGTGATCTACCACCAGGAAGGTGGCTTGAATTGTAGAATTGTGATCTACCACCAGGAAGGTGGCTTGAATTGTAGAATTGTGATCTACCACCAGGAAGGTGGCTTGAATAATAGATGTTTGAAATGATCTACCACCATGTAGGTGGCTTGAATTATGTAAATGTGAGTTTGAATGTGACGTAATTGACTTGACTTGAAAAACATGTAGGTGGCTTGAGATTAGTGATGTAACGAATGTAATTTTTTAAACATTCATGAATACGAATGCGAATATATGCTATCGATATTCGCAAATGCTACTATACGAATATTCAGTTTTGTAAATGATTATATAATATTGAAAACCTAAGTCTTTTTTTTTTTAGAAGAGACAATTTGTTTGTTTGTTTATAGTGCAAAATAGAAATGGTTTCATGAGGTATAATGAAGGCTGATAATGTAATTTCGAGGTTAAGTTAATATTTTTTTTGTTTTAAAAAGAAACACAAAAAAGTAAATAGATTTCGATTTAATAACGTATTGTCGTCAAATTTTAATTTTTCTGACAATAACTCGTAGAAAATTTTGAGAATGTGAGAGAATACCAATATGTAAAAATGCACGAATGGAAATATTGGTTACATCACTACTTGAGATACAGACTTGCGTGAGGAACAGCCATATTGGTAATTGTTGCAACCATGTAGTGTGAGATACAACCATGAAAGTGGTTTGAGATAACAGACATAAGGTTGCGTATTACATAGTCTCTTAGTAAGAATATTGAAGAACGTAGAAGAAATATTGTTGTGCTAGACCTATATGAATGAGCTAAGCTTATAGATTTGTTATGTTGGTTATATAGCTGAACTCAAGTTATCAATTGCAGTAAGATAATTCAGCTATACAGCTGTAACGCAGTTAGTCAAACAGTAACTTTGGAATGACGAATAATTTCATGTTAACTAAGATTTTTCTAAAGCCGTTTTAGTATTTATAATCAAATCACGTGCGATTTTTTGAAATGAAACGGTAATAGATGCTTGATACGTTGATGTGAAATAGCTTAAGCTAAGCTTAATACTAGTATACGTATGGTTTAAAGACTTGTTTAAAGATATTTATTTCTCAAAAAGACAATATGGTAATTTACATGAGAACATAATCTAGTTTGTTAATAACTATAATTTCACAATCACTCGTTATATTCGCATAATATTTGTTTTTTACCTACTAGAATAAACAAAAAAAGGAAAATAACATGAATAATACAATAATTCAAAGGTTTGATTTGAAAAAAGTACAAATTTTTATAAAATAAAAAAATAGGCGGGTAGGATGAATATTTTGCCAGTAAAGTTGTAGTCACAATGAGATATTTATTTAAATATTTTAATAGTATTATAAATATTTGGAATAATTTCTAAAAATATGTTTCCTTAATTTTGACTTAAAAACATTGTACGAGCTTACATTTCTTATGTCGGTGGGTAGTTACATACATACATTGTGCTCCGTCGTATGTTACATTTTTCATAGCAAATTTTGTTCGAACTTTCGGTATGACAAGCAAGCTTCCCCGGCGTGTACTTCGTTTGTATATTTATGAGTTTTGCTAAAACATTTGTGTAAAAGTTATAAGTATTGTAAGCGTAGAGTTGTTTTATATTTATTATTCCTAGTTCAGTATATATAGTCTTTGTTGAAGTAAGGTGGTGATAATGAAATAATAATTTTACTAATTTATTCTGTTTAACTTGTCAAGTCAGTCACGCAGTTTTGTTTTGGGCACATTTCCCCAAATCTCGATTAGGTAGTTTAGGTGTGATTTTACTACCAAATTATAGATATTGTATTTTAATTTCTTGAGGATACACTGGAAGATATTACGTAGCGAATCCAAAATGGATGAAAGTTTGTTTTGATGTGTTCAATTTGGTAGGTCTACGAGAGATGAGTGTCTGACCTAAGACCTAGGTATTTTTTATTAGAAGTTTGTTATAATCACATTAACTACTAGTGGGTTATGAGATGAAATATTTTTATTTTTTTTTGTTTAAATATTACATAGCACTTTTTTGCGGTGATAATTGTCAGTAAGTACAATTAAACCACTCAGTTAAGGTATTCAAATCCTTTGAGCTTGTGCTACATCTGTATCTTTAATGTTGGCCCCAAAGAAAAAAAAAGCAAGACAAGTTTAAAATTTATAAAGGATTGTGAAGCTTCGTAAAATAGTTTTTCAGGTGACGAGAAAGGTTTCATTCCAGAAAAGCAGAATTGAAAAGATATGTCTTCCACAGTCGTGAAAGAAGTTGAACCAACCAATTGAAACAATTGTGTTATGTGACGACAGCTGAACCAAGTAAGGGCCGATAAAATCCAAGTAAGAGTATAAATATATTTTTTTTAAATTTGCTGTCAAGATGATAATTCTTTGAAGATATTCTTAGTAGATCGTGGAGAAGTGAAGAAATTAAAATAAGATACAAGCACTAAAGTTTAATAAACAATGTAATCGGTGATAAACAAAGATGATTATTAAAAATATTTTAGTGTTATTCCAGATTTTAAAAGACCCGACAGTAGAATGGACCTATAATTTATAACAAATTCTCATTAGACTTGTAACTGAACTTCTAATTATTGTAAAAGACCAATTGTAAAGTGCACTAAATGGGTAAGATCGTCACCTTGATAATTATTTAAAACTAAAACCCCTTGTATCATACCATGTACGTACACATATCAAGTAGTTAAATTTAACTAATTAAACCGTTCGTTAAGTGTGTGATCAAATAAGTTATTTGAATTATTTGATACTGGTATTATTTCAAATTGGAATTCATACACTTTGGCAGCGTTTGCAATCTAATGAAGTGTTCTAAAAATATCTGTAGTTAGTAAATATCTGTAGAAATTGAAAGTTTTGGTCACAATGAGCTAATTTTATATTAGCTAATAATTTAATAAAGTACTAAAATTTAACTGCAATTGGAAGTACTAAATTCATTTTTACCGGGTGATAGTTTTGAAATCTATTCAGTAGTAATATCATTAACCTTACCATTTGTAGTGAGAAAAGTGATTCCTATATTATTAGTTTACACAACTAATATTAATTTGAATGTTCTAAAGGTTAATTTTAAAGATTCTTTTTCGCACGACCCTATAGTAATATTAGAAAAAATTTTATTAACGGCCGGTCTCAATAACGTGTTAAAAGTTAAACTTGAGTATACCAGAGATTTCCTACAACTTTAATTAAAATCGTGCTAAAATACGAATTCTGAAGCTGACATAACGCATTGTTATTTGCTATTTGTGTAACGGCAGATTGCTGTGGCTAGTATATTTATTCAAAATTGATTGACTTATATATTTCGTAAGATATATATTATTTTTATTTTCAATTAAATATGTTTAATAAACATTGGAACAAAAAGATTTATTTCTCGGGTTTATTATTCGTCATTAAGGTTTATTAACATTGCCATTTATTTTAAAATGTTTAAATTTATTTCTCTACTAATTTATTTCAGATTTTGTGTCAATATGCAAAATGCTTAATACAGAATTATTAAATATAATCGCCATTACGTTATGCTCCTCAAACGCGGCAAAAGAATACAAACAATTCAAAAGATCTCTTGCAATCCTTTCTTCAAGAGATCTAGTGGAGAAGTATCAAAAACAAATTATCATGCTGCTAAATGGTTAGGTAATTAAAATCTTGATTTAATTGTTGTTTATATTGCACTAACAGACGTGTAAGAATAGCATCTGATAGAATTAGACCTTGGATACGTGAATATTCTCTTTGCTGTGAAATTGCTGTAGCTTTGTTAGAAGTGATACTGAAAATAATGAAAAGGTTAGGTATTTTTATAATACAAGTAATAATTTAGAAGCTTAGTTTATTTATTTTTACTGAATTTGTACGTAAAAACCTGTTTACGTAAATATCGCAAAACCAAACGTCTAGGATATCAGCATTATGATATTGTCTTTATTATGTTTATTGTTTTTTTATTAATATATTAAGAATTTACTGTACAACATTATAAAGTAACTTGTGTTATATCATTGTCATTTCTTTTATTTTTTTGTGTTATCATTTGTGAAAAAAGTTGATGCCTATCGATTGTTGCATGCAGTATTCACCTTGAAATGTATTTGTTTATGGAAACTTAGTTAAAAATGTATTATTGTTATATATTGTAATTGGGAAAAGTATGCTGAGAAACAAAATTTTAGACAACTCAAGGAATTATGATATTAGAGACAAAACCATTTGAAATGGGGCTGGACAGGCCACAAGCTGCGTTGCACCAGAAAAAAAAGCAGAGTAAGCAGGTCGATCTGTGGTATCCAAGGGAAGGGACTAGAAATAGGACGATGGAAAAACAAAATCTACCCCACTGTCAGACCCTGCTGGACTGGACCTCTTCACTAAGGTGGCGGACGATCGAAACAATGAAAACGAGTATGAGTAATACGAAATAACATAGTGAACTTGGCAGAAAATGGTGATTTTTATTATATTTTCCAAGTACCACTGGTCAACCTATATGAATAAAATAACTCATAGAATATATGGATATATAATAACAAGTGCAAATGTGTTAAGTATAGTTATGTATTATTGCAATTTTTATTTACTTTTGTTTGTAAATAAATTTGTTTTCTTAATAATTTGGAATTGAATTTTAAAAAAAATGTTCTGTATACATAGTAAATATATCTTAACCGAGTGTTGTGATTTGTTAGTGCGTGCTCCGGAGAGAGCACGCGTTCGGATGGCCGAGTGTTGTGATTTGTTATTTTATCATATAATTGTACTGTAATTTATCGATATTTTATTATTATTTGTATAAAGAAATAAGATATTGTCTTGAATGTCACTCGTTATTTGTCTATCAATTAATTTTAACATTTGTAATATCCGATGTTATAATAATTTATTAATTGTTATAATTGATTATATATTTTATTATGGAATTGTATTTCGAAAATTAAATTATAATAGTTTAGTTGGCAACATTAAATTGTATCGGAAGTGATCAACTGTGTGGGGTATAAATGAACTAGTATAAATATTTGATCGACCATTCTTGGGAGGAACATTCTGAAGAGAACATTAAGCAGTCATGCTGTACCTTTTGATATCTGAATTGTACTCAGTATTAATAAATGTAATTGAAGAAGGAACCTGATTTGTTTCATTACAATTGGGAAGCAATTATAAATAGAAAATTGTTTTATATATAAGGCAATTGTAAACCTATCACCATTACATCTGAACTACAGAAACTATTTAGCATTTCACTATGCTAATGCAGATCTACTATCCGGATGCTGGGTATATTGTTCTGTAGGACGAGTAGAACGAGTACGACTGGTCCTGTGACTGTGATGTTAGTTTAAGTTAAAGGAGCCTAATTGAAATTCGCTCAAAAGAGAAGAAACTGCTTAGCATTCCATGGATTCACCGTACGTGTGCCGGGCCCATCGCGTTGTAGGAAGAGGAGCTCCGATCAGCGCTTGGCACTTGCAACCCAAGTAGGTATAATGGGGCTCTTTTAAAATGCATTAACGCTCACCTTCACTGTCCGAGCTCCTCCCACCACCTAACCAAATTCGAAATGATTCTGCTAATGCCGCATTTGAAGTACGTTCTAGAAATATATTAGTAATAGTTCTAGACAGGCCGAGATCTTTTAGCAAGCTATAGAGAGATTTCGCTGTTATACCTCTCGACCACCGCATATGAATTTACTCTAAACCTATTCCTGGTCAGTTCGTTAGTAAGCTCGAAATATTTATTAAGTTTGAAGTTATGACTTTTAAGGATATTTGTCTCCCACAGAACTGTAAGTTCTACCAGTACTACGCGTTTTAGGTTTCAAGAATATAGAAAAATATCCGATCTGGATGACGGAACACCAATGTCCTCAGGGATTTTATACTGTTTCTCATACGTGTCCATCAAAAGAGTCCAATCAGGAGCTGGATCTAATATTGAGAAAGGTTTTTGCGTGTGTTTTTAACAGAACTTTATTTCACAAACTCTATTAAACGTTTGCTGGTTGTAATGTTTCTCTGTGCCCTTGCTACTGAAAGACTAACGGCTTCACGTATGATTTCTAGTACCTTGTCATGGCGCCGCAAGTATTGACCACTTTACCAGAGTACCCTACACCCCACCAGCATATGTTTAGCTGTACCTACTGCCTCTTTACAGATGTAGCAAGATTTATCGGTAGCTTTACCCCTAAATCTAAAAACTTAATTTGACTTTGCTTTCAATAGGTAGCAGTATTTGCAAATTCGAAATAAATAAATTTGCAAAGTTTATATATATGTACCTACTAAATCAGAAAATTGGGAAGAAACTCTCAATTAGTTCCACTCGCACGCTACCGGATCCTTGAGGCAGCAAGATTATTTCTTATGTTTACTTTATCATCTAATTAATTATGTAAATTAATATTCCTAATAAAGGAGCCCTACCTCAGAGTGATAACATTTATTATTTAACCTACAAATACTATCTCGATCTCTCAACACTTATCTCCGGGTAATTATTTTATGTTACCCTCTTTAGGGCTGTTGGGATTAAAATTATTGCTTAATTGGGTCTTCTTATCCCATATACGTACATATGTTACCATAAAAGTTCAAATTAGTATCATTGCTAAGCTTATTTAAGTCGTAAAGTTTTCTTTTGAAACTTTTTAATTTACATATGTAGATATAATTTAATTCATTAACATAATTGAATATTTACATATCTTAAGTAAAAATGATATTTTTAAACTGTGCATAGGATAGACAACATCAACGTTGTTACTAATAAATACCAAGATTTTTTATTTTTAATACACTTCATTTTTTTTATACAATACTTAACAAAAATAAAGAAGTTGCGAAATACAAAACAAAAAGCAAACAAACTTTACGAATTCGTAACATTAGCCTTCATTTAACGCAAGCATGGGAATGTATGTCATTGTAAATTAAGAGCAAGGCACACATTCTCAGTTCCCATAAAACTAAAAAGAACGACCTCTTCATGAAATGGTGCCGCGTAGGCAGGACAACGGGGCGCGATGTCACAAGTACCTTGTTTGAAGAGGACGAAGTGATACAGGATACTTTATGTTGAGGAAAACATGTATTTCGCATTTATTTGACCTTATATTACAGTTGTTATATTTCACTAATAGTAAATTTGTAGTTTATTGTAACAAAATTGACATTTACTTTTGAAATTATATTTTTTATTGGGTTATGTTTTTAAATTTTCTATGGTTCTGTCTAAATTGCCGTCGAAGAAGAATATCCAGGTCTCTTCAGATAATTTCGGAAAGGGGTACTACAAGAAAAGTTACAACAAGATTATTATTTTTCTTCGAACAATTTATCACAGTCCGTTGCACATTTTATCTTCTATTACATTATATAAAATCATTTATGTACATATATGATCGAATATTTCATTACGTTGTCCTCATTCGATAGATTGTTGTACCATTTACGCGTTATGATTTCGGAACTATGGTTGATATTAATGTACTGTTTAATTTTAAGTGATTTTTTCTCAGCTAGATTAGGAAAATACTTTTGAATTGTTACTGCCCTCAGCGTATTAGAAAAGCTTTATTATTGTTCTAATCTATTTTTACTAATTGTTCTAGTGTAAATTAGTTAATAACCACAACAAGCACTATTTTCGGTATTTGACCGGCAATGTATTGAATTCAGGCGGAGAGTAGAGAAGCCGACAATACGTTTTCTCAGCATATATTGCGGAATAAAATGCAAAGCAGAAGCTATTTGTCTTAGTTTTAGTAGTTCTTTAGTGAAGACAATAGATTATAATGTTTTTAACTCTCTTTTGTTCCATACAACAAAAGTTAATTTTGGCAAGAGAATTTTACTCCAGTTATTGTGTCTGAAAAAATAATACAAAATATATGTTGCAGATGTTATTTCGAAAGATTTATCTTCTCTACGGGAGTAAGAAATGTACGTTTGTTCATGAATAGTTAAAACGGGTGTCCTATCAGTTTATGTAAACTGAATAAACTGGCTTGCAAATTCTTGTATACAAATACAGGTAAGGCTAATTTAAAAACAAATTGGATTGAAAAATACTATAATTGATTATTTAAAAGATACCTAGTAAAGTAAATTAGTAAAGGCTTATAAGATTTATAAAGTTTCTTAAAAGTTATTAAGAAGACAGTCAAGTCTAAGATCAATGCTAGAATAGTTTTATAGAATTTAATATTAGATACAAGCTTGCCGTAATAGAATCGTAATTTCTGGATAAAATATATAAGAAGTTTATGAACTTTTTCCACTTAAATTTTTACCAGAATATTAAATCACATTCCATTAGTGTTATCTAAAATACTATATTTCACATTAATTTAATTATTACATATACCATAGTGCCCATCGCGGTGAAGCGTTTGACTACGATCAACTTTGTACGTTTAGTCGACACTAACCGCGGCGTTAAGTACTGCAGCTCAGCACACAAGTGACTCAAATTTTTAATACAAAATTAACACAGCCTAACCTGTTTAGAAAAGAAGAAAACACCATAATACTATCTAGATGTTTTTTCTCATAATTCGTATGTAAAATCCACATTGGGAATGCCTCTTGAGTGCAAAATGTTTTTACAGCAGTACTCAACTCTATGCAATGTAAATGAATTGGTCAACGAATACCTGTATCTGGATCAGGTAGGTAGCGTTGGACCACACATGCTGAAATAAGTTGGTCTTTTGCAAGTCCTTAATTTGCTTGCTTGTTACCACGGTATGTAAATTAAGAGTGTAATAAAATGCAAACGATACGATACGAGTTAAAGCTTCGTAGAAGTGAAGTACTTTTTGCTTTATATGTTGCATGTGTTAGACAAAATATGTACATACATTTCTTTATTTATGCTTTGTTTTATTGAATAGTTGATACAGAACTAAAAATATTTTAACAGAAAATGATTATAAAATTGAAAATCAAACGTCAGTGAGTAAATTTTCTAATTTCCTGTTAACTACTCTAACTTTCTATCTAATACATTAAAATATTTCTACTTGGAATTTAGATGTTTTGCGGCTTGACGCTATATCTCACATACAACAAAATAGTTAAAGAGCCACCCTTCACTTAATAACGAATATATCTTAGAAATAGAATGTAAGAAGTATGAAATTACCGAATATGCTCATTTAGAATAATAGGCCTTATTAGCTAACAAGACTTATTCAAATTTGGTTACTATGAATATTTCAATAGATAATAATAAAGTTTGTGTTTGCTCATTTAAAGCAAAGTAAAAATTATTTATATCAGTTTTCCAAAGGAATAATTTTAACAAACTATACTTACTAGATCATATGCGTGGCTTTGCTCAAACGATGAAGGAATAAGTTCTATAGCGAATATAATACTATCTAAGTAGAATGATAGGATGTAATATGTATTCAAAAGCGTATCTTAAAAAATGTGCGATAGTACAAAAATATATGTTTTCAATTGGTAACAGTAGTTCCTTAGCTTTGTGTGATCAACCAAGTAAACGTTTTCGGTTTTGTCATATTAATAAAAACTTTACCTTTTATATTGGAGAATAACAAATGGGCATATTTAATCTGTGGCTCGATATAACAAATGAATTGTTTCTATACTAAAGAGCTTCATAAGCCGTTACCAAACTTTGATATTACTTTTAAAAAGTTTAGATATTGTCTCCTTAACAATAAGTGTGAACCTCAAAATGTAAAACTTGGAGTGATTCAGAAGTGGCAGAAATATTTAATTTTTGCGGACTTCTTTTGTTTTGTTTTTTAACTTGTTCTTGTAAAAAATTTGTATCAAAACTGTTATTTGTAGAATTATTATAATATTTTCGTTACACCGATTTGACTGTAAATTATGACGGTAAATAATTCGGTCTATCACAAAAAATTAGATTACATAATTTAATACGTGGCTTATCTTGAAATTCTCTTTAAAAAACTTCTTTAAAGTAAAAATAAAGTTTTCAAATATTTCAGCGTGCACAAGTAAAATAGCGAAGTTTTTCTACCACACAGTCTATTAGTGGCTTTTATATAGAAACTTTTGGAGTTGCGGTCAGATAAAAAGTTAAATGAAAGATATTAGGGGGTTCGTACGAGGTGCGGTTTTGAACCGGTAATGTAACATTTTAATCTTCCGGCAGGTAGGGATAACCGATTTTATGGTTTTATAGCTCAAATTTAACTTTTAACGTGTCAATTTGAAGGCTTTTTTGTGTTAAAGTTGTATTTTGAGAACAGATCGGCTTATTTCTTTAAAATTAGATTCAATTTAAGCATTTTTAACTAAAGTTCAAGTATTCTTTTTATTGAACTAGTTTTAACCTTACTTCCTGTTGCATTTTTTTTTTGTTAATAAGGGGGTTATGGGTTTTTGTAAATTCCATTATGAAATTGAATTTGAGTATGTTTCAAATATATTTAAATAATATATAAAAAGTAAAATAAGTAAATAATATATAAAAATAATATTATATATACAATATTAGCAAACTTTTACCTACATACAGATTCTTTTAGTATTCATTAGTATACCCTAAGACGTAAAGAGCTGAAACTTTACCTTTCTTATATATTCAAATACTTTGAAGAACTTGAAGAGTTGTAATAAGCTTTGGAAGTGTAAAATATTCTTCTCTGAAGGTAATAGAAATAATGATATATTCACTGATTCACTGTTTATGTACGTATGAACTGTTTTTGAATAACACTAAATATGTTAATAAATTGTGATTTTCTATACGCTTTTACAAGTGAACAGTTAAGAATACCACAGTGGTTGGCTGTAGGTAAAAAGAGAATTTTATCACTGCGTTCTCTCTTGTACTAGCTGGTGATACAGTAAAGAAATATTTTTCTTAAAAATAGATTAAAAAATGACTTATTTATTTTATTGCAGAGTTAAGATACATGCAATCAATATTAATAGAAATTTTCTCACTCATTAATTTTGTTCACACGTTTTTCTAGATATGTATCCGCTAGAATATTGCTGTTATAAATATAATTTTTTTAATAGTTACAAGATACCGGTAATTTGTTATTAAATACCGTCAAATAAAGGTATTAAAACATGACATTAACATCATATCCTTAATCTAATCATAATCACTTTCAAAACGACCTTTCACTTTAACGTTTTAATATAAATTTAACAGTACAAGTGCACTAGATGCTTGAAACCACACCTATAAGCCGAGGTTTCTCCGCATTATTTGTCTGTACTTGCGCATTTATTAACTTGGTCCAAGTTTATTTAAATTAGCGGATTTTAAATTATTTACGATTTCTTTATGACAAAGCTTCAACCATTCATAAGCGTAATAGATACATTCATTTTTACGCTTAATTTAAACTTTAATATTTGAGAACAAAGTTTTTTATAAATATACTTATGTTTAAAATATATGTTTTTATGTATTTTTTTTAAAAGGTTATCTTCTAACGGATTTTATTTTTTAACGGATATGTTACATTTATTCATTAATTATTTTGAATAAATTAATTAAATTAAACACCCAAAACCTAAAGTTTGGAAAACATTTGGTTATTTCTTCCTACCTTGCTGTACGCGGCATGTGAACTTGAATATTAGTATTCTCCCATATTTTGAAAAGCTTTATAACTAAAACCACATCATATTATATCATTAAATTCAAGCTCGATACTTGGTCCTAATGCAATTTAGTTCAGATTAATATTAGCACTTAAGAATGAGTTGAATCTTATAGGGTCTTAGATCTGTTAAACTAAATAGCAATACAAGTGTCTACGATATTAATATAACCGTAAATAATAATTTAATTAAATAATAAAGAAGTCGTGTTATTATAAACTGGAATAATTAAAATTTTATTTATACTGCAACTCGTTCGTAAGTCAGTTGTTGTTGATAACTCAACGTCTGACATTTTACTAGTTGCCTGGCTGAAATAGCTTTAAGCAATTTATCTTTGTTTGTAACAACAATTTTATTGTTTATTTTCGTTTACATACGACACATTTTCCTCTAAACATTTAGTTTATGGGGTGTGGTTGGGCACAGTGGCATATCACACCCAGGTCAGATTCGAACGAAACGATTCCTTAAAATATCAGATTATGTATAAACTAGTCTCTTGTGTGAAAGTTGATACATTTACAACAATATAATAGCTAAATAAATGATTTTGGTCTGTTTCTTAATACATAGAATACCTAGAGGTTAAATATAGGATCGATGTTTTCAAATTCTTTTGAGAGGACAATGTCCGTTTAGGCTGGGAAACATTTTTGTGATCTTTGATTTAAACAATATATAACACTTTATCAGAATTATATTCGAAATCAGAATATTACTGCGCAATATATTATGTTTGAAAATTTGAAACATCTATAAATTTTATTAAGTAAACGTATGAATAGTATGCTCCACGGTTAACTATTACAAATTTTAATGGCATCGTAATTTTTAACACTTTGATACATGAAAATTAAACTATAATTACGAATCTCTTATACAAAGAACATAGTAAAAAAGATTAAAAAACGATGAAATTATGTCAATCAGGGCTGTTGCTAGCAGACAACGGTCCGTATCGGAAGGGAACTACTCAAAAATATTGTTCTTAAGTAATTTATGTCATTTAATGCAATTACTCAAAATATCTGTCCAAATAGGCTCAAACTGAACTCAAACAAACTAATATTTTAATCAAACTTTAAGCACTTCTAGTTCCTAACACTACGTATAAGAAAAGCATTTTTCTAATACCAACAGAATATAATCTATACATAAAGGGCCTACATCTTGATCATCATTGTCAAAACTTGGTGGTTGAGGACTGTAAATAAGACGGCTGCCTTCGGAAAATGTAAAAGTAGCTTAGGATTAATAATAACGGACCGATGGTTAAATATATAAAATTTGACAGATTTAAATTAACTATCTATTTCCAACAGCAAAACTGTTAATATTTGCTTAACACCGGCCTCACCTGTACATGTCTAATTATCAAGACCAGCTTGTAACTGGGCCCTGTCATTTGTTCGTTTGCTCGTTGATAATGACAAGTAGATGAATATCGCAATATTTCTACTCGACTAAGATTAATTGGTTCTACTTAATATTTTCTCAGTATTGGTTGCAAACTAGCATTAGTTGTATTTTATCTATATGTATAATAAAAATATAACTGAATGTTATCTGTACATAAAATATATATTAAAAAAACATTACGGGTATTTATAAGTGTAATAGGATGAATTTTTGTCGGTTTATTTGTCCTTTACACGCTGAACTCAAAAACATTTTGCGTTTGAAATGTTAATTGCATTTAAATTTACTTTTTACATGTTATCATAAGTTTCCTTTAATATTTAAAGTTTGAATAATTTCAATTGGCTTATAAAAAAATTATATTCAACAATAAAATTATTAAACATTCCGTGGAGGACCATCGTGGCGCAGAAGCATAGCGTCTGCCTGTTAACGCGTCGGTTTGGGGGTTCGATTCCTATTCCAGTATAGGAACATTGAGCAGTAAGCTTCAGAAGCACAGTATTAAGACACTTCTCTCCTTGTTTTTCTACCTTTGAGGCATTGCGTATGCCGAGTATCAACAACGCCGTGCTTTTTACCATACTCCAAGTGTGAATAGAACCCACAAACTAACGTTTGCAGGCAGACACTGTGCCATACTGTAAGAACCTATTACATTATATAAATATATAATATGTTTTAGATATCTAACAACTATAATATTGTTGAGTACTAAAGTTTATTTATATACAATTATATTTTTTTTCAATAAACTATAGCTCCACAAATATTTGGTCCATATCCTTTACACCTTATTGTTGTTTTATTCTCGTAACGCAAATATTTATGTTGTTAAACATATATAATAAATATTAACGCTTACATTTGAAATATATTTTTCAAATAATTGTTTATAAATATTATATTATAAATATTGAGGTTTAGATGAGTTTACATTATTTCATGAGATTACGTTATTTCTAAAGATAAGAAACGAAGGCAGAGGCGCAGCGTCTACCTGTATACACGACGGCTTGTAGGTTCGATTCCCAATCAGGAAGGATAAATTATCTGATTTCCATTATTTTCGCTTTGGCTACTAAGCGCAGTAGGCAGGATTGAGTTCCTTCACTAAACAATGCCTCGAAAAAAAAAGCAGGGAACAGTAGCTTAACAATATGTTCCTATGACTCTACTGTAGTTCCCTTTGCCTACGCTGCTATAAGCGGAATAAAGCATGAAGTTAAAAAAGAACAAAAATATTTAACAACTAAAAAATTTACATATATATAAATAACTAGAGGCTTAAACGCATATTATAAAACGTATAATTTACATATCAAAAGTGTCTAGTCCAAAAATTTCATCATCTATTCAAACGCAATCTATATAACGAAGGGGACCTGAATGTGTCATGTTAAAATCATAGGTCGATCGTTATACGTATGTAGTTCGAGTTCATTGATAACCATTGAAGCTTGATCTTTCATAGCACCACAAAAGATCTTCTCTATATAGGGGAAGATAGGGTACGGTTGAAACATTTTAGGATATATATTGTCATTGGTGTTAGTAAAGTGAAATACATATATTAGATAAATTATTATATATTTCTCTATTAATTTTTATTTTACACAATTAATTTTTATTTCATAAAATATAATATAATATATAAAAAGACTTCCATCTGGCGAAGATGGAACTTTTCTTTTTCACATGCTTAGCTCTAACAACAGCCAAAGTACGTCGTTGAGTTCCGCCGCTCAATACGCAATGCCTTAAAAACGGAGTGTCTCAACACTAGGTTCCCATAGTTCCTGCGGTTCCCTCTGCCTACCCTGCTATTAGGTTAGGTTAAAAAATATTAGTTTAAACCAGCACCTTGTTGTAATATTTATTAATGCTTAAGATTTTGGGATTAGTCTGAGTACCAATACCTCTTTTAATTAAGTTTTATTTTTCTTTAAAAAAAAACACTTTTTTATATTTCAATAACAACAAAATATTTAGATTTCAGTAATCATGATGAAATCATAATATATTATGTTTGTGTCTTTTATACATCAACAGTGAATGAGTGATGTACCACTATTTTAGTGGTACATCACTCATTCACTGTTGATACGTACGTGTACCTTTGTCAATTGTTTTTTCGCCCGTTTCATTAGTACCCAGTCTACTCTACTACCGTATTTCGCTTGGCGTTCCAACTAAATATTGATTTTTGTTTTATACATGATTTTGAAAATGAAAATACAATTACTATTTCACATTGTATAAAACGGTTGGTGTACGTCCTTTTGTCTTAATCATGTTTCCATGTAAATATATGCATCTAAAATATAAAAAAAATAATGTAAAATTTTCAAAGGATGTAGAAAACATATTATAACTGTGAGAACTAACAATAATTTAAAGTTTCAAACTGTGAAGCTTATAACGTAATACTGTTGCAAATAAACGGATGTTGTTTTCAAGCCTGCTAACATTATTTACGAATTTTATTTATTAAACGTGACATGCAATAATTGGTTCACACTCATGTCATAGTAATTTATTTATTTATATATTTCGAAATGCATTACGTAAAATAAAATTATACTGTCATGTCATAAATATAATTTCAAAGAAAAATTAATCCAACACCAGTACTAAAAAAAATATTTCATAAGCTTGTACATATTACAACAGACAAAGGGATATCTAAATTATTATATTAATAATAATAATTAATGATTACTAATATTTAGCAAAATATCTTCATATAAAGGTTAAATGAATTTGGTCCCAAAATAAAGTTTAATTTGTATTTTTCAATATATCTTTTCTCATGTAACTAGGTAGGCTAAGCACCAAGTGTCATAACGTTTTCTGAAGTCAGCCAGTAATCAAGACATCGCGTTTTGCCAAAATATTCCCAAAATATTAATTCCCTCGATGCCTAATTCCAAATTAATTCCTTTCTAACCTAACCATCGTATACAGTCAGATGCTATCCAACTGCACCACCATTATTACAACTATATTATAATATTATTAATTTCAATTCAAAACAATAACTCTAAATTATTCCATCTAACATAAAGAGTCGTTTCGTAATCAGATTTAAAAATCCAAATTGAATATACAATTCTCATGCCCTTTCACTACCGGACAAACAAATGACAACTGGCAAGGCTTCAAGGGTGCGGCTGTCGTGAGGTCACAGCCATTCAAATGTGGTCCAACTAATCTGCATGAACGCTTATCTGTGATTACATTATGTTTTGCAATTGCCGTTGATGCAATACTGTGGGTCCACCTGCCTTTAATGTTGTTATGATTTTGTTTATATAATGCCATACTAATAAAGAAAAATGTACCAAAATAAATATATTTCAAAATGTTCAACGCAGCGTAGCTTCATGTGAGCGTTTGGCTTAGTGGTCAGAGCGCTTTGATGGTTTCCAAGAAGTGGGTTCATATTTTGCTGTACGTTTTCATTTAAATTTTTATACATTTTTCAAAAATATTAGCTTGCTTATAATTATTGTAAAATTATAATGATTTTACATATTTTTATTATTTAAAATTTTAAATTGTATGTACTTCATTGAATTAGATTATCCATAAAACTATAACCTTGGTTTTGAATTCCAAAAAATGTTTCATATTTTAACATTTTTAAGGTAAATTCTAGTTCCCACAATCTTAAACTTTATTATCTAAATTAATACTCATTACATGAGTATCACAGTAATAAGCTTCTAGAAAAGTAGCCGACAGTACAAATGGAAGTCAAATTTAATTGGGTGTTATTTCCGAAGTAATTACTTTGAGTTCAATCGGCGCTTTTGGAATCTTATTTATATGAAACCATTAAATGGACCAGTTCAATTAATCGATAAAGACGCTGAACTTATAGAAACTGTTATAATTGGATCAATAAAAATGGAGACGCTTATATGTAGCTAGCTAGCGTTCAGTATATTTAAGAGGAAATCGTTACATATTAATCTTAAGATCTGGCCGTTAAAAATTAAATGTGACAGCACTATTTCCTTTTGAAAGTACATTAAATGGGTATATAATTTGTTTGTACATATGTAAAACAACTTTCACAAAATTACTGACAGACAGACCGATTTAATTTTTGAAGTTGTAATTGTTTTACAATTTTCATGTCTTACTTATATCGCATTATGATTGATAGAGAGAATTTAAGTTCTAACGAATCTTCATTTTACGCATATATTAATAAAATGACTGAGGTTGTAATAATTTCGGATGAATATGTTTGTTTTTAGTAATTTTATAAATACAAAACGAGAACAACTAAAATATTTTTTATACAAACAACCATAGCCATCTTAAACTACTATTAAACGTAGCTATATAAGATTACCACTGACGCATAACAAATTAAAGTGGAACTCAATTACGCACAGTGAGTCTGCAATCGTTCAAAATTGATTAGAAGAAAAAGAAATGATCACGATGCCAGGTGGTTACACAGGAAACGTCAGGACCCGCCACCGCGTGTCGAATCAACCATGTCAATGTTAATTAATCGTTTAAGTAGCTTAAAAGAAATTTTATGCTTCATAACCTAATGCTATCAAGGGTTAAGCTGACGAAGGTATTTTTGATAAAGAGTTTTGGTTTCTGCCTCATTATCGTCTATTAATCAAACTTAATGTGATACTTATTAATACTATAATATATATTTTAGGCGGAAAGTGGTGGAGTGTGTATGACTACTCATTCCCCTTTCTCCCCTTTGAAACACTAATATATATCATACGATCATTCATATAAACGATCATTCATATCATTATAAACGATTTACTGTCCTTTACCAATTATTTTGAAGAAAAAAAAAATATAAAAGCTATTGAGAAATTTTCAAAAATATTGAATTTCAGGTTATAAATTTTAAAATTCTTACTGAAACGGCGATAAATTTAAATTATATGAGTGCAGTTTATATAGCATGAGTACAGCTTTGAGCACTAGCGCATAATAAATCATAGATTTTCTTTAATCGTGGAGATTCACTCTTTGCCGCATATACAGAACATAAATAACGTGCTGCTATTTAACTATAAATTGTTGTTTCCAATAAATATGTCACTTAATTTTCTTGACATTATGATAAACATTTTGTATGTGACGGTCGTAGCTTCAATATTTACTTTAACGAATGTTTAATTTCTGAACATTATTGTTAACAAATTAGATCGACAAGCCAATGATTATGTCACATAATGTTTATAAAATATAGTTAAAATTAAACTATATATATCATATTTTGAAGCTGCAAATATAATATCGTCTTTAATAAATTCGTTTTAAATCAATTTCAAAATTTTATCATTACGATGTTAAATCTTGTTACTTTGCTAAGCTTTCTCCATGTTTAAAGGAAGTACGAATTAAACTTTCGACGGCCTGCATCCGTTGAGTCTCTTGAATTAATAAATATAACATTTCTAAAACTCGGTTGAGTCACTTCATTTTACGTAATGTTGTAAAACTTTTTTGTATCTAAATTTAAGTAAAGTAATGGCTGTTTTCGTTTATAAATACAATTGTATTTATATTCATTTATTAATATTTTTGTAAAATCATTTATATTTTGTATGACCTTACATATCTTGTTAATAAGTTAACTGAAAAATCAAATGATAGTGACGAATGCCCGTATGGTTTAAGAGTAATAAAAAAGAAAGAGAAAGTTACAAGCATGTCAAGGAAAACATATTCTAGGACTACGGCTGACTGTGAATACAATGATTGTGGCTCAGAAATCGAAATCCACCAGGAGCATAAACACTCACACACTTCCGATCCCCGCTTTCCGCCATTTCGGGGCATTGATGTGGCACTTTGCCTGGTTGGCAGTACGGAGAAAAAGGAAATGAAAACATCTATCTCCGCCGAATGGGAATCGAACCCACCGCCACAAGCCGTCACGTTAAAAGGTAGACGCTGCTACTCTCGCCACGCAGTGTTAAATATAGAATTATCCAACATACAACATAATATCAACTACTATACATACAATCACTATATTTCGCCTATAAAATAAAAGTAGTAACCATTGTTCACCTTAATAACGATATATTAAAGTAAATTTATAATATCGACACGTATGTCAGGACATTAACCTAACATTCCATGAATGTAAAACATGGCTGAGTAAGCTGTAGACAGCTCGCTGCGATTTGCGACTCGTACTTGGTCCATATGCATGCCTTCTTCGATATCTTTTATTTTGTTCTTTTATAATCATTACTGGTGAAGTCCATATTATTATCTCGATAAGTAAGTACATGTATAAAATGCTTAGAATATTTAACATTTAAACATTTATTTTTGCTTATGTAAATTTTTTATTTGTGTCAATAATGGATAACTATTTTTTGAGGCTTCACGTTTTGTTCCGCTCCGTGTTTATTGCAGGGTAGGCAGAGGGAACTGCAGGAATCATATAAATCTAGTGTTAAGACACTCCGTTGCTTATTCCCTGATTTCTCCGTCCCTACTTTCCACCTTTTTCGAAGTATTGTGCGTTAAGTGGCGGAACTCAATGCCGCGCTTTGCCTAGTTTCATCCAATCAATCCATCTTCCTCGTGTGGGAATAGAATCCTCAACCGTCGCGTTTACAGGCAGACGCTTCCGCTTCTACGCCACGACGTTCCTCTGGACAGGATAACTAATGTTTCTTAATATAAATTCAATTGTACTATATTCAATCTGGAAAATGTTTAATATTAGGAACATATTGCCTAATCTATCTAATAATATAAAAATATATTTTATTAAGGTTAAATTGATTCAAAATATTAAAAAAAAGACATAAAATATTATAATCGTTTATTTTATAAACAACTTATTATCCAACAAAACGCCATAACAGTTCTGACTGCAAGAAATTTAAATACATATTTATTAGTAGACCTACACATTATGTATATAAACACAACTTACAATTAAATACGGTCTAATATCACAGTTCAAATTGTCATAAGGCATTAAATTACATAAGACAACATTTCAAATTGAGATTGCATGTAAGTAACACTTATTTATGTATGTCTTTAAATGCTTAAACTTATTTGTGTATATAAGCGATTAGTTTAGTAGAGTAGAAAATAAATTGTTCGCATTTTCTTAAGATAAGTTATACAAATTGGAGAGAAAATGGAGAGCAAAGTTTTGACACTAGGTTCTCTATGTAAATGGTAAAATACAATTGCTGAGTTGAACATATGCTTTGTAAATACAGCCACATTAAAATTATATAGTGATTTTTATAACTTTTTAAATGCTTTAATAGCTAACTTTGTTGAAAGATTTTCATAAAGCTTCTCTATCCAAACATAATTTAAAGAAAGCTCATTTAGCAAAAACAGAAGCTATTTACTCAACCACTTAGCATATTTAACAGTTTAATTTAGTTATGTATATAGATGCAGATGTTATATTGATCTGGAATATTAACAGATAAAAAATATTGTACATAACAATGCTAAAGATTGCTAAAATAATATCACAATCTAAACTATTATACATTTAACAACATTACTAAGACCCTTTCATATTCTCACTACTTCAAAATAGGTTAAAAAATATATTTAAGTTATTTTTTTTATATTTACAAACAAAATATTTATAAAATTTCAATCATATTTTAGGGTCATTATAAGATCTTTTTAAATATATTTTTAATCTACATTAAAAATGAACGTATTAATAATATTTTTATAGGAATGTAAAATAAAACGTAAGTTTATAAAATCTATTTTGACATGTCTAACACTATTCCGATACTAGTTTACTACCTCGGACAGAATTTAAAATGGGGGAAGAGGAAGCAGTGCAGTGAAAGGAATCTGAAACAAATTGAAAATGTTGTAACTCTTAACTTTAACTGGATAAACTAGAAACAAATTCTGTTCTAACCATAAAATGGGGAACTTCAAAGGAAAATATTTAATACTAGCGACCCGCTTACAAGCTTCGCCCGCTTGATTGATGTTCTCGGATTTACTCTAGTGTAATATGCTTATGCACTACAATATATATATATATATATATATATATATATATATATATATATATATATATATATATATATATATATATATATATATATATATATATATATATATATATATATATATATATATATATATATATATATATATATATATATATATATATATATATATATATAATACGATAAAAATTTAAGCTATTATTATTTTAAGTAAGTTTGGAATGGTTAAAATTACATTTGAATTGGCCGTTACTGGGATTAGCGTATACTAACGCACAGACAAATAGAAAAATCAAATGAAAAGTCGTCGTAGAACTATACGTCGTCGAACACGATGGTTGTGGGTTCAATGGCTCATAGGAATAAGTTACTATAATTTCACAACTCTAGTCGACAAAGTTCTTTGTTAAGTTCTATTACTCTATACTTATTACATACAATATTCTAAACTTATTACATAAGTCTCAAATTTTGGTAGAAAATGGATAATAGTGTAAAAATTAGGTTTTCTCTACTCAACTTGCTTTAGGTTCCGCCTAAAGCAAATTGAGTAGAGAAAACCTAATTTTTAAAGGATAAAGCTGAAAAAATAAAGTCAACTATTATCAATAATATAAAAACTTACCTGGTAGGATCATATCTGACATCAAAACCCGGAACGTTTATAACATTCCAACCGCTTTTCGAATGTGAATAGCTAAAAGATATTTGGTCACGGAAAGTTTCCGGCATCAATAGTTTCATTTGTTCCAAGTGAGAATGGAATTCTGGCACTCGGGTCAAATTTTTCTTCATAAGATGTTCTGAAACGAAAATTAATATTTACTTACTGTCTTCATTTGGACGTTAAGCGTTCTACTTTATCATTAGTTAGGTGTTACAAAAGCTTTGAAATAAAATACTTTACGTTATCATTTCGATAAAGTCAACTTAAAGTGTTCAGAGAATTCTTGAAGAATGTGTATTTTGTCATATACAAATTTTAGAAATTTCTATTTTACAAAGTAAAGCATGTAAAATCTATATTATCACTTATATTATTTATACAGAAATTTTCATACCTATGATGAATCCTATGGAAACATCATCTGGAAGACGAATACCCTCACATATACTTATAAATCTGCCGCCGCTAAAACAATAAAAAAACAATTTAAAGTGTGGAAAGACAGATATTTATCTTGATTTAATAAAAAGGTCAGAATTAAATATGTATACATATATAGATTAGTATCTTACCTAGCTACGGGTAGCATTTTCAAAGCTAAACTCCGGCTTATACAAAATCCAGCTCCACCAGTTGCGAACCAGAAAGAAAATAACAACTGGAACAAATAGTTTCATTTAATTGCATTGTTTTAAACGATTTTTCTTTTATAGTTGAATACATTTTATATCGAAAGTTTAACTGCAACGTTGTTGGTTACAAGTTTATATCTGGGACAAGTATTTCTTTTTTATTTAGGGTATAATCAAATATTAAATATGTAAATTATGTATTAAATATGTTGTTTTATTTGTGTCTTAAAATACGGAATTAAGTAAAGGAACAGTGTTTTAGCACCATTATTTAGGCTTAAATTAGAAAAATACGGGAACATAAATAAAATAATTAAAAGGTCTTACAAAATCAACACAATATAATATTATCTTAGCTATGTCCTTCTCATTTTACTTCTTCGTTTTACTTTTACAGTCGATACAATTTATTTCCTATGAATTATATAACCTCTTGTCATAAATATCTTTTGAAATTTCAATTAATATAAGTTTAGATCTCACCTTGCTAATTGGTTTCTTATATATTTTTACTGGTTCGTAGACAGAGGTTCTTCCTAGATACCAGTCTTCTTGATGATTGTACTTTTGTAATACCGCGACCAGCCGCGGTACGTTGACGTAGTTATCATCGTCGAAATGGCAGAACCACCTATGAAAATGAATTTAATTATAAATAAAGTTAAAATAGAATAATGTGTATCAATTATATCTAAAATCCTCATTAATTTACATATTGCTTTATTGGCGTTCTTTTTTATTAAATATCGTAAGCTACGAAGTAAATAAAAAATTACGAATGTTATATATATGTAAGTTCTCTCGTTTCTTTTTTAATTTGGGAAAGATTTATAATCTCAGAACTAGGAATTCTCTACAAATATGTTCTCTACAAATTGTTTCGAAAACATATTTAATGTTATAATTAAAACAGATGCAGACTTACGAGAGAAACAAGAAATATGGTAAATTTGTAAATTACAAAATGTTATTAAATCATTTATGGGTACCAGTTGCGTACATAATAAAATTCTGCAGTATATTCTAAATTTGACACTTTTAAAAATAAAAAAAGAAATCAATATATCTTTTTACAATATGAAAACGTTATTATTTCTCATTTTTTTAATAATTTCATATAATTGCTTATAAGATGACTGGAACAAAATTTCTTTAAGAAAATGACTCTAAATTACCAGGTTGCATTTTACGGTTGTCATCTTTGCGAATTACCCAAAAAAGACATCATCTGCATCCGAGATGCATAAATGCATAAAGACAATGACATAATTACACATTTACGGTCAATACAATTTATTGCAAGTGCTGCAGGTACAGGCATAATTTATACTGCATATAATTTGCTGATATTATGGTTTGAGCAAATAATAGCTGCGCCGGCGCAATAAGAGACGGTATATTGCAAGATGGCGTACGACAAATGGTTGCATACAAAATATAAAGGATCCAATTTCTTCATATCGGGTTCATTCGAGATTTTTGTGGTTAGCCTTGGAATCTCGTTATAAATTTTTCTTTTTAGCTATATATATTAACAGCTTGTATATTGAATAGTAAAATACTCGTATGAATAAAAAATAATTCACTTATTTTAACATTTTTTAAAGTGTTCTTATAATGAAAATTTATAAAAATTGCTAGAAAACCTATAAAATTTTAACGTATCTTTTTCAATGTACGATCTAATATATTAACCGCTTAGACGTACAAATACGTATATAAAAATAACCATTATCATTAACATTTTCTGCCATTTTATGCATTGTGTATTGACGAGATGCTTTGTCTTGTTACTAGGGTGATAAAAATTGACTTTTCTGGAGTGTGAATGAACCCCATCATGATTGCAAAAAGATGTTGTGTCACTAAGCCACTACGAGCACCTTTTCTTACTACCTAGTTATCATATTTACATTTTATATACCTATAAAGTTTCATATAATGAGCGGTATGAGTGTTCTAACAGAATAGAACATATAGAAGCGGTCGTAAATATCCTAGGGGATTAATGTTTGGAGTTACTCCAGCGAGTTCCAAACCTCCGTACATTGGTACCTCTCGTAAACTGTAACTAGAAACGCAGGGAATTTAGAAGAGCCTTTGACCGAGCCGCTTGCTGTACAGTCGAAATTTTGAATTAAACTAAGTTATGTAAATTATGCGGCCTTGTAATAGTTGCCTATTTGTTGTATTTTATGTAATGAGCGTATGAATCATTTGTTTACCTATAAAATAATAATAGTTAAATAAATTGATATAATAAGATTCATTTATATTTTTTTGTAAAACAATATGGAATATGAATTCAAAACACTGGGTTGAGTGACGGAATAAGTAAGAATGTTTGTTCATGAAAAGTTGAAATTGAAATTTTTTATAAAGAAACAAATTAAAAAATAGAAATAGAAAGATCCATCTTCCTTGAGCGGGAATCAAACCCACAAACTACTCCTCTGCGTCACTACGGTTTATATAGTGTCCAAGCAATGAGTATTCTTTTTTAGTACGATATTCTAACTCGTTTTTATTAATATCGTTCAAATACAATCGAAATGCATTCATGGTAGCTTTATATTATAAAAGTAATCAGACGCTTTCAGTTTTCTCAATGTTTGTTAGTCGTTTTGTCTGTTTCAGTTTCAGTGATGATAATAATAGTAATACGTAACTAATTTAACAATATCTAATATTAATAAAATGAATGAGTATACCTATGATAAGGTAGACCTGACAATATAAAAGGTATTTTTGTTATTTTTTTGTCAGTTTTATGCTCTATTCCGCTCATAGTAGAGTAGGCAGAAGGAACAGCAGTCCGTCTCCCATTTTCCTTCTTTTGGGGCATAAGATTTTTAAAAAAAATAAAAAGTCTCCGTTCTAAATTATTATTTGAATTTTAAAAATTTCTTTCGGATATCCTAAAAGTCTAGCTAATAGTGTAACATGACAACTGAATGGCAACATATGATATTAATGTAAAGCTATATGTTTTTAATTTCTCTGCTCTGGCAAGAGAAAACTCGCCGCTTAGTTACTGAAAATGGAATGTTTTGACATTAAATTCTCTCTATGCGTCTTATATACGGGATAAAGCTTGAGTATTAAATAAAATAATAAATTTAATTTGTAATATTAACTATACATTTAAAGCACCTATTATCAGAAAAAGTACTCATCTAGTAGCAATTTATATGAATGTAAACCATTTTCTCATTACATAAGTCGAGATATCCACCTGAGGCCAATAAACGAGAACGCCAATCCCGCTTAGAATACAATTTGGAAGCCTTGTATTATACATTTATATGCGTGTTTAATGTGATTTATGTCTTTTTTCAGAACAATATACGATGTTTATAAATAAAAATAGGCTAGTTAGTAACAGTAAAGAAATCTTTTGTCTATTTTATTTTTTATTTCACCTTGGAAAAAAATGGAAAGAGCATATAAAGGACGTTTTCGGTTATCCAAGTAAATGCAAGCCGTGTGGCGCAACTTAACGCCGCCCTCGGTCTTTCTAGATGATGTAATTAGGAATATTTAAATAAATTACCAACATATAAGCTTTACTTATAAGCTTTTTTTGAAATATTTTTGATTTAGCAGTATACTAATATAGTATCACTTCCAAGTTTTTGTAGGTTCATACAAAATCCAAGCTTGGTTAGTTAAAAAAAAATAATCCAACGTTTTCATTATACTTTTCGTTTTTTTTTAATACAATTCTAGTAACAGTTGTTTAATAAGCGTGTATAATACGATTTAATATCTATGAAGAAAATTTGTTATTGTTAAAATATCGTAATGATATAATAAAACATTTTGAAACTTATTGTCTTACAATATAGACTATAATTCCACAACAGTCGTTGTCTGTTATAATTTTATTATGTTCGGTACAAAGCATTTAATTTTTAAATAACAAATTTTCAATTCATTTGAAAATTTGTTATTTAAAATTTATTTAATTATTTTTTAACTGTAGCATACAATGTATGTATGTTCAATATATAAATAATTATATGGCAAAAAATTGTAAAAATACAGTAATTTCTTAAAAAAATGATTTTAAAGTAATTGAAATTAAAGTTTTCTATTAAAAAGTTTGTCTTTTTGACATCGAAAAAACTTTTAAACACACCACGTTTATAGATGTACAAGTAATAATTAGTAAAACAGCCCACCGTATAAGAATTTCGACGTAGCTTTAATACCGGCAAATAAGTCGCTGAATCCTGCTTCGTTCAAATTATCACAAGTTTTAAGTTTGCTTTTCTTTCCTATGTATGAAACAACATCTTTAAATAAATAGATAAAGAATTGAGCCAGTACTAATAAATTCACTCACAAGGCTTAAAGCGAAATAATTTCATTATTATGATCTTAAAAGATTGATTTTTAATGTTGTGTTATCTTAAACGAAAAATTTAATAGTTTTTTTCACGTTTCATTTAGCATCATGTTTTTAACGCTAGAATTCAATACTAACACATGAATTTACGTTTACGAATTAGTCTTTAATTGTATGAATTTAAGTCAATGGGTTCAAAGCAATAAAGATTTTTGGTTTTGTGGGAAGCGAGCAGTGCCACTGCGCCACGACGGCGTACGTCATTTATTACAGATATTTCATTTCAAAACAAAAATCCACATAAAACTAGGATTTAAGAAAAACCAACAAACTATTTCTTTACTTTAATAAACACATCAAAATTATTGTAAGCCCAAAATAATATTAGACGTGCTCTCAAAAAACCATTAAGTTGTGTTGTTTATTTAAACCTGGAGGTCTGAGATTAAAGGGTCTACAATTTGTATAGTAGTTAGAAGCCGTTGCTTTTGATAACTAAGTAAATTTAACAGGTAGTTTTGTCATGGGATCATTATGGGGTGTTGGAGAGGCGTCGAGTATCATTTGAATGCTATTAACGTTACACAACTTATGTGATATAAATAAACAAGGTTTCTTTATAGAAAAATGTATAGTTTAAAATTATGGATATTCCAGTTTAACGACAATTGAAATAGATAAAATCTGTATATACTATTGGTAGAATATTATCACCTATAAATTTACGTGTTATTATAAACTTTAAAATAATATCACAATTAGAACGGTTAAATTACCGTCCTAGTTTCTGTACACCTTAAGACCCGGGTAATCTATTGTTTTAACACTCCATTTCCCACTATCTGCTTTTCGAGACACTCCGTTTCGAAACGTAATTTTGCGTTTTTAAATTTGACTGGGAAAAGATAATATTTCATTCCCCCTAATATTTCATTCCCCCTAGAGGAAATCGAACTAACTACCGTCTCACTTAAAGTCAGACGTTGTGGCTCTATAACACGGTGGCTTTGAATAATAGCTTTGTGTTTACGTATCAACAGGTTAATATCCGAATATGCACTGCCTACAGTGGGTGTAGGTTCACACGCTGCATAAATACGTATCAATGAATTCAACTTTGGCCTTGTTCATATTCGCTTCGGTCTGTTTAGTTGTCATCAAAACGTTAACGCCAAATAACATATTCGAATGACATTGAATTTAATCTTTAATCATAGGTATTATGAAATATTTTTGTATTTTATTTGTGTCAACTCAGGCACTAGTGATAGATATAACTCTTAGGGGTCATATAAAATCCATTATTTCCATTTAAAAGGGTGAAACCGTTGGTAAAAATTAGTATGAGATAAAACAGGTACGAAAAATTTAATAATGATCAATTAGCATTCAACGCGTCATGCTACTGTAATTAATATAAGCTGAATGCAATTAAGCCACATAAATGCATTTTTGTAAAAGCCAATGAGACGCGCTTGAGCCCATCTCTCCATTCTTACCCATATAACGGTCATTACCTTCGTCAAACAATGGTTCATACTTCATATTCATTATTTATCCAGAAACCTCTTAAAACAGTAGTAAAAAGCGTTTTGTTTTTACTAATAACAGAAAACACAACTTCAGTTTAAACTGGCCGGTTTTCGGAATACATTAATGAATTAGTTGGCTTTCAGGAATATTTAAGTAAATATTTTATAGAAGCTTTTGAACGTTGAAATGTTTTATTTTAAAACAAAATATTTTATTAACGTATGTGGAGTTTTTTTAATGTAAATTGATAAGATTGATTTAATGAGTTGTAAGATACTATTAAATATACTTTTTTCCCGTCTCCGCTTTTTGCCTTTTTCGAGGCATTACGTGTTGAGTGGCGGAACTCAACGCCGCGCTTTGCCTAGTTACCAGAGCGAAGGAAACGGAAATAGAAAAATCCATCTTCCACGACTGGGGATCGAACCCAGAAGCCGTCGCGTTATAGGCAGACGTTGCGCCTCTACGGTCCTCTTTAGTATGACTTTTCTTAATTATTATATTAATAATTAATTCTGACAATTAGTAAAATTAAGTTTAAAATTAAATGTTAAAATCTAATGTTTCAGAATGACATTTTTATTATAACAAATAACTAAAAATTTTATCGATGAAATATAAGTATTTTATCAATATTAACCTAATTAAGGATTAATATACCCTAATATCATAGTAGTTTAAAACTTTTATCTTTTTGAGAAAACTAAAATGTTAAGTAAAGCTTATTTTCTATTTATTTATTTACATATAAAATAAGAAGTTAATATGAATTTACAATTAATCTTATTTTTTTTTACTTCAACGCTAATTATATTTAAATCGTTACGTTAACGGTCGCGTTCTGCATTAATTGTAGTTGTTGCAGTATCATATGATTAAAGTTGATTAATTACACTCATCATACTATAATAAAAAAACTTAATAGCTTTTTAATAGCTGACTTTTTATCTATAGCATTTGTTTCTTAGTGGCAAGATATAGATTGTGCTTAAAATAAACTAAATAACTAATACAGATGTTGTAAAAGCATTGCGCTTTCGATTAAATTTTTTTAACTACTACGCTGGTGCGGCATACAACTGTACCTATCGCTGTACAGTGGGGTAGGAAACCGTAGCCTTTAGGAATTTAACCTAAGACAGGCGGAATTCAACGTTTCGCTTAATTCTTTTTTATTAGTAATAAAGGTCGTATTTTTAACATATTTTGTACTTTTCGTTTCCCTCTGTATAAATCACACGATAATCCAGCCTTAATAGCGAGATAATTAACATTTAGACATTATTTTACTCTATTACATTGATAATTGTCTTCATCACAGTGTTTTAGTGTGTAGAGTGTTTTGGTATATTTTTCATGAATAGGCAGCAATCGGTTACATTTTTATTGATCTATAGATTTAGACAAAGTAATTTTAAACTTCATTGAATTCGTTTATCAAATTATCAACTGAGAAAGAAACTGGATAAACAATTAAATTATTAAATAAAAATTTAAAATTGGGTACATATACATATTGGGAGAATATATTTACCTATGAAGCCTTGAGTTTTATACAGCAAGTAAAGTTACTTTAGTTTTTATAAGTATGCAAAAAAAAGTTATAATATAAAATTTACACGTGCTTTCGTTCAAAATTAGTGGCAATTTGGGTATCGTGTAGCTTAATATTATGCATGTTAAGGTACTTACTTTTTACCGCTATCCAGAAAGTGGTCATATTCCACGGACATTTTGCAACAGAGGTGTTTGCGCTGATGTGACGCCGAGCACTTCGTGTTTACCATGTGGCCGTCTGGCGAAAATTATAAGCAGTTTACAACTTTATCGCAAAGATACAAAGTTCAATTTACATTGTAACTGTAATTATGAAGTATCGAGCTCTATTGCTACTGCTTTGAATTGAGATTTGAAAATTTCAAACTTTGACGGCACCAAACATTCTCATATACGTCCCATTCACTTAGAGATATGGTTGGTGTTTCGAAAGTTTTTAAAAATAATCTTTATTACGCTGCTATTCACAAAGTTGAGAAAAACAAAGCTAAACTTATGGTATTAACTTTTATTTGATATACACACGGATCCTTAGATTATATGGACCCACTACATATTAATTTCATAGTAGTTATATACGAATTATGAATTATTTTATAATTTATGTTTATATTTTACAAGTACGTTTAAGTATGATATATTTATTTAGTTTATTGACACTAGTGTCAAAACACTCCGTTCTCGATCATACACTCTGCTACGAGAATGAAAAAAAATATTGTAAATCATTCATGGACAGACGATGGTCTCTTTTTTCATATAGATATAATATAACGTAGGATTTTTACTCACTTGTTTGGTCCTGCAGTTGTTTGTTATCTATATCAGTGAAGAACCAAGTCTGAAACAAAGAAAAGATTATTTGTAAATATTAATCTCATTTTCAAATGCCGTTTTCCATAAGGCTTGTCGTGGTTTGCTTACTTCTGTAATATACTTAAGTAGTTATAATTAGCGAATTATTCTTTATATATTATATCAACTACGATGAAGATTTCTCCATTTATTTTTAATTTTGTTAAGCTTCACGCTTTATCCTGCACGTGGCAGGGTAGGCAGAGGGAACTGCAGTGACCGTGCGAACCTAGTGATAAGACACTCCGTTGCTTAATCCCTGCTTTCTCCGTCCCCACTTTCCGCCTTTTTCGAGGCATTGCGTGTTGAGTGACGGAACTCAACGCCGCGCTTTGCCTAGTTTGCCAGAGCGAAGAAAATGGAAATATAAAAATCCATCTCCCCCGACTGGGGATCGAACCCAGAAACCGTCGCGTTACAGGCAGACGTTGCGCCTCTGCGCTCTCATTCTCTGCGCTTTCATATATCTCCATTTGTCGTCTAATTTTCTTAATTATTTTGTATTACATCGAAGAATACAACATTTCACTCACCACAGCGAGATAATGTAAATAATTTATTCCCCCAAGTGGTATTCGAACCCACAGACCTCTTTAAAGATATAAGTGAAAAAAAAAAGATTCATAATTTATTGTACTTAAGTGAGAAATGTAATAACCAAAAACCTTAATAGATAAAAGTTAAAATGACGTATTAATAAAGTAATCACGATAATATATTAAAATAAACTTTCAGTTAACCGAACCACGGCGCTAAAGTTAAACATAGCAACAGAACTTACTAATGATAAAGTTAATATTATCTAAGTTTATCTTTCAGATAACGTATTCTAGGAATGCATTGGCATAACAAAGTATTAACAATGTTCACTTCTCAGAACTTTGGAGCTCAAATAACAAAATTAGAATATTGTGATATGATAAAACATGATAGGTTGTAATATGATATTTTCAATGCTCCATGCAATCCTAGCTTTTAAAATAATTAGTTAGTAGTTATATATTTATATATGTATATATATATTAAGGTAAAATTATTAGTGAATGGAAACTAAGTAATAAATAAGCATTTTTAATATCAATGATGTACAAAAAATATGTTTTGTTAATACTTCTAAAGTTTGAGTAAGAGTCATTTTGTTTAAGCGACTGTAAAATAGTAACTGTCTTTTATAATCTTATTTAATTTATGTACTCGGAGCTATTACTAAAGGAAATGGAAATAGGAATCTTTGTAAAGTTAATACTAGGCATTAATCATATAAATATCCGGGTGTTGTTGCATAGTAGCTAATAATAGCGCATATTTTAAATCTTTTCAAATAATCAGAGTTTATTACTCTCTGATTAATTTTCCTCTTATTTCGTTCTCCTCCATAATGACTAAACGTCAAGCTATTCTTAATCATCACATAAATCTAAACTTAAAACTTCACATTTATACAAAAAAGGGTGAAAGCAAGGCAACAGTCCGGTCACGTGGCAAACGCGCTCGTGCCACGCGCTGCGCAAGCGCAGGGTCCGTGTACAATAGTTATTTATGTTGGTCCTCCGAGCGGGATTAACGGGCTATTATGCACGCTCCAGATTCAGAAAACGAGCTAAGCGAGGTATTGCTCACGTTTGACCCCAACCAGTTGTCTATTGTTAGATTCTAGACATTTTATTGAATAATGGTCGTGGCTAAATGAAAAAGTATTTTTAGTTTTACTTGCAGTGAACGTAAGAGTGAAATTAAAAATTAAAATATATTTTTTTGAGGCAGTGTTGAGTGGCGGCGATTAGTTCCGCCACTCAACACAACGGAGAGCCTACCCAGCAATATGAGGGATAAAGCGTGAAGCTATAAAAAAATTATATATATATATATATATATATATATATATATATATATATATATATATATATATATATATATATATATATATATATATATATATATATATATATATATATATATATATATATATATATATATATATATATATATATATATATATATATATATATATATATATATATATATATATATATATATATATATATATATATATATATATATATATATATATATATATATATATATATATATATATATATATATATATATATATATATATATATATTGTGCCAAATGGACCTTGCATAGTAATCAACATATAACTATATTGGTGGTAATAATTTGTTTTTATTTTTCAGCTTAACAATTGGAGTCAAAAATTTTGGGACGCCCAAAAATTTTATAAATGATATGAAATTTAATTTGCCAAATTAATATTTTTGGGTTATTGTAGAAGGAAAGAAAAAGATGGCGATTAGACACTCTTTTCTCTGCTTCTGCACGCTTTCCAAAATTTCAAACATCTTACAATAGATAAGAAATAATATTAATTACTCATCTCTTACCCACTTTGGGTGTTAACTTACAAACTAGGATATGAAAAATATTTTTTAATTTTAGTTAAATACATGTAATTTTAATTATATTTCAAATTTTCATGTTTATAGCTCATTTAAAACAATTTAAATTAAAACATGAATTTTTACTATTCTAAGTATTAAATAACAGTATCAAATTTTATTTTTAATCACACTAAACCCTCGCAACACATCTTGTAAGACAAGTTCGGTACTTGTATAATTTAGATATCAGGTTTTTAACGACGGCTTTTGGCAGATGTTTCTCTAAATTGTTTTGGATGCTGGATAAAACCATCACCGATGAAAAGATAAGGGAATTAAATTAAGAAATTTCTTATAAAACCACATTTTTTGACCTTTAAAGTCGATTTGCAAATTCAACTTGAAATACTTGTTGTTATGACAATATAGTAGTTTTAAATTATCAAATTAATATTCTTGACTTTTTTATTTATACATTTTAACACAGAATGATTAAATTATTATATATTTTATTTCAATTAAGATTATGTTTCAATATGTAACTTAAAATTTATACAAATGAGAACTTTTGTTTTTGACTGGATGTCGAATAAAATGTTAATTTAAATCATGTAAAAAAAAGTTGTGGATGTAATTTAAATTTTATTATATTGAAACATGAATTTATAAAGAAAAAAATAATAAAAGAATAAGCAATAAATTAAATATCCAAATCAAATCAAATAAAAAAGAATTGGATATTTCACTAACTAAAGCTTTATTTATCCATTCATCTATCATGTTTACTTTGTAAGTACCAATCTACTTAGGACATATTTATGACGTATTAGAACCAGCTGTGTGATATAAAGTAAGAATAAGTATTTGGTATGCCTATGACAATCTTAGCATGTTTAAGGCATTATATTATTATTTAAGTATATTTTCCTGTTCTTATTCCATTTTATTTTTAATGTTACTTTAACAAAATATTCTAATTTGTGATTAATGAAAGAAAAATGTACAAAATATATATTATTGTATATGTTAATAGTTTATTTATTAGTTAGTTAAAGCTTACCTGTTCCTTTGCTAATTGGAACCACGTCTTCAATATAACCGGCAGTCTTGTGCTTTGATAATGTTTTGTTGTCTTAACACTTATAAAAATATCATCTAAAGTAATATTTTTCATTTGACCACTATCTAAAATATTTGTTTTTGTCACAGGCTCTATAGATAAATCAGCTACTTGCACTGACCGACTTTCTTGGAAGTTAAAATTCACTCCACCTTGATAAACAAGTAAACTGCTGTATCCTAAGGCGATAAGAAGGGCTGCAGCCTTAATTATCCTGCGCCCACCCATGGCTGAGCTGGCTGGCGCCACAGCGCCAATATACTTGGCTAAGTTTTGTCACTCATCTGTTGCACTTTGTTTTCGAAACACCAAACGGTTTTAGAACGCAAAAACACTTGTAACGACAGAGAACGGTTATAAACTGAATAAAAATGTAGCACAGGCGGTAAATACGCCCGCGCTTCCACAGCCCCTCCACGTGCTGTGAGCGAGAGGTCCAATAGTTCCGTCTCCCTCGCGCTAAGCTTACCTGCGCGCGCGCCGTCCGAACCGCCGGCAGCGACACGCGTGTCAATGGCTCACGTAATTGTTGCCTTCATCGGTGCATCTACATACATTGTGCAGATGTTTTTATATAGAAAACAGATAATCGGCTTTGCTTTTTAAGCTTTGATTTATTTGTGAGACTAAAATTCTTGGTTTCACATTAACATTCTTGATTAAAGTAAATATTTTTTTGGCTGATCGAACATGACATCAAGTTGCATGTTGTTCGAAATATTTCAATAACTTTTTTATATATTTATTTGAGCATATGATATTTATAAATTTGTAATATAAGGATGCAGACCTAAAACGATTAACTTAAATAGTGTCCATATAAAAAGTTTAAATATACTTTATATGATACATATTTTTTGTAAGTAGAGTAACATTGAGATTCTTTTTTTTAACATTTTTACGGTACTTTTACGGTATTTTTACGGTATATTGGAAGAAACTCCGTTATTATCGGCAGTGATTAAAATAACTCTTTTTATTATAAATTACTATTCAGTAGTTATAACAATACAATAAGGGCACATGGATATTAAAATGATAGTTTTAGGAATACAATGATACCACAAAGTTTACAAAGTTTCCAAACAGTTTGTATGTAAAGTATGACAACTTTGCTTTATATTTAATAATTCACCACTTTATGAATCTTAATTAATAACAATAATGAATCAAAGATAATAATTATTGCATATTTTCCTACTAATTTATTCAGTTTGAAAAGAAATCTTAATTAAATTATGTTCTAACAGAAACTTGTGATGTAACTCCTGTCCGGCAGCACGTACTTGTCAATAAATTTTTTATACGTAATTAACTATAAAGTAATATGGGAGTATTTTCGAAAGTGCATTATAAAAATATTGCAATAAATAATGCAGCCTGTCCGCCCATAAGTCTTTTTATGGCTCCAGATTTCATTAAGCCGATCTGTAGCTCGCTTGTAGTTTGTGATCAGCTAATTAGAAATCAAACCCACGTCGGTCAGTTTTTATAACATTTTTAATTGAAATTCATAACGCAGTAATGTTAACCAATCGCATTCTTCGTTCCAATTTTTACTAATTACTTCTGAAGCAGCTTTAAGCGATTATTATTATTACAAAAAATATTAGTTTGGTACCAGTGACTATTTCATCATCATTTTGAAATGTTAGTTAAGATTATAATTTTACAAAAGACTTTTTTTATACCAATAATATCAAAATGTTTAGAATTTTGTCAACTTAATATCTAGTTACATCTAAATGATTCGTAGTTTTATGAGTCCTGAGTGGAAAATAATACCAAGTAATTGAAATTTAACCGACTTCAATTTTACATTATTTAAATTAAATTTTACGCGTTATAAAGTTCAAATTTTAAATTTTTATTTATTTTACGAGTTTAATAATATAGAAACAATAAGTCTTTTGACGATTTTGATCGTTTAAAGTTCTACTTTGCTTGGCTTGAGAACTTATTGCTAAATGTGTGTTACCAAGGAATATCTTTTTTACTACATGAAGAAATCTTGTTTATGGATGCCTGGCGAAACGAGGACTCGGACGGGTTTTGTGGGACTCTCACACTGGCAGATGTAGGCCGTTCGAATACCCATTAAAATCATACTGTGCTAAAATAATTTAAGGTAACCAAGGTAACATAAATAAAATAAATTCTCTAGATGATTTATTTACTTATTTATTTTCCACTTAGAATCAATAAGATGATCACTTGTGTGCGTCAGATAGAGCGAACGGAGGAGTGTCAAAGGAGCCCAATTTGATAATAAATATCGAAAACTACACACTCCACGACTTAAAACTAAAGTTACGAGGGTTCCAAGCGCGGCCTGGTGAGAAGAGCCCACAACAAACTCAGCTAGGTTTCCCTAAACCTATGGTGATCACTTCACAAACGTATGCTGATTTACCTAAAGTTCTAACTAAGTGTATAGTATTGTTGTAATATAATTAACATTACATTTAATTTATAAGATATATATTATTTATAAGATTCTAAATATACTTATTTCCTTGTATAATAAGTTTTATTTCAAACTGAAAATTTAAATAAAAGATTTATTTACTACACGAACGATCAAACAGTAGTTAGAAAGCCAGGCTAATTGCGGAAGCTTGTAATGAGGATCGCATACGGTTAACGTGGGAACAATAACCGTTTAGAATCCATAAATGTATACACGCTTACGTTAACTCTCTTCTAACCATGTAAAAGTATCATTTATAATAATTTAAACGTTTTCAAACATTTGATAGATATTAATAGAAAAATTTTAAGCTTAGTCCTTTTTTGAAAAATTATAAATTTAAGTTTATCAATTAATTAATAGTGCATTAATGTGACTTAAAGTTATGAAATTTACCAGTGAGATTTAAAATATATATATATATATATATATATATATATATATATATATATATATATATATATATATATATATATATATATATATATATATATATATATATATATATATATATATATATATATATATATATATATATATATATATTATATATATATATATATATATATATATATATATATATATATATATATATATATATATATATATATATATATATATATATATATATATATATATATATATATATATATATATATATATATATATATATATATATATATAAGTTGAACACAGAAAACAAATATGTATCACAAATTTATGTCTAGCTTATTTCATACAAAATGAATAGGATACGACGGAAGATATAATTTTGTTTTTTTTATATGTTATATTTTTTTTAGCTAAATACCTAGCTAATCAGGAAATTGGTGCCAAATTTAAGTTTTGATTACGCAATGAAACGAAGCATATACACAATGTAAATATGTGCATATTGGTTGCGCTAGCTAAGAAGTTTTATTTATATTTCCTTGAAATAAAAAGGCTGTGTATCGGGATATTTTACATTAATTTTTCTTAAACCAAACATACAGATGGATGGATAACATCGGTTTTACGGCACACAATCCTAAAAATATATTATTATTTCGACATTCAAATCCATAACTTCCAATAAACTTCACCAGTAGTAGTGTAGCGTAAGAAGGAAACAAAAACAAATTACGAAAGTATTCAGTTGTATAAAAACATAGCTTGTTTATCCGGCGAAGCAATCTCGCGATTAAGTCATGTCAAAACTTGCCTTAGTAGTCCAGTGACGTGTAAAAACTAAATCACTCGTGCGATCTTCTTGGATCTAAACATAGCCCATATTGATATTGGGATGGAAGAATTAAATGTAATATTAAACGAAAATGTCATAATACTCAGAAAGAAGTAAAAATGAAGTACCTATGTATATAAATATAGATATCCGTTTTACATTTACGTATTCCTAGATTATATATCTGAGGTCTGTTTTGATTCTTACTATATTGTTGAATAGCTATTCAAATAATTTACTTAATTATAATAATACTTGTTAAATTAACAGCTGTGCCAAGTATTACTCGTCTCTCGGTGTACGGAGTTTTTAGCTGTTAAAGCTTATATTCATATAGCATATAATAGACTACAATCTTCAAATTCATTCAATCAGCTTTCAAATTTTTTTACTTATGTTGACTCCGGCATTTTGTGTCATTTTGGTTTTCACTCTGAAAGGTAAGTGCAAAAATAAAACTCGACTTATAAATATGAATAAAGTAAAAGTTGTGTAAAGGCAGGTAATCTCAAAGTACATATTATCTTTACCTTCCTTTTTAATTCGAGACACTAGATGCTGAGTGGTAGATTTGCGCTGCACTTTGTCGTACAAGAAAGGTTTAATTTAAGTTTCATTTCGGTGAAAATTCACATGAATATGCAAGGTAGTCTCGTATGTATTTGTCAATTTAGCTGCACTTGATGTCTCAAATAAAAGAACAAAATTACTATTAATATTTACTTATTTATTTATTTATAAAAGATATCATGTAAATGAGAAAAATATACAAAAGGCGATCTTATGGGTTTATAGCCGTCTCTTCCAGATAACATTTAGGGCGAAAAGAAATCTTTATATTAAAAAAGCTAGGTGAGAAAGAAATATACGTTATAACAAGTAAACATAAACAAATATATGATACCTATAAAACAATAAATAAGTTTAATTGAATTTACGGTATTATTTTTTATGTATATTTAATGTATTAAAAAAATCATTGTCATATTTCTTTATCATATTGACAATTTGTCATGGTGATGATTTTCGATGTTCGGAAATGCCCTATAACCAGATTAAGTGGTACATTACACGAGCCACTTATCGGCACTTGCGCCAATATACTGATTGGTGACGTCCGCGACGCTCGCTATTATCCAATTTGTATGCATATACGGCAACTGACATTGATCTCCGTTTGCTGTAATGGATTTATGGAAGACGGTCTTGTTTTATACATATATTATATAAATTACTTTTACAGAGGGCCTTGTTTAATATGTATGCCTAAAATGTTTTTATTTTAAGGTACATTTTGATAAGTATATCGACTATAACTGCACTGGTATAGGTTTAAATTAGGGCTTAATAGCAAAAAGCTTGTTATTCCATTTATTTTCCTAAAATTCTTTACTGTCATAGCTGCTAAATTATGAAATTCTATTCCTATTAAGATCAGACGTACTAAGAGAGAGCTTTTTTCAAAAAAATATTTATTTTATTTTTGTTTTTGAGATCTACAGTGGTATGTGATATTACTATATACTATTTCCAATTTACTTGCATGCAAGTAAGACAAAGGTTATGGTATTTGAAAGAGACGAGGAAAAGACAGAATGCAAGATTTCCGTGAATGGAAAATTATTAGAACAAGTGAATGACGTATTATACTTGGGAAGTATGTTAAGTAGAGATGGTAGATACGAAATGGATGTGGAAAGACGTGTTGCTGCCGGTAACAGAATGAACGGTGCCTTAGCTGCGTTGTTGAGACGGCAGAACGTCAGCGTTGCTGCACGTTTGGCCGTACACAATGCAATTCTGGTTCCGACGCTGTTATATGGCAGTGAAACGTGGATATTACAGAAGAAGAATGAAAGAAAGATGAATGCTGTGGAAATGCGATCTCTTCGAAGGATATGCGGAATCAGCTTACCTGACCGAATCCACAACGAAGAGGTACACAGGATGGTAGGTACCAGCGAGGATGTCACAGTAAGAATGAAGAAGAACGTACTCAGATTGTTTGGGCACGTCGAAAGAATGAGTGACGAAAGAATGGTAAATAAGATATACGATGGAAAAGTGAGTGGTAAGAGAGGTAAAGCGAGACCTCGGTTGACTTTCGAAAACACAATATCGAAGATACTGGAGGAAGGTCTCGTAAAAAGCATGAGGATTCCCCGGAGAGCATGTATGAAGAGGTTAATGACAGTGGACGAGGCGGAAGAGGTATGCAGAGAGCGCGTTCTCTCTGACTACCCCGCTAGGGATAGAGCAGGAAGTTATGTATGTATGTATTTCCAATTTAGTAAATGTATGTTTTTTATATATTTCATGTGTTGTTAAGTGTATATTTTATTTTATTTGAATTTCAATCATGGTGAAAAAACTTATGACACTTTAAATTTAAGAATTAGAAAATTGTTCATTACAAAAAAAATATTTGTGCATTGACATATTTTCTAACTAAAATTGCATTTGTTCATATTACTGTAGCCCTATGGAAATTAGTATAATTTATTTTCCTTTAGAAAACTCTAAATTGTGAAAACTCTGAATTCTCACTTTCGAACTCGGGCTTTAGCACTAGCTAGCTTAATAAAGCACTTCAAGTTAAACGGCATTGATAGATCTTAATTACAGTGTGTTTAGATTCATTTTCAATACATTTCGCAAACAATGTGTACAGCATTTTTTTTACTTATTTTACTATAATATATATTTATTCTAACACCATAATCACAATCAGCTTATACTGTAAGAAATATAGTACAATCTCATATATAAAGACTCGTAGCATAGTAAATTATGATAAATGAAAATATTCGTTACAAATTGTTCCATAGTTTTTAATAATACTACACGTATACGTTAAGCTATAAAATTAATTTATTGGAAGTGAAATAGAATGAATTCGGGCCAAAACAGGAAGGCCCTGCTGTGTTGAATACTTTAGGTCAGATACACATTAGAAATTACCTTTGATTTCTATTTTTTTTATAGCTTCACGCTTTTATCCCGCATATAGCAGGGTAGGCAGAGGGAACTGCAAGAACCATATGAACCTAGTGTTAAGACACTCCGTTGCTTAGTCCCTGCTTTCTCCGTCCCCGCTTTCCGCCTTACTCGAGGCATTGCGTGTTGAGTGGCGGAACTCAACACCGCGCTTTGCCTAGTTTCTAGAGCGTAGAAAATGGAAATAGAAAAATCCATCTTATCCGAGTGGGAATCGAACCCTCAAACCGTCGCGTTTACAGCCAGATACTCAACACAAACAAAAAATGTAATAGAAATTTAATTACACAAATAAACAAGTTATACAGGCCTAAATATATTATGAAATATAGATTATGAAGTTCCGCGCTTTATATATTTCATAGTGGGATTATATTTCTACTGAAATTTTAACAGATCATATACTTAATATTTATAATTCATAATTTTTTTTTAATTTATTTTAATTATAATAAATAAATATAAGGCCATAATATTGTGTGAACATATCCTAATCAATTTGACCCCAAAAACTAACAACCCCATGGGAAGTCGATAGTTAGTGTCACCTTTCACAGAACCGATCATTTATATGAATCTAAAAGCGTTTAGCTATCTGTCAAGGAAACAAGAGAAACACTGTTATTATTCTTACTAATGGATATCTTTCGTGTATAATATTAATTTTAAATTACTTAAAATTATATTTTACAAAGCCGATGTCCATATTTAAAAGTAATAAATAATTTCCTGGTTTTAGCTCGATTTCAAGACATAACGATTGATAGGCAGAGCTCAAAGCAGCGTTTTGTTTTATCGAAGCTGAAAATTCATAATTCATAATTCATTCCTCCAACTAGGAAATGAACCCACACTCACTCGCCATTTCATTGCTCGTTTTGGACTGTAAATTTGATTTAACATTTGGTTTATTACTAATTATGAATACGAAAGTGTCTGTATGTCTGCTATTTTAACGCCTAAGCTGCCATACGGTTTTTGAATTATTTTAGTATAAACCAAATTTGGAACAGAATGTAAGTTAATTTTTAACCCAATAAAAGTTATGCATAATGTTTTATTCAAATACTATGTAGATAGGTTATAGAATATAGGATATATTGTCGGAACGGGACGGGATGGGCTGCAAATGCGGTCAGCTCGATTACGCCAAACATCGACCTCAGATTCTTCATTTCCATAAAAAGAAGCTCCTGAATGTTCCGAATGTTAATGCTGGCCAACATTTGCTCCCGTATAAAAGAATAGGTTAGATCATGGTCCTATATATCAGCCCCTTGAGTTTGGGTGGTATTCTGCGATCGCAGACTACACCAGCGAAATTCTGCCATTTCTATTCTAAGCACCGCGTCATGGTAACAAAATATACAATGTTACATGAGGTTTCGTGGTTTTTTTTATGTCTTTTTTATTCAGCTCATGGCGGGGTTGACAGAGGGAACTGCAGGAATCATAGGAACCTAGTGTTAAGACACTCCGTTGCTTAGTCCCCACTTTCTTCGTCCCAGCTTTCCGCCTTTTTCGAGGCGTTGCATGTAAGTGGCGGAACTCAACGCCGCGCTATGCTGAGTTTCGTAGTTTTAAGGTTAAGGTTTCGTAATTTTAAATAAAAATACTATTTAATTCAATTTTAAACAACATTTTATAATTTAATATGGATTTAAAACTATGCGTTAAGAAACTAGCTAGCTCCAATTAGCTCGATTCCCTCTCTGGATAAAGCGCAGTGTTTAAATCCTCAAATGAAACGGAGAGAGGAAATTGTCTTTACACTAAGTTAACGTCAAATTTAAAAAAAAATTGTTAAAGAAATCATTCTTTAATAGCTACCAATCTACAATTTTGTAACTATTAAACTGATCTATTTTATATTGATAAGAAGCTTATAAATATCTCACATAATACATATCAAAATAATCGGAATAAGGCATTAAAATATTTCTAAGTTAATCTCGTATATAACTGACTTACGTCTGTCAGCCTAACATCACGTTAATACTACCTTAGTGAGTACGGTCTTAATAGTGTCGTGCGTATTTCGTCTTATTAGAAGTTAATGTTATAGATTTAATGCGATTACAACACTATGACACGGGCAAGATGAAAATTACTATATTTAGAAGTCCATGATTATCCAAATGGAGCTTGAAAAAATATATTTTTTTTTAAGAAAATCATCATTTATATGTTTATCCAATTTGTTCCTGGATTTTTTTATTTTACTTTAATTATTTACTCAATGGTTCAAACGTAATGAGAAATTTAATCTCGTTAACCACAAAATGCAATATGCAAATATTAATGTGCAATAAGGTACATCATGTATCAATATTAAATAATAAATTTTAATGTAGAGATTAAGGTCACTCGGTTTATGCAAGTGTTACGAAGATTAATAATAACAACATTAAGTAATACTTAATTATACATAAAATCATACCAATTGAACTTAAGTGCATTTTTAAATAACTTATATGCAACAGTGGCCTTAGATTGTATATGAATTTAAAATATTAGGAGTTAATTTTAATTATTATTTCTTGGTTATTTGATATCTATTTTGTTAATATTTTTCTACAGGATATATTTATGAAACAAATCCAGAGAATTCATTAAAAATGCTTTCTAAACATATAATATACTCGTATATATATTTTTATTGCTTATTATTCGAACACTTATGTTACAGTATAATATAACACCTAGCCTGCCTTCAACATGTTACTCAATATGTCTAATAATAAGATTGAAAATTTTACAAAAAGTAAGCATTAACAGGTAAATAAGTCTGTTGTAATATTTATTAATCAATCCAACCACGCACTAAAATAAAATAAAAATTTAAATATAAAAATTTAAACGTACTACGACGACGTCAAAATTACACGCGTAACATTCCTAAAAGAAATTTGACGTTGTTCGATAAGAAAATAGGGCTAAATATAAAGCAATCGACATGGAAAGCACACGACGAACGATTAGCGCTCCTGTTGGAGCATCCGGGCGTCTCCAAATCATTACGCTCGTAAAAACAAAGAAAACGCGTTTAAGTCGAAAATGAGGAGGAAAAAAAGAGAGCTAAAAAAGAACCTTCGTGCGGCCAAAGCGTTAGGCGATAATTATCTTAGTCACCAATTGTCTAAGGCGCTACGGTCAACTCTGAAAATAATTCAGGGTATATCGAAACAGATCGCGGAACAATGTTAAAATTTCAATCGGTCTAAACACGAGGTAGCTTTTGATAAAAATCCTTTTGAGTACTCAAAAAACATTTTTAAGGAAGATAGAGGTAAGCTTCTCTTGACCAATGAGGCAACTTATGAACATTATAGAAGCACGTACGAAGTAGCTAATATAGAAAGACTATATAAGGATCCAAATAAACAACGACCTGAGATTCCTCACACTGACTTTCAAAGTGACCCACTAACTTTAGAGGAAATAAATAAACAAATCAAAAAGAAACCATCTAAATCAGCTCCAGGTCCTGATGGTATCCCCTATACGAGTATAGTCAGGTTTGACCGAACTCACTTAATCATATGGTGGTAATGCTAATGCTGTGACACAGATGTACTAGTTGGGTAGCTTATTTACGCTGCAAAAAATCTAATAAGTCAATTCAATCAATCTAATGGGAAAACTGACCGGAGATCTGCGTAGTTTTTTTTGAAAGTGAATTATTTCTTATTTTCTATTATAACGTTACAGTTGTTGTGCGGTTAGCCTGCAGGCGTCGCCCTTGCCGGCGGTGTCCTGCAAGACGTGCTGCTGTACGCGAGTCGTCGGCCTGGCACGCTGAGCTCCAGAGACGTACTGCTGTACGCGAGTCGTCGGCCTGGCGCGCTCAGCTCCAGAGGCGTGCTGCTGTACGCGAGTCGTCGGCCTGGCGCGCTGAGCTCCATAGGCGTGCTGCTGTACACGGAGCGTCAGCACTGCGCGCAGCTCTCCAGTGTGCGCGCTACTGTACGCGGTGCGTCAGCACGGCGCGCAGCTTTTCAGTGTGCGCGCTGCTGTACACGGAGCGTCAGCACGGCATGCAGCTCTCCAGTAGGCGCGCTGCTGTACGCGAGCCGTCAGCATGGCGCGTAGTATCCAGACATCGTGATATGTACATGTGGCTTAGGCCTGCCGGGTGTTGACCCGGGAGTCGTGTTTACGAATACGACTCAGCTGTCATACTAGTTCACTTTGCCGACGTGGGAAATTGCAAGTTCGAGTTTGAGTGAGATTTTTGCAAGAAAATTTATGGTTATTCTTGAATGCGGAGTGGTTTTATCTCTGTCGCGAAAGCTTTTATATGAGGGCCTTGTTTGTGTGAGGAATGACAGAATAGGCAGCATTGTATGTTGTCGTGCTTTATTAATGGTTCATTTTGTATACAAATTGTAACGAGGACAACCGTAAATCTGCAGGAGTTACGAATGCTACTACGGCAGCTGCCACAGTGTAGCAGCAGACGCAATGCAGCCGAGGGCAGTGCAGCAGCAGATGCCGTGCAGCCGAGGGCATTGTATTTAAACGTTGAGGATTCAGATATATGCCTTTTGAAATTTGCCTAAGAGTCACGTGTTCATTCTTTCATTAGTGTGGAATAACATCCCAAAAAATAATAAAACTTTTAAGAATATCCCTTAAGGACAAAATATAAGATATTAAGGTTCAGTTGTCATATTTATTTATTGTAAGGTTATATTATATTAGATTAAAGAATTCTAACTATTCTCGTTTAAAATTAATCCTCATATCTGATCTCTTTTCTACTCTAATTTTATTACGAGATCCTTGGGTACAATTTTATTCTTAAGACGCTATCATTGAATAAGTAAAAGGCGAGTGATTTATGAGATGGGATGTCCAATGCTATCTTGATTTCCTGTTAAAATGCGTAAAAAATTGCTTGGAACCATTAAATTATGGTATTTTATAGAACATTTTTCACCATATTTTATCATATTTTATATATAAAATAAATCGTACATACTAACAAAAGTAATATACTAGTTATTTTCAACTTTCATCCTGTTTGGAATAACATGTTTGTCTCCACAAAGAAAAATTGCTCACGAAGGTACTTGGTCATTCTTAAAGGAGGTCTGAAGCGTAATTCAATTGCCATTTTATAAACTTAGATATCAGACAGACTGTCTGAACTACGATTACAAAATACACGTGTCCTTTGTGACTCTTTCAAAAGTTATATAAAACTTGACTATTGTAGAACTTATAAATGTAAATATTATAGCTTTCGTGGCATAACGGTACAACAAAGGAGTATAAATGCAATGGTTATGAGTTCCATTCCTGTGAGATGAAGATATATTTGTTTTTAATTTTTCTTGCTATGTTAATGACACCAAAATTAGAACAGAGTGTCTTAAGTGGGTTTTTGTGCCTACTTTGTTGTAACAAGTCGTATTGGTATTATGTACTAATATAGGTACTATATCATAATTGGAATCATTATCATATCATAATTACAGTGTAAAGCTCTCGTGTCTTGTCAAATTTATGAAGTTTAAAATTTGACTTCATGTATCTAAAGATTTTGTGCAGTAATTTTGTATAAAATGGAGTAACAAATTTATATTCGTAATGACTTTTTTCTGGGATATACCAATTACTCTTAACATCTAGACTATCGCGGACACACAACGTGTTTCATAATTTAAAAGTATTAACGGCTTTATTCATATAAAAAATCTACAGAAGATTTTAAGCATTGATTAGTTAAAATGCTCTACAAGCTTATAGAACGTTCGATAAAATTATGTACCTATTCATAAACGGAGCGTTTATATAGAATAGGTACATAATTTTATCAAACGATAAACCTTTCGTAACTAAAGTGTTGCTAATATAAGTAGGTACTTATAAGTTCACAATGTTGGGAACATTATATTGAAGTTGGTCGACTTGTTGCCAAACACATCGACTTAGTGTGGCCATAGAAAATGTTACTTATTAAAATTAAGTTGTTGGCTATGGCTTGACATATACCGGCTTGATTTACGTCATTGTTACCATAAAAAGCACGAATTTTTATTTTATTTTATTTTGGCTTATAGATTTACTTGTGTTTTAAAAAATGATATCGAAAGCAGTAAAACTACAAAGAAGTGAAATTTTGTTAGAAGAGGATAAGTATTACCTATACGTATTTGAGCAACGTAATAGTCATGATTAAATATACTTGGCCCTAGACGACCCCAATATCTGATGAAAGTAAACACATGGATGTCTACATCAATATATATGAGGATTATAATAAATGTTCCCGTTATTTATTAAATTGATCAATTTTGTAAAATTCTCATCACCCGAAGAGAACGAGTCGTCCCATTTCTTATTATTATCAATAATAATATTGTTAAAAATTAAATATAGTTAATAAGTATGTAAAGAAGTCGATTGTAATATTGTTTTGTTTACAAAACTAAAATTGACACTCTTGACGACTAGGGACTCGACGACGACATATCAATGCTTATACTAATCAGCTATTATATGAATCGGCCATCTTAGGACGTTATAACACTGTTACAGTGGGATTCTCGATTCTATAACTTTATATTAAGTTTATAGAACAGATTGATTTTCGAAAACACAGTATCAAAGATAAAGGTCACGTAAAAAGCACGAGGACTCCCCGGAGAGCACATATGAAAAGGTAAATGACAGTAGCAGAGGTGAAAGAGGTATGCAGGGACCGCAGCGTTTGGCTTATGTATTAGCAATAAAATTCTGTTATATATAACGTTTTTTGACAATCTTACTATAGTGAGTTTTTATGAACAAGGCCGTAAGATTTTAGCTTGAAAGCATCATACTATTTGGAGAAAACAACACCATGTGATGAAAATGAAGTATTCTTATAAAGTCTCCGTTTTTAATACTTCCTCCATATTTATAATATAAAACTGAGGAGTTTGTTTGTTTGCTTGAATGCTAATCTCAGGAATTATATTCCCACACAATGGTGTAAATTACAATTATTGAGGAGGGCTATAATCCTTAAATATAGAAGTAATTTATACAGTGAAATATCTATTAAAACATTGCGAACCAGCTCTATTGTCATTTTTTAATTTTCAGTAATCTAAACTAGAAATTTGAGACATTCTAATTTAGATTTGTCCATACAATAGCTATGAATAATAAGAAAAAAATTGAATCAAGCAATAAAATGCGATACAAACTACACAGCTTTCAATGAAGTTTCCCATTATATCAAAAGCTTATCAAAATTAATAGTACCACAGGCAAGGTATTAAAATAATTTAAAATCTTATATATTGAAGATAAATGTTTACGTTAAAAAAAACCAACACCAAAACTTATATTTACAATAAACTGTTAAGCTATTCTATTGGAAAGACTTATGAAGTAATAGATTTTATTTAAATATAATAAAATTTAATTATCGTAACTCGAAAGCTAGGAAACTGAGTGTTAATCCATTATTTATTGGTTAAAAGCTACGAGACTCGAGTAGTGGACCATGTACGCTATCAATATTGAAATATTGATCGTACGTATTATTCATGACAATCGAAATGAAATTATCGATAAACGCTATTATTCGATTGAAAGTTATCGATAAATCACATCTTATTATACATTTACTAACATTATTTTTTAGAATTAGTATGCATTATTGAATTTTGTAAATGATTTAAGTAAATAAATAAGTCTATTATAAATCTATTGGCCTGTACGGGCTCTTGAGACGTTTGTAGACATTTATATATAATAGTTTTCTTTTATGTAAAAATACTGAAAAATAAATTATATGATTATATAATTAAAAAAAGAAGAACAAAAAAATATGTCTGCATTATTCAATGATAAAATATAAGCAACTTCTATACTTAATATAATATTTATTATATATTATAGAATCGCGATATCTCAGGAATGGTAACTGTTAGGAAAAAAGTCATTGATACCATTTTTGTAGATAATTTTAAGATCTACAGCTTTGGTTTGAAGTTTTTATTGATAAAACTTACCATTTTCAAGCAAAATCCAAATAACCTCAAATTTTGACCTTTGACCTCGAATAACTTTTTAAGCACATATAGGATCGATGGGGACTTTTAAAATTTGATTCGTAATGGTCAACTATAGGTCTTCACCAATATTTGGCTTTCCGGGAATTTTTGTTATTTTACCACTTTTTTATGTCTAAATTGACCGGACTATTGTTTATAATTCATTTTTGAATATTTTTATATTTAAAAATGTGAACATATTACTATATTTATGTTACATAAGTAATCTATAAATTAAATTTTTATTCTGTACAGAACATGAAAATTGTTTGGTTTATAGATCACTTGTTACTTGGCTTAATTCGCATAAAGCAGAGCAGTTAACCTAGTGTCTGAACACTCCGTTTAACGTTTCCCGCTCGAGTTCGACACGTTGCAAGACTGGTATCTTTTTTTTAATTTTTTCATATATTTTCTCTATTTTATTGTATAAAATATTTCAAAATGAATATGTTACATATATAGAACTATTAATTTTATTACATTAAATTCACTTGCCAATACTGTCAGATCTCACCTACTTCAAGAACAACCATATATCGTAGAAAGTATGCCACGTCATATGGATCCGTGTTACGAGTTATCTCTGATATAAAAGTTATAATTTAAAAGAGTATGAAAAAAATACATTGATAAAGATTTTGCTCCAAATATACGAGTATGTTACACGGTAAGCTATTGCTAATAAATTTAGCTAGGCGCATAAATTCTGAATTTTAACAATTCAAAAATTTTATTATACACTATTTATAGCAATTTAGGTACAGATAAAATAATGGATATACACTATTGCTTTACTATAGCACCAAATTTAATGTATATTTTATGTATTACGATTTGTTTGGTGTAATTCAACTCCGCGCTTTTCATGTTGAAGAAACTGAAACGAATCATTATGAAAGTCAAACCCATATATATTCGCGTTTAAAGTCAAATACTGCGTCTCTGCGCCTCTATAACTTTAGAATGTTTCTACATTCATAGCCAAAGAATTTAGTTTAGTTGAATTTGTTTAGTATTTTAATATTTTTTGTTAGCCTACTTCAATACAGATTATTAAAACATCCTATAATTTATAAATATTATGTAATGGTTATAACTGATTCTACTATTTAATCATACAGAGTCACATAACTGGAATATCGTAATTCTAGATTGCTTTTAATTATCCAGCAAAATGTAATATTTTAACTCTTGTAAAAATAAAAGAAATTCAAAATATACTTGAAATTATACAGTGTTTTTGTTTTAGATAATGCATTAAACGTAACAATTGCAATTAAATATTACAAGGCGCATGATTTTTTTCGGTTTTTAATGTTTGTACTAAAATAACTTAAATATTATAAACTTTATCTCATTATAATTTTAGTTGTACTATAAGTAATATTTGATATGTTGGAATTCTTGTCTTATATATATATATATATATATATATATATATATATATATATATATATATATATATATATATATATATATATATATATATATATATATATATATATATATATACAATTTTATTGTACTAATTTAGCAATGGTTTGAAAGAAAATATTTTTTTTTCTCATAGTAAATACACACACAGGTAAAATTCTTACCAGTTCACCGTTTTACACTCTGCGTCTGATTTCCAGACACTGTTTTATGTTAAGCGATAGTCATCACTTAAGTAAATAACGCTATATGTCGTGTCGTAACTATATGTCGTGGGCAATTGCTGAATAGGGGGTACATTATGATATGCCTGGGCAAATTAATCATGTTCTTACATAACTTAAACTAAAAAATATTCCTACCGAGTAAGTATGAAGTATTGTATTCTGGATAAGTATCATTTAACAGTAGGTTTTATTATATTGTTTTTGAAAATAATTAGTTCAATATTTTTTTCTTCTTTTAGCTTCTTTTGAAAATAATTAGTTTATTAGATTTTTCGTTTTTTTTTTTTTTTACTTTAGGGTAGGTAGAGAAGACTGCAGGAACCATGGGAACCTAGAGTTAGCATTCGTCGTTCCTCGCTTTCCGTTTTATCAAGGCACTACATGTTGAGTGGCGGAACTCAACGCCGCACTTGCCTAGTTACGAGGGCGAAGAAAATGTAAATGAAAATGTTCGTGCCCTACAGACAACTCACAATAGAAACGTTTCAAAATAATCTAAAAGAACTCGATTTCATATAAATCTTTACTTCCTACAATTTTAAATTGTGTCAATAGGAAATAAAAAAAGGCTTTATAACGATTATAAATTGATTTCTATTATATTAGAAATATTTGAGATCCACCTTAGAGACCTTCTTAATACTAATATTTTTATCTTAATAAATAATATGTATTTTTCTCAGTTATTTAAACAAAAAATACTTAAAAGGTAGCAAAGTTATTTCATTTAGAATATTGTTTTCTTTCTAATAAAGCTATAAAATTATAACATTCAACCTCAATTCTATACTTTTATTTTGCTTAAAATGTATACTTTTGTAAAACTTAAATATATAATTTTGTTTTCTTTTCATTACAAAATAATTATTATATCAAAAGAATTGTAACTTTAATGATTGTGCCATTAGTATGATAATAAAGAATATTAATTCACGCCCCAACAACATTATGTATTGTATAGACTGACAATTCATCGCCTTTTTGATCTTGATATCAAAGCCGCCTTCCGCCCGCAAGTGTCATTTATGAGGAAAAGGTAAAATCTCCCTAAGATTTTACGTGAGCGTCGCTTAAAAATGTCAAAAAAAGGCTCCTAATGGTGGTATATTCAGAATATCCCCCTTAATTTTCCCCCTCTACCCCCTTAGGATTAACGAATTCTATTTTTACTTTATCAAAAAGGGATTAAGTTTAAAAAATAGCTTATTTATTATTACATTTGTTTACTTTTCGATGGAAACAACAGTTCTTAAAGCTCGTGATTACTTACTATTTTGCATATTACTTATTTTTGTTTTGTTCTATTATGCCTAATGTATTTGCGGCAGAGCTTGACGTCACGTTGCGTCCTCGATTTTTCTATCAAGCGAGGGGCATCGGGTCACATCGGATCCCGCCGGTTTGCAAATGCCCTGCGCATGCGTTAAAATTGCGCCAATTTTGCATCCAGCGGCCTCTACCGGCACTTTCAGTCTTCTTCCGCCACGAAAGAGGGATGTTGCGTCGGCTTAGACTGCATCGCACGAAGTATACCACAAATTTGAAAATGCATCCGAGAAATGTCATCGGGTCGGAATAAAAATATTTTAAAGAACCGCGTTCGCTCGTCAACTGATGAATACAAATTATTACTAACAATAAGTGACGTTATTTATTAATAATAATGTGTTACATTTTTAAATAATAATATAATCTAAGATTCGCGTAGTTGCTGTGGCCGTCTCTATTGTGGTGTGCATAACCTTGACACGCTGCCGCGCTAGCTACAACCTTGTTTTCAATTGCACTCTCTTTAATCTTGACATTTGCAAACACGGAAGCTGTTGTATTGAGTGGGGTAAAATTAAATATGATGTGTTCGTGATTTATAAAGTATACTTTTATATGAACAATGATGACTTTAAGGATATAATGGGCACGTAGAGCTAAATAGTTTAGGAAATCGCTGATAAATTAGAAAATAACAATTGGGTAACATGATTTTGTGACCGTAACGGTGAATTGGTGTGAGCAAAATGAAAATTATAAGAGGTAAGGCCTTCATTTTAATTATTTTATATAATATTAAGCAAATTAAATTTAGTTTTTAATAAATATATGTTATACAAATAATAAAGAACGTTCTACGTAATTAAATTTAGACATGTAAATTATTTATGGGAACGTAAGGATATTTTCCCAAGAGATATCTATAATTTAATAGAATTTAATCAATTTACGAATTGCAAAGATTAAGGGATGTTCTGCAGTGGAACTCAAAGATCTAATGGATGGATATGTAGTAATTAAAAAAAATTGAGACCACTGTGGCGCAGTGCGACAGTGTCCTACCAAAGCGTAAATTCAGTGGATGTACATGGGTTCGATCTCATATCGGTATAATTCAACATTTTAATTCCCTCACTTTATAAAGCCTAGGTATGTTTAAGTACTGATAAAAAAAGAAATAAGCAAAATCTTGTATATTTGCTAGCCTTAAGTGATATATTCAACTATTTAATACCTCTGTCGTACTACGACAACGTCGTTTAAGTATTATAAGCCTAAAATAACATTTTGTTAGGGCAGTGTGCTCAGAGACGTTGATTTATCCCATGAGATAGTAAATTGTGTGTCGACAGAACAGTTTGAACAATTAAACAGTTAATAGAAATATTATAAATTAGTTTTTAGAAATGGTGAACTATTTAAGTTTGACCTTAGTTTTTAAGTAGGATAATATTAAAAGAATATAAATAGATTATAAGAAATTAATAAAAAAATAATTTTAGAATATTTTAATATACACACTGAACAGCGAACATTTCCATACCCATAGAAGAGGTAGAATATAGATTTTTATGTATATTCTTTCTTCTTGAACAATAATAATTAACACACGTCATTAATTTTAACAAATAAAAACGATAAGCAAGCACGACTAAAATTCAAATTCATTAATTACATAACCTGAAGGCAAATTGTTTATTAACCACAAAGCATATATGCAATATTGTATTAAGAACGGATGAATTCTACTGAGAATATACTACTACCTATATATTCTTACTATATATGTTTATAATATATATGGAGCATATAAATTATACTATATACATACTAATACTATGCGGTTAACCAAGCAAAATTAACCAAAACCAGGAATAAAATACTTATATTAACTTAAAACATTGCATTTGTTACAAATTGTGTTTCTATAGAGATGATATTGAAAGACTTCGTAAGCGATTCTTCACAAACAGTATTATTATGTCTTCGAAGTAACAAATAGCAATATTTTTTTAGATAAAAAAAGTTTCACATTTAAAGGTGCTTCTCTTTATTACACAATATTGATTCTGGGGAATAATGTCTCTTAACAACAAACACAACTTCGATTCACGCCTTGTTTATATATTGTGTTTAAAAGCTGTATATTTTGGTCGACTATATCATTTCTATAAGGCCTGCTTCCTCTACAAGGGAGTATCTATGTAGTTCTAACTGTTAAACGTCTAAATATTAACTAAAACAATTTTCAATTTTAATTTCATCTTTCGCTTCGCTCCGACAGTCTCACAGCACTAAAAGCATCAGAAAGTAATGTGTGTTCGGCTGTGGGGAACATGAATATTTTTCATTTTTTTCGCTTTTTTAAAAAGACGTTTTGACAAAGACAGTCCGCGTTTAGCTGCGCGACAAGCAAACAAAGTGTTTTAACTCTGCGTTCCCTTTTTCTACTATCCTGGCTTCTACATACTGCATACTGTATGATGCATAGCCTAAGCTAAATTAAGCTAAAGCTAAGCTTAAGCCTTAATAAATAATGTTTACTAAACAAATGCGTCCATATGTTGTATGCTATCAAGGCCAAAACACCTGTTTCATTTCAAATAGGTCACCAATAACATGACGATGACGATAGTTGTAATCAATACTGCCTATACATACGTACATTGTTTTAGTTTTAGCGTACAATGTGCACATTGCCTTAGATTAAACTACAATTATCTTAGTTGTCAGTTCTGAGTCTACGGATGTGAACAATCAAGTGGCACGAAGAGGGAAATATGTTGTAACTGTCTCTTGATTCCATGCGGTATTACGAGTTGTTTGAGGAATGTTCACTTTGCGTGTTAATATTTTTTTAAAATATTCACGTTTTATCCCGTTTATTGCGGAGTAAGTAGAGAAAATGGAGTATTAAGACACTCCGTTTATTAAATTTGAGACATTGCGTATTTTCTACTATATTGAAGAAATGAGAAAAAAATTATTTCACCGTCACGTAATGATGTCACATTCTCCCAAAGCTAATAAATATGTTCATTTAATTAGAATTTGATTTTCATCACTCAATGTAATCGTTACTAAATAAGCCACAGATTTCTTATAATTTGGTGCTTGCTTACATTTTAAGTGCATTATCTTATAATTTGGTGCTTGCTTACATTATAAGCGCTAAATAATATATACTTTTGACAGCATCCTCACAGAATAACGATCTATCAATTTACGCCCGTGGGATGATTAATAACAGTAAACCTAATCATGTGGAGCCTTTAATCATTGTTTGTACAAAAAAAAGAATAATATATGTGTATTTTGTATTTTATTGTTGTATAATTGTTTAGTATTAGACTCGTATCTAAATCAGTAGAATGAATACGGGTCACTAGCATTAGTTCTAATGTTTATTACCAAAATATTTTTAATTATAATTAATATTTATGCCATTACGCCTTCCGTAAACACATTCTAACTACCAAGCCCCGACGCTAAAAAGCTAACGTTAAATGCCTATTAACGAGTTTCAATACGTATGAATCACATTCACATGGAAATATTGAAAATTTACCGTTGAACCATTTCGTATGCGTTATTAAAAATAATCCGAGAGCTAAAGAGATTTTCTCTATATATTTTAAATTGCATTCGCTTGGCCAACAAATGTAGGTACTTTGGGAATAAAATTTTAAAGAAGCTTAGCTGAATCGATCGAAATAAAGATGTTTATTCCCGGAGGTCGAGCAAATGAGGCGAGAGCACAGTTTAGCCTTTATGTGCCATTCCAATTTATACTGTGGTGGTAAAAAGACAATCTCAAGACAATCTGTTTTCTCGCTCCGCTGAAAGAACAAAGCCTTGTTTTTTTTTCTCTTTAATTTATCGATTACTTTTTACGGTTTCGAAGTACGTTTTATATCATAACATTTATGAAAAGTTGTTGTAAAGTTAACATATGTTTTGAAATATTATAACATAATATTAAAGTTCTTAATTTCCTGAAAATTCATAGAACTTATTCAGTATATAATTTAAGTAAACAATTCAGTCCTTACAAGATTAATATACGTTAGTATTTCCAGGGAATCATTTCTCATAGTAAAAGTTTAAGAGCATATAGTTTATTTACATGTATGTGTATGTATACCTCGTTAATGAATTTCATGCTTTTAAAATGGTGGTACATTAAGCCTACTCGGATAATCGCCTATTACTCTTTATAGTTCTCTTCCATTAGGTTTTATTTTATGCTCAAATAAAGTAAAGAACGATTATTTTGTTGATAAGTGCTCATGAAAATTACATGAAATTGAAATTAGTGACACTGTACGGTATCTTTACAGTTTCTATTCGTGATATCTGTTAATTTAAAAAAAAATCTTAATATGGCTAAATGAAGTGTATTGATTTTTTATATTAAATATTATAAGCTTTTATTAATGGAGATCTACAGGCAATGCATCCAAATGGGAACAGAGTGTTTCAACACACACTGTTCCTTCTACTTAAGGTTCCCTCTGTCTACCCTGTGCTTTTGCTTCTTAGTTTCACTTATAATCTAATTTAAGAGATATTGTTTATTAAGTGGATGTAACAACGCGATTTGTCTTCGAGATCCGGTATCCTTTTCTTTCCTTCGAGTCGAATCGAAAATTATCACGTTTGCAGCCAGCTTATAATATATAACATATAAAATAGAATTCTAAAATATACACATATATATATATATATATATATATATATATATATATATATATATATATATATATATATATATATATATATATATATATATATATATATATATATATATATACATATATATATATATATATATATATATATATTATATATATATATATATATATATATATATATATATATATATATATATATATATATATATATATATATATATATATATATATATATATATATATATATATATATATATATATATATATATATATATATATATATATATATATATATATATATATATATATAGAAATACCAAGTGAATGATTAGATAAAACAATACGTTTATTTGATCTTTTTGTAACATGTTTCCAATTCTATTAAACAACGTCTACATAAAATGTAACACATATAAAATTTAGACATTAAGGTCTCGTGAAGATCAAAAAGATGCCTTGAATAAGACGCTTTTATAGACATGTCTATAAAATTTATTACTAGATAGATAAGGTCAAAAACCTGTGACAAATGTCTGGGATTTTGACCTTTGTTAGGTTCACCTCTTGTGTCCTTTATGACTACAAACGATCTTATCTCGTTCTAACAGAATCTATTGTTGAAAATTCGTAGCTACTCGTAGAACGTAAATGTTTTAAAATTGAAGCAGTAAAAGTCCTCATTAAACTAAAATAGCTTTCAAGTTTTTCTTAGACTCTACTTAACTTACTATATTTGAATTAAACTAAATCATACATATTTAATCGTGAGGTCGATGCGAAAGACAGCGTTTGAATTTAAAAGCGACGATTTTGTTTAGAGTTCAATCGGAAAATAAATAATTTTCTTTTTATAAAAGTCCGGCGTTAAGTTACGTCATTTAATAAACTATATTTAGCATTTAGAATAAGAACGAAATGTTTTAGCTTTTTGTTTTTAACACAACATTTTGACATGTTGAATACAGATTGAAGCCATAATGTGGGTGATATTACAGAATTCACATGCATTTTTAAATTATTTATAAAATATACTAAACAATTAACAAGTAGGCTCTTCTTGTTGCGTTCTAATTTGTTGTATTACTTAATAATTTTTTTTTAACGTCAGTGTCACTTACTAGAATTTTTATATTTATCTGTCATTTATTTTTCATGATACGAAGGCAGGTCATTGGTAAGTTTGTGACATTGTCCCCGTAATCTACCTTAAAAGTTTTATGAGCGACGTAAAGCGTGGTGTTAATAATATAGCAGAACCTTTATATTCATGAAATGTTATTTATAAAGCAGTTTGATTCTTTTAAATAAATTGTAAAGTCTTGGTTATTTTGTTTAGATTTGTTATGTTAGCTAAAGGGAAAAATAACTGTATAGTTTCTGAACCACCATTTAACTGTAACAATTTTTTATGCACAGTTAGAAAGCAATCGCAATGTGTATTTCATACGTGATATATTTAAAAAATAACCTTGTAAAACATAAAAAAATAAATAGCTTTTTGGGGTATTTTATCATATTAAACAAGGTAGACAGAGGGAGTCTAGTGTTGAGTTACTTCAAGCCTCCATTTTCCTTCGTCTCCTTACTTGATTAAAGAAATAAAAATTAATTTCCACGAATAGGAATTGAAACTACAAATGAGAAAACATTGAACCTTTTTCTAGCTAAAGTTATGGAAATGTTTCAGTTAATGTCAATCAGATAACTTATTAAGGTCATATTAGAACAATCGGTCACAAATGCACGTAATGTATGAAAAATTACTAACTGGTCGACTACTTACAAAATGTAATATCTAAAATTTCCACTATTAAATTAACAACTTCAACTATCAGTTAGAGGAGGCAAAATCTAATTAGCAACAACTAGTTGAATTCTCTTCGCGTAGACTTGAGCTTAATAAAGTAGATATGTGGAACTTTTGCTGTAACGTAAATGAAAATGTGAAGGCATTAGGCGTGCTGGTGTTCACTTGGCATAATTGGCTTTTTAAATAATTTTTATGTTTTGTTTTGTAGCTTCACGATTTATCCCGCACATGGCAGGGTAGGCAGAGGGAACCGCAGGAACCGTGGGAACCTAATGTTAAGACACTCCGTTGCTTAGTCCCTGCTTTCTCCGTCCCCGCTTTCCGCCTTTTTCGAGGCATTGCGTGTTGAGTGGCGGAACTTTTTGAATAGTAATTTATAATATTAATTATTTAAGAGAAAACTTAAAATTTGTTGTACTGTGCGAATTCGAATCACTTGCTTGTTTTAGTGACAAACAATTTATATGTTAATTGATTAATGCTAAGTATATTTATTACTTACATTATTCACGCAAACCTGAAATTTAGCTTATACCGTTACAAATACTACGTGAATGTAATCGATTTAGAGAAACGGTTTTTACAAAGCTTGGCTGAATTTCTTACGCTTAGCTGGTGAAGACCTACTTGAAAAAAAGACCATTTTGAAATATATTTAGAAAAGCAAAACTTTCATATATTTATATCATTATTGAATATATAATATATTACCCATTATGTAATATAGTATTTTTTTTACTATACACAAGTGTGGCTTTTGGGAAAGCAAATAGCACGCAATTTTGCAAAAGCAAATAGCACGCAATGTCTCAAAGTGAGTGGAAAATGAAAGTATAAGTGAATGTAGGTCGCTAGGTTTTCTATATAAAATGCAACTGTGTGACAGAGGAATTATGAATTATTCATTAATCATCATATAAATTCAATAAATAATAATGGCCTCTGAAAGAAAACAAATATGTAATCTGACCAAGTAACATTTTTTATTTGTCCAATATATCATTTCACAGAATTATTATAACAGCTCTTCGTAGCGCAAAGCCGTAAAGCGGCCATGGCGATATAAAAGTGTTTTATAACGAAAATTGTCTGCAGATGACGTTTGAAACTGCCGGGACAAATGTTTTTATACGAATAGAAATGCATAGTGAAGTGATTCCTCACTATTCCATTCTTAAAAACCCAAGTACTTACGATACTCCGAATCCCACTTTCTACAAAAGCATCGAAACAGTGCGTGTGGTAAAATTCAATATTGTGCTTTTTCTTGTTTCGAGAGCGAAGAAATTCTAATAATTAATTCCCTAATAAATATCGCTATCTCGCAAGGTCACGACGGCCCCCATTCGACAGCTTTCCGTACTATACAAAATATATGCCTATGTAAAATTTGTATATCTATGTTTATGCCAAAAAAAAAACAAATATATATCTTAGAGCACAGGAAAAAAACAGTTAAGCCGTCAATCCTTTTGTTTTATAACAAAAGAAACGACAATAAGAACATAGATGAGTTTTAGTTGTAAATTATTTTGATAAAACATTTTCTCAAAAAGGATTTCACATTTCTCTATTTTAATCTTATTTTCATAAAGCTGCCCACTTTAGCTGGGCTTAGTACATAATTCTAAGTGAAAGAAACCCGTCAACTTCAGTTGCCAACAGTGCCATAATTTTATGTAGGTACGTGCCAACCTTGTAAGGCTACTTAGATTTAAATTTTTACTTTTCCACACTGTACTTTCTTTGTATATTTTCTTTAAAATTACTTGAAATGGAACGTTTTCTTTATAAAATTCATATTATATTAGTGTACTATAGATAAACGTGTAGTTAGTATATTCTTTCGAGGTTATATCAGCACAATGCGCAGTACAAGGTTATATGAGTAAAAATAACGGAAGTTGTTTAGTTTCGTATATAAAAGTATAAATTACTTTACAACAAATAAATTACTTTACAAATAAAATGCGGTATTAAGTTACGCCAGTCAAGTTACTTGGGTGGAAAGTGGAGACGGAGTGTCTTGATAAAAGATCTAGGTCAAGGTCTTGTGCCTACGTCGCTGTATGTAAGATACAATAAAAAGCAGAGAAAAAAGCTTCAGATTAGTCGTGATCTCAAATATTTTACATACGCTGTAAATGTCGCTCATTCGTAGCCGCCACTCGTTAATCTTAGATGTAGGTATAGTAAAAATTCTTAAATTTTTATGTGCTATAATATGATATGTAGAGAACAAAATGCTATCGTTGTTATCGTTATATTATCACTAAAGACAGGAAATTAAAATAATTTATTTCCATGAGTGGGAATCAAACTTGTAACTGTCACGGTAACAGTAAGACACTGTGCCGATATCCCACTACAGTCTCAAAATGTTATAACCATTACGCTATCTCGAAGCAAATAAAATCTCATTCAATAAAGTTTTATTCATTTTAAATTGTTTGCTTTATTAGCCTTACAATTTAAACTTCTGATAACAAAGAGAATATTAGTTGAACTACGCTTTTCTAGTCATATTTTATTCGTGTTTAAATAAAATACTCCGGGGACAAGTTAACTTGTTAAATTAGCTTTTATTGCTCCTTTTATAGTTTACCATCAGTCGCGATTCTTTTACTATTCATATTACGAATACTATATATATATATATATATATATATATATATATATATATATATATATATATATATATATATATATATATATATATATATATATATATATATATATATATATATATATATATATATATATATATATATATATATATATATATATATATATATATATATATATATATATATATATATATATATATATATATATATATATATATATATATATATATATATATATATATATATATATATATATATATATATATATATATATATATATATATGTATATATATATATATATATATATATATATATATATATATATATATATATATATATATATATATATATATTTTTTTTTTTTTTTTATAGCTTCACGCTTTATCCCGCACATAGCAGGATAGGCAGGGGGAACTGCAGGAACCATACGAACCTAGTGTTAAGACACTCCGTTGCTTAGACCCTTGCTTTTTTCCGTCCCCGCTTTCCGGCTTTTTCGAGGCATTGCGTGTTGAGTGGCGAGCTCAACACCGCGCTTTGCCTAGTTGCCAGAGCGAAGAAAATGAAAATAGAAAAGTCCATCTTCCTCGAATAGGAATCGAACCCAGAAACCGTCGCGTTTACAGGCAAACGCTTACGCCTCTATGTTACTCCGCCTATTTGCTACACTACAATAATAAAATAGGCATAAAATCTCTGGAACCATGAAATATATATAATTTGTAACAAACATAAATTTTAATAGTAAGCAAGTTACGACATGGGTACGGAAGTGTGAAGCCCGAAAAGCTGGGCGAGGCATTCATGTTCAAAACGTTATTACAACGGTCATTTAACTAAATTCATACCAGATAGTGTTGATATGTCATTTTGTTCTAACAATAACAAAGCAATTTGAGTTTTCACTTTTGAATTAAAATAAAATTACTAAGTAAGTTTTACTTGCCATAAAAATAAGTTGGTTGTTATGAGATGCTTTAAGCAAATAGAAGTAATATACAATATATCTATCTATATATTTTAAGTACATATAAGTCGCGTTTCAAGTAAATACATAGAAAAAGAATACACATAAATTATAGCACTCAGAAAATGTAAAATCAAATAATTTAATATGATATAATATGATATGACTGATAATGCTATGAGACCACCTCAAGGAATTACACCCTCAAGGAGCCGTATAGTTATGTTTTGAAGAGAGATATTGATAAAATATTTTGATTGATTTTAAATTTAATTGATTCTCAAATTTATTTATTTTTTTCATATCACGTGTATTAATTCGTGATACTTTATTTTGAAATAAATCTAATGGAAGAGGTATACTTGTAAAGCTTCATTTCGTTGATGAGGACATATTGTATTGACCGTTAGAAATGAATTTAACTGGCTTTTTATATAATATTTTTCGTTACATATCACTATTTCGTCTTAGAAAGCCAAGAAATAAAAAAATACACTATAACATTGTATCGTTGAAATCAACTAGAGTACTAGTTTCATTTTCTGTTAAATAAATGAAATAGTTTATATATTGTATTAGAAAAATGTCTATTTAATAAAGATTTCATTACTATTTAATGCAATTGAATTAATAGAGAAAATATATTTCTCATTGAATTGAATATACTTAAGCTTAAGTTACTGTATAACCTTATATATGATATTTATTAGTAATATTGTATAAGGTACAGACTTTTAAAATCTGTTATTCTAGATATAACGTATAGCTAATTTGTTCATTAGCTTCACGCTTCACGCTTTCCCCGATTTCTGCCTCCTCCAACATTGCAAAGAAAATGTAAATGAAAAAATAAATCTTTCCCAAACGAGAATCGAACTCATAAACCTTCAGGTTTATAAGCAGACGCTACGCCTCTATGAGACGATGGTCCTCTAATACAGCCTATAGAATTGATGTTTATAAATCTGCCTAACACTAAAAAGCCTAGACACTCTAGTATGGATAAAATGTTATCCCAATTTATTACAACAGGCTTTGTGGTGTCACACATTGGTTTTATTTAGGAAGAATGTAATATATTTCGTTATTCGTGTCCCGGTATTTGGGACGGTGGATTATTCAAATTTTCTACTATTTAGTACTGTACCGCGTTATTTTAATAGCAACAGAGCTATATTAAACAACTTTCATCTAACTCCTACGAATGCTACAAATGCTTGAAACTTTCAAATCTCATCATAGATTTCATGATCTACTTTTTATGAAAATTTAAATTAGCTTCAAATGTCACGAGATTTTAGATTTGTTCTCCTTTCTTATTCTTTTTTAATATTCATACTAACAAGCACTTTTATTAATTTTTTAATTAAATATTATAAAAAAATACATATTAGGTAATCTGTATATAACTTAGTATTGCTTATAACTTAATGTAAATTATCGTTAACATTATTTCCTCGCTCTTCGCAAACAGTGCTATAATGCACTTAAATCAAAGTATCTGGCAAGTCGGTAGATAAATTAAAACAAATGAGAAAATATGCCATTATTAAATATTTGTACGTTATAGAATATTTTTAGCCATACATAACTCAAAAAGCGGAAAGCGGGAGTAGGAGTGTCTTAACACTATATTCCCTCCGCCTACTCTCTTGCGCCTGAAGCTAAAAGAAATAGTTTTTGCATTCGCTACGCTGCTACGAGCGTGATAAAGCTAAAAATGCAAAATAAGATGCCATCATAATCAGGTATTATGTCATCATAATCAGGTACTAAGCTTTATTATTTAAATAAACTCCATATCTAATGCTCTATATACTGATTAGCTCGTGTCACAATACTACCATATGCCACAAGGGACCTCTACAACCCAAATACCGTTCATTATAATCCCTTTTAACTAGGATCCGTATATACTGAAAACAATAGGGTGAGAAAATGAGAGTCGTATTTACGAGTATTTAGATAACTTTTACCCTCAATTAAATTTTAACTAGTTCAGATGGGATACGTGAAACATATACCCTTATATTATTATAATAATATACTTTGTTTTAGATTTCTATTATGACTACATATTTATTGATGTATATTTCTCTGTCTTTCATTTTAAAGTGAAAAATATTTTTTAATAATAGATTTGTATCTTGAGTATTACGAAATAGATTTTATTAGTAAAAAGTTTTTTTAGTAATTTAAAATAAATTTTTATGTTATTCATGAAGTATGCATTTTTTGTATGCTACTTCAAAAAACTTTAAAACTGTGTTAGTATACCGTGTACGTGGCAAAAACCTTTAATCTTCACAAATCGATTCATGATGTCAATCCAAGTAGATTGAAATGCGCGTTCTAGATACATGGTTGCATGAAAAATAGGTATTGTCATGAATATACTGTGGGAATTTATAAGCCTTTGTTGGATATAGAAAACAAATTTATATTAAAAATTATCTAAATGTAGAAAATTAATCATATATCATAAAATCTAAAATTATATTAATTTTAAGTATTTTAACAACATATAAATAATGTTCGATAACATATGCCAAAACCAAGTATGGTAGCAAAACAAGAGCATGACAATATTTCGTTTTAAATTTCCTTTGCTACCCTATTTTACCATAACAAGTACAAATTCTGCGTTTTCTAACTTTAAAAGGAAGTGGCATCATATACTCAAAGCACACTCCTACTGCACGTCTTACCACTTCCGCCAAGCAGGATCATGCAGGTGGGAACTGGGAAGACATAATAAGCCATAAAGCTTGCAATTATAGTTGACAAGTCACGTATTATTGGTTACTTAGTAAAAATAATTCGTCACCAAAGACTTGACTTAAGGAACAAAAATTCCTAGTGCCCAATAGAAGCCAAATTAAATGTGTTAATTAGTACTCTTATATATTAAAAAGTTCCAATAAGTAATGAATAAATAACCTGAACTGAAAATATTAAGTAAACAACTGAAATAAAAAACAAACCTAAAAAAATGGCCTGTGGAATTTTAAAAATTGAAATATTCCCCTTCTGCTTAGGTTTTTCTTATAAATTGAAGTCAATCTTAATTCCAATGTAAAAAAATTGTCACTGAATTCTCGCTACCCTCGTTGATGAGCCATCTTGTCGTATTGATTTAGAATCAATTTGAAAGAATTTTTACTTACTGTCGAATTCGGGACCATTTGTCAATATTTGATTTTACAAGTTTGATTGATGTAAAAATGATTAAAGTATTGTAAAATTGATGAATATTTGAAATAAACGTTATTTTTGTCTTACTCAACTCTTGGGAAATCACTAAAAGTTGTGTACAATACATACATGCATTCAGTCGCTCGAATTAACTCCAAACGTCGGTACAATTAAAGTATAGTAGTCTTCAATAACTAAGCAATTTAACACTAAGACAATATCTTTATTATACTTTGTACCAGAAAGAAAGCTAGTAAGGAAAATGTTACATTCCACTTGATTTGCTCTACTAATTATGCAAGAAATACTACAGCTTTAACAGAATACTAGAAGTAGATATTCAAATAATGCTACATCAACATTTTATACGGGATTATTATTAAAACGTCCTAGCCTATAATTATAGTTACATAACAACCATTTCAGAAATATTTACCGTCACAGAAATTAACCATTATATAAACTCTTCATATGTCAATTTAACAAATCCTCACAAAAGTAATAAAACGTCTTAATAGATGAACTGAAAATGAAAGAAATAACATTGTGTATAATTAGTAATTTAATTTTGTAGCGTATTATAAATAAAACGACCAAATTTGTAAAACAAAACAATCGTTACAAGTTTCAGATATACATTAATGTAAATTGAAAACTATCATCTAGTTTACATAGAGTATACGATGTTAACGTTGATCTAATGAACTTGTGCAAATACCAGTAGCTTCGCTTCGTAATATCTTCATTAGAATATATCAATATGGGTAACTAATAATAATAATTTACGACTATTTGTTTAGATACGTCTGTGTATTGTATATATTTCATTCTGTCAGTGAATGAACACAATATATACTCACTTGTATTGTTTACCAGCTTCACACGTCATCCTGTATATGACAGGATAAGCTAAGATGCAGTGTCGAGAGTACCTCTTCTTTTTGCTTATATATATATATATATATATATATATATATATATATATATATATATATACATATATATATATATATATATATATATGTATATATGTATATATATATATATATATATATATATATATATATATATATATATATATATATATATATATATATATATATATATATATATATATATATATATATATATATATATATATATATATATATATATATATATATATATATATATATGTATATATGTATATATATATATATATATATATATATATATATATATATATATATATATATATATATATATATATATATATATATATATATATATATATATATATATATATATATATATATATATATATATATATATATATATATATATATATATATATATATATATATATATATATATATATATATATATATATATATATATATATATATATATATATATATATGTATATAATAACATTAATTTTCTATATTTTTTAACCTACAAGAATGAAATGAAGTTAGGTTTAAGAATTAACATCTTGTAAATAATCTTAAGCAGATTTTTTCTGTTTCAGGTCTCGATGTGAAAACTACTTACGTACTTGTCACAATAATATTCATAGCCATAATAAACGTGACAGGCGGAGATTCATCAAACGATGTACCGAAAGTAATATACCAGAAAGACAGTCCATATAAAGACATAATAGACCCTGAACCGCTACCAGTTCTACATGCGAATGACAGCAAATGTAAAATATCAGAATATCAATGTGTTAATAAGCGATGTATACCGATTAATCGGTTTTGTGATGGCAGCAACGATTGTGGAGATGCTTCAGACGAGCCAAGACATTGTACACGTGAGTATTTTGTATTAATTTGTTACAAAGAAACCAAACTGTATTCTAAAATATAGATTACTTTACAAAAGTATTGTAGTTTTAAATTATTATATGCGTCAAGTTCTTTTATAATAACACCAAATACCACCAAAAATGAGAATTTTATATAAATATTTAGGCAATTGTGAAGAAAAATATAAAAAATATATAATCCAACCAGCTATACAAAATGAGTGACGATTCGAGTGAAAAAGCATTTCAGTTGATATTCACTGGCTTAGAGTGTTAATCTGATAGTGAGTAAGATATATATATAAATATTGATATACATAAAACAAAGAAATTGGATGATCTACAGGTATATATAGTAAATATGTAGTAGCAAAATGGATCTTAATATCAAAAGAACTTTTAAGTCTACAAAAGCCTATTATTCCCTTTAGCTTTTTATATACTAGCATTTACTTCTCCCTTACCCAAAATATCCATATAAACGAAAATTTTCACTTATTCGTCCATGTAGTATGTAACAGCTGAGCGACAAACTCGGCTGTGTTTTATTCAATTTTACGTTGGTTGAGTAGGTTTTTAGGCAAAAAACATTTCCTGAAAATGGCACGTGTCGTAGATATGTCAATGTTAGGATAAACTGTTGAATTTTAATTTTTGAATAAACTTTTTTGATACAAATCGTTTGTTTGAAGTCGTTTATAGATATTTGAAAAGTGATTGGTGGGAATTGCAAGATGCGACAACAGCTAATGAGTGACGGATCTCTGATTTCTCCTAATGGCACAAAATATGCTCATTTTATTATATTATTATTATTACTAATAACCCTTATTGTATAACTTTATTAGAATTTTCTCTATTGTAATATTTTGTTTATTAAAAATTATGAAAAAAACCATGTTGGTATTTTTCATAAATGAAAATTATCATTTTATGTGTAATATTTTATTTGATTATTCAAGTTTTTGCATAAATTGCGCTCTAGTTGCAATAAACAATGTTGTGATCCGTTTAAAAATATTGTAGTGAACAAATATTCTAAATAGGATTTATTTTATGCTCTGAATAGAATTTGAATCCACGACCCTCGTAACGAAGATGTTCTCATAAAGTACCTAATGCTTATTAAAATTGAGAATTACAGTCAATACACAAACATATACGAACTTAATACCAAACACGTAGTAATCAAAAATATAAATATATATTTAAATTGATAAAAAACTGCATAAATTAGAAGATAAGAAAAAAAACACTAAGCAGTTGCAAGTAATCTCGATTCAGTTCTCGTTCCGATTCTAGTAGAAAGCGTAAAACATAACTAATCTCCTTTGCAAGCACTTGATATATCTATCTAACCCCTCAGTGCAACGAATTGCAACGAAAGTTTAGCTACTCTTACCGTTTATCCAAGAAAACGGTTCAGTAAAATTTTCTCAAGGAAATCGTAGTTGTAATATGTTTACCTATGGTTGTACGTCGACTTTGTACTACGAAGTATATTTTAGGCAGCACTTTGTGTATTAAGTATGAATAAAGTTTCAGGTTACAAAATACATAATATATAAAGCAATATATACGTATTTATTTATGACATATACACAATAATATGTAATTTTTTTTTTTTTTTTTTTTATCTTCACGCTTTATCCCGCACATGGCAGGGTAGGCAGAGGGAAGGGAGAGTGTTAAGACACTCCGTTGCTTAATTCCTGCTTTCTCCATCCCCACTTTCCGCCGTTTTCGAGGCATTGCGTGTTGAGTGGCGGAACTCAACGCCGCGCTTTGCCTTAGATGCCAGAGCGAAGAAAATGGAAATAGAAAAATCCATCTTCTCCGACTGGGGATCGAACCCAGTAACCGTCGCGTTACAGGCAGACGTTGCGCCTCTGCGCCACGACGGTCGATAATGTGTAATATATCGAGATATTTAAATAAGTCGTGACGCATTAAGATGACCCGACGTTTAGTGTAAAACTCCGCTCGGTAGAATTTTTTTTTATTTCCATGCTATGTAAAAACACAAGTAATTGCGACGTCAAGTTCAACATGGCGTATTATGTTATGTTATGTCATACTTTCTATCCTCACATCGCGCAGCTACATATATCTTTTTGTTTTTTTTTTTTCTTTATAAATTTTATTGTATTTTAAGTACATTTCCATATTGAATTTACCCATATTTAATTCATAAACATATTATACTACTATTTTAGGATAGTTTTAATTAAACATTATTCTTAAAATAAAGAAATTCTTCAATAAAATATAATTAATAACATTAATTATATTATTTATAACATTTATTCGTATTTTTTCTCACATGTTTGTACGGAGTATAATTGAAACTATACATATCTACGTCAAAATATATTACATTCATCTTTTAAAATAAGCATTCATATTTTCATATAGAAACTCCTTATAATTTCCTTGCAGGATTTTTTAAAGCCCTCTCATTAGCAGATATTTTTATGAATAGAGTTCTAGCATTTTGTATATGAGTCGTTTACATGTAACGTCATCTATGGGGAATATTAAAACGTGAAGTGAATTTTATTTCACGGAAAACAAAAAATATTAGGTAAATAAAGTAAATATAGTTGAATGGTTTTTCTTCAATAATGTATGTTATTAGTACCAGCTCACAGTTATCTAAATTAACTAATTAATGATTTTATAATTGATAAGCACCTTAGAAATAGTTACTGCAGTCTTCAGTTTACTTATAAATTTGAAAAGAATGTCCCGCTAAGTTTCTTGTCTCAGGTCTGAGATATTAATATTAGTGAAATGGTGATAACGTCTAAAAATAAAATTATTTTTTAAAAAATATATTCGAATTATTTAATGTAATATTTGTGTTCTTTTTATTTTACTTTTATATGATGAAAATTAAAATGTACCACCATATACTATATATAACTACTATATACACCATATATAAATTTGAACGCAGCGGGACTCGAACCCGCGCCCTCTTGCGAACCGTGCAGGCGCTCTCACCACTGAGCCATGCTCAAATTCTTACATGTTTTCTTTAAGTATTTTTTCTATCCTCAATGTGGATTAACACTTTAAAAATCATAAAAATATGTACCATCATAAAATAAGTATATGATAAATATTACGTTATTAAGTGAAAGTTGTTAAAATACATAGTATACACAAAGTTTAGGCTGAATAAGATATTGTAATTTACTTAACGGCTTAAAACTGAAGAACTCAAGAAATCGCGTATTAAGTAACGCTTATGAAAATAGTTATTTAATCCGAGAGGATATCGAACTGGTTATATTCGTCGAATGTAATGTACTAAACATAATATATAGAATTAATATTAATCATAAGAAACTCTTATCTTATCTTACATTTTTTATATAAAATATACCAATATATAATAAATATAGTATATAAAAATATGTATAATATACTTTTAAACCCATATACATCGCCTAAAATACAGTAAATTTGAAGTTCACCGTTAAGGTTATTTTGCTTGTCAAGAGAGCTTGTCTGTTTCTTTGAAAATCGATCTATATTATAATCGAGTTTATAAATACGAGTATACAGAGCCTATACCATTCCTTTTTCCCTCCCTAATTCTCAAAAGTAGATTAACTGAATCATTTTGTCTTTTCTCATGTCGATATTAAATTAAAATATTAAATTAAACTCAATCATGCCAAACGCTGAAGTCTCTTTTAAAAAATATAATAAATTAACACCAAACGGTGCGATCCTTACATAATATTTTGATATTGTGCTCTACATTAGGTAGATACAACTGTAATCTTCGGTGTAGTTAAAAAAATTGCAAAACACATTCGTACACACGTACAAATTTTTAAACCTGTTTAGCACTTAACAATCGGCAAATATTAGTGTGCGTCACGGATATATTTGACATAAGTCAAATTAAATCTTACATTTTATTATATAGAACGATAAAATAAAAAAATAAATTGAAGGTGGAAACAGTGTTGAGGATCGTCGTGGCGCAGTGGCATAAACGTCTGGCTGTAAACGCGACGCTTTTGGGTTCGATTCCCATTCAGAGAAGATGGATTTTTCTACATCCATTTTTCATCGCTCTGGAAATTAGGCGAAGCGCGGCGTTGAGTTCCACGACTCTTCTCTTCTCGAAAATGGTGGAAAGCGGGGACGGAGAAAGCAGGGACTAAGCAACGGAATGTCTTAACTTTAGGTTCATATGGTCCCTGCAGTTCCCTCTGCCTACCCTACCCTGTGCGGGATAAAGCGTGAAGCTAAAAGCAAAAAAACAGTGTTGACTTAATTTTCGATTATAATAAATAGATAATTAACCGTCAGGCATCTTATAGTATGTTCTATGTAGGACAAGTGAGAGAGAGATAGTAAATTAAAAGAGGAGAGGAAAATTGGGTCACTTTTTATAAGATTTTTTTGAGAGCAGAACCCTAAAAATACAATATGATAAAATTTAAAAGCTCCGTTGTTCCAATTCGTTTGATGTAATTTATTTTTAATAAAATATGTATACAGTTTATCTTGTGGCGCTCGACCAATTTGAAATACTGAAAAACAGTTGAAGCTTTTGTAAATTATTTTCATATAAAATATACGATGACTATAGGTTCTTTTTCATGTAATCATTTTGGTAGTGTTTTTTCGTTTTACTTGACAAACATTTATCTTACTAAACGTAAAGTAAAAAATTAGATCTAGGTGTCTCTAATTTTATAGCAACGAGTAAACTAATTTTAACTTATCCGATTTCTTAGACACGTAGGTACAAAAGTTTAAAAGCGCTTCGAAGCCTTTTCAAAGGGCTATTTATTAGAGTTTCATGTTAGGCATTATCAAATTGTCGTTTCTCTTATTAAAAATAAAAGTACTAATGTTACTCCGACTAATTATATTGTAGATGACTCCGACTTTTATATTATAATTTTAAGTTGTTTTTTTTATTAATGTTAATATTGTGGTTTAACTGCAGATTTTTTAAACAATTTTAGACATAACCACAGCTAGGAATGTGAATACATCTTATTAATTAGCGTAATGTACGTAGTACAATACGTAAATCATTTTCTAACATGATTTTAATAAAAATACAAAATTTTGTATTTGCAAAATGATTTTTACATCTTCCGTGATTGTAAACTTTAAGCTGTAAACGCGAAGGTTGTGAGTTTTATTCCCATTAAAGGGAATCATTCATTTAATTTTCTCTATTTGGTAAGAAGACAAAGCGCGGCGTTAATTTCCGTCATTTGATTGGCAGAAACACAATTGAGCACAATGTCTATGTCACAATTGAACACAATATCTATAAAAATAGCTGGAAAATGGGAAACGAACCGTTTTCTCATTAAGATATCTGTCTTTCTAAACAGTGGGAACAATGTTATTTATTTGCTTATAACAAATGTCAAGCTAAATAACAACAAGCTAACTTTTGCTATAAAATAAATTTAAAACAATTATGTCATATGAACTTACTCCGGTCATATACGTACATTAGTACAATTGTTTTGTACAATTAGACAGAACGACTTATTTGAATTTTTATAGTCAATCAACCAAGTGCGCACCGAGTGTCTTAACACTAGGTCCAATCTATCTACCTATATCGTATGTATATGATATAGGTTCAAGCTAAAAAATTAACAATAAAAGAGATTAAATTTAGCTTTGAAGTCCTCGTTAGTGCTTTAAAACATGTGGACGTCGTCTACGGCGGGCCTTGGGCGGATTGAATCTGTCATTATTAAGTTTTAATGAACTAGTCTACTGTATCCTTGTGATAATCTAGGAATATTGTGCTTTACGAACTGTGCAATAAGATTCTAATTCAAATTCTGTTTTAATACTTCAAAATATATAGTTAACCTAAAACTTAGATTCTGTTTATAGTTTTCTCCTATTTGAATAAATGTAATGTTTTAATTTAATTCTAATATTTTTTGTTGTATGTGATTAGAAACTAATAAGAGGATAGTGTTTTATAATTTTATAATAGATAGTGGCCATATATAACTTAGGTATAAGTTAGTTTTACCATACTAGACTACTTACTTATCGCTTATTCTCTACATACACATGCTTTCGTCGCAGCTAAAATAACTTGTTGCTACCAAAAAATTATTTCATAAACAAACTCCTCCTACGGAAACACATTTAATACGCACCTTGATTATATAAAGACAAAATAGTAACTGTGTAGACTATAGGCGAACGTAATAGGTCGGCCATCTGCATGCAAATCAAATTACAAAAGCGAAATTGTACTAACGTTGCGAATATTGAGTGCTTGCTTGTTTATATGGTTACTGACGCTGGACACTGGACCAGGCTTGCCTAACGATCCGTATCATATATGCACGTCTATTTACTACGTGAAGTAATAGAATAATGCCCATTTACCTATTGATTTTGAGTACTAGCGGAGTAGTGATAAAATACTTATATATCCTATTTTTGGGTACATTTGCGACAACTAGGCAAGCTCGGCGTTGAGTTCCGTCACTTAAGACGCAATATCTGAAAAGATGGAAAGTGGAGAACGTAATGGTTTCTCTGATTACCCTGCTACGAACGGTATAAAGCGTAAAGTTAATTTTATTTAATTTAATTTGCGACAATGAGCGTGAACTATAGCTTTTTTTCTTACTAGCCATAGGGAAAAAGAATTTATTTATTGATTAACCATACTAATGAAGCAAAAATGTAAAACGAAGGAAACATTGACAACAAGGTAAAAAGAAAAAAACCTGAAAGCGTTAAGAATGAATTCTTTTAAATATATCTATTATATTGTCATATCATATTAGATGGTATATATACCCTGAATATTAAATGTTGGCGAATTCAAATTATCATCGAGGCAACGATTATGTTTACTCATAAGAGTTGTTCTGGCCTATAAAAGCTCAACGCGTAACATTTGTTCATCGTGGGGTACGAAAACATTTATTTTTCTCTCATAGGAAATAACTGTCTATGAATGCTGATTAAACGTTGTTATTTATAAAAAATAAGTTTGCCTTAGTGTTATATGCATTATGCCCGTGAAAAGACAACATTTTGTAAGTAAATTTTAAGATTGTCTTAATTTTTTTTTGGATCTTAGCGTCACAAATTTTGACTTTACTTAAATTTTGTTGGTTTGAATAAAGAACAAAATATAATTGATTTAGTTAACACAAAAAGCAGTAGTTAAATTAATACATAGAAAAATATCTAAGTTTTACATTAATATGTAACTTGTTGAATGTTAGATATTTATGCTAAATGCAGATCATATGTGATGCATACTAAAAAAATATTTTATTAATAAAATTAGCAAATTTGTAATCATATTAGAAAATATTACACAGTTATAAGTAAAAATAAACTACAAATATTTAAAAGAATTATAAAAAGTAATATGGTATCTTCAAAAAAATTAATGGTAAAATATTATTACCAGCGTGGTAGCCAGAGAGCGCGGAACTCCAAACGCAACGTTAGATATTCATATGTTATTGTAACAAAATTACAAACTATTAATACCTTTCAATTAATAGTTTGTATTGAAATGTGTAGAGTTAAATTGATTTGCTCAATACGACAATTCTAATTTGAACTCGCGCTCGAGAAGGAAGTTACGAGAGAATCTATCAAGTTCCAGGTACAGTTAGAGCTTGTTTACAATGAACTAATTAACGTTTGATGCCAGAACGCTGGTTGCAATGTGTTTAGAAACATCAAGTGAAACACATATGTACGTGACAAATGATAACATAACTCAAAATGTTAATATCTGCTTTTGGTGTATAATATATGATTATTAAGCCAATAAACTGGTATTCATTATAATATTAGTAAAAAAAAAACATTTGCAATAGTATTTTTATTCACAATTTATTTATTTTCTTTAATCCAGCCCACTTTTGACCTAATAATCTGGAGTAAAAATAAGATACTCAGCATTTACAGACAGTTTCAGGTTGTATTAAAGCGCGATATTAAATCTCAACTTCAAGAATTGGTTCGGAAGCTTCCAACTTTCAAACAACTCATCGTCATTAAACGTCAGAAGTTTTGTTTACTTAATAGTTTACAGATATTTAAGTTATACTAACCGTAGCCGAGACTTCATTTGTGTGGATTTTCTTTCTTGATTTTCATTTAGACAAAATTCAAGTATAGGATCTCGGTATTTGGAGTTTCCGATATGTTATTCCAGGTATTACTGTACAAGATGTGGATTAAAATAATATAGCCCTTATCAAAATATAAATAAAATCATAACTTTATCAATAATTAAACATAAAGTTACTACTAATTAAAGGGCTGTCAAATATAGTTTGAATGGTTTTGTTGAATAAATGTAATTTATTCTAACAAACAGTATAAGTAGAATATCGCGGGATTTTCTAGGAAAGAAATTTACAAAACAAGAAAAAGGAGTGAAATACGTCTGGAGCACAAAGTCATTGCCTCCAACAAATGCAGGAACTAGTTAACTCCGTCACAGTATGACCTTATTTCATTTCATGTTATGTGAGTCTCCTTTCACGCACTTCCCACATGTCAGTATAAAAACTAGCGTATTTATGTAAAATTAATAGAAGAAAAAAAAAAATATATATATATATATATATATATATATATATATATATATATATATATATATATATATATATATATATATATATATATATATATATATATATATATATATATATATATATATATATATATATATATATATATATATATATATATCTTGGGCCTTTGATATCGTGATTAGAACTTAGATTTAAAAATTGCATTGTATATATCATGTTATGTGAGTCTCCTTTCACGCACTTCCCACATGTCAGTATAAAAACTAGCGTATTTATGTAAAATTAATAGAAGAAAAAAAGAAAAATATATATATATATATATATATATATATATATATATATATATATATATATATATATATATATATATATATATATATATATATATATATATATATATATATATATATATATATATATATATATATATATCTTGGGCCTTTGATATCGTGATTAGAACTTAGATTTAAAAATTGCACATTAAAGAGTTAATGGACCAGCAGTAAAACTACTAGTAGATTTCATAACGCAAAGGCAGTCAGTTAATGAAACACACTGTCTAAAATCGATCACACTGAACTCTATGGGGTCCACAAAATTTCTCACTTCTAAATATTGCATTTAATGCCCTAGGCGCTTTCCGTTAACTATGTGAGACCGATCCTATCCTATAACGTCTCATGGAGGTGAAGAGGGTACCGCTGGGTTTTAGTGGGTAGTGCCGAGACAGGTACTGTATCGATGAGTTCCACAGTACCACCCACGTCATCACAAGGGTGGTCTGCGAAAGCACCGTATTTTCCACAATAATACATTTCACTCGTTACGTAAATACTGAGTAGTGCTCTATATTGCAACACACTATGAAACATTTTCATTTAATTACGTTTAACCGAAATTTATCAAAAATAGCTAAAACTGTTAAAGGTATAGGAAGTTTATTTTAACGTTTTAATTATATGAATAATATTGTTTAGTTATATTTATATATCTATATGTATAAAAAAATCGTGGTCACACGCTAACATACACATACTCGTAAAATGTTACATTAATTTTATAATATCCACTAATTATATTTCAACATATAACAGTCACGAACAAAGCCAGTTTCGTAATAGAATTGTTAAAACTCATAATGGATATAATCGTTCACAGTGCAACTTGGCGTATCGCCAATGCTGCAGTTGAAAGATGTGCTCTTTAATACTTTTAACATGGACTTAATTCATAAATCCTCTTGATTACGACGTAGAAATATGTTTTCTTGAATACAGGATTCTGGCTAAAAAGTTAATATATAAAGTATCTATTTAGAGGTGTTTTGTGATACATTAATTAAAGTTTGTCATATTATTTTCTATACTATTGACAGTTGCAGCTTCTCTTGGATAAATGAATACCGCTCTGGTAATAATTATCTGGTAACAGTTTTATCTTAAAATAAAATTTAATATACTCTTGATTGACTCTTCTGATTATAATTATTTGTTTTACTGATTTGGATGCAATGATTTAAGCACTGCCTTGGATATACTATGAAAAGATTTAATTGAATTATGAATTTTCATGGAAAATTATAAAAGTTGATTGAAATCTTGATAAACTTGATTTCAATTGTTCCAATCCTTAAATACCGTCTGTCCACTACGTTACTCGTACATTGTTATACCCTTGCTAAGTTACGAGCGATCGTTAAACGTCAGTTGGAAAACAGGCCTTTTTCATACAGAATTTTTATATTTTACGACCTAACTCTCCATTAAAGCTTTCTTGTGATTTTTATGTGTTGACATTGTATTCGTTACTGTATTACTTATACTTAAGCGAAGTTATTATTAACTGTGTAAATATTATTACCTTGTGGCTTAAAATTTGCTATATCAAATAAGTTAGTATACGTAAAGTATGATCATAAGTCAAGTAAGCATTTTCAGCTTTATATGTTCTATAAGTTTTATATGCATTTAAAAATAGATGTTTGAGTTTTAAAATCTAAGTAAGCATTGTTTTTATATCACAAATTGTTAAGGCGATTCTAACTAGTTCAAGCAATGAGTTTACCAATACGTAAACTAAAATTCCATCAGCCACCTTCCTTCCTCCTTATCAGCAAGGAGACCACCTGATCTATGTCAAATCACAAGTGTAATGATGATAAAAGAATAATAAGTGCAATTAAAAGAAATGTGCTGAAAAATAACTTCAAGTATTTTCCTTTAAAGGAGGTTGTTCGAAGAGTATCTTAGTAATCTTGTATAAAGACTCTTTATTATTTTAACTTTTGAGAACGTATTGAGCTGTGGATCTCATCTTGCTACTAAAGAAAAATAAAAGATCATTCCCATTCATCATTCTTACAATATTTATGTTATATGAATATTATCAATTCATTATTTTATAAAAGATTTCGTAGTTCAGTCAAATTATATATAGGATCTCTGTACTTTTGTGATATCAAGTAAGAAGTAATTAGTCCAAGTTGCACAAAAACTGTTGTAAAATATGTACTCGAACACATTACTCGTTCAGAATTTTTCCTTTTCTGGATAAGCTTTTTTGTTTTCAATGCAAATATTACTGTAAAAATGACGTAGGAAATATAGTTTTAAAGTGATTTTAGAGTACATTCAATCTCAATATCTATTATATTTTTCTTCAGGATATTGCAAAAAAATGAACTTGGAAAACATTTAAAATTACGAAAAGTGTTTATTCTTGCTTACTAGTTTCACAGAGCAAATTAAAGATGAGGTCCGTCGTGGCGGAGTCTACCTGTAAACACGACGGTTTGTGGATTCGATTCCCACTCGGGAAGACGGATTTTTCAATTTCGAAAAATGCAGAGATCACGCAGAAACTAAGTAACGGAGTGTCTTAACACTAGGTTCCTATGGTTCCTATGCAGTATAAAGCGTGAGGACTTCAAAAAAAATTGAAGGTGTTTTCGGTGAATGAAAGGTAATTACAAAAATATTTAAGCATTTAATAATGAAATGAAAAAATTGAAATGATATTAGCTAAAAATGTATTTTTTGTTATGTTTGAAATATATCAACAATATAAAACAGAGAAAAAAAGAAAGAGAGATATTTAATTTCGAGCGAAAAAAGAGAAAGTAAAATATATAAAGAACATGGCCACAGGTTTTTAGTGGCGATAAAAAATATAAGATCGTTACACCACGTTTATGATTTGCTGTTACAATAAAAACCATACGCATCAACCCATTTCCTGTAACTTAAGTATCGCGCTATCAATTTGGGCCGCTTTAGAGGTGCTTTCACCTTATTATCGCTAGTAAGCTCACCCTTAGGAGATAGTAAGAAAAAGCCGTAGAAACCTTTGATAAAAAGCACTTTATGTTCACTATCTCCAAAAGATAACGTTTTTTTTAAATCCAGTTCGAGAAAAGTGGTCTTTGGACTTGATTTGAAAAGTATTGATGATTTCAGTAATATTAATAATTAAAAATATAGCCATACTGTTACTATAGATTAAATCAGTTCTAGTTTTAAAACTAGGCCAAAAGATGTCTACAAGTATAAACGCTCTGTTATTCTTAGTTGTATATGTTATAGTATTATTGTACACTATTATTCGCAAGAGGTACACTGTTTAATTATATTTGTTTGATAAATAAGCATTATATTTACCTTAGCAAATCCTTTTTTAATTTTTTTTTTTAAATCTCTAATATAGTTTCTAGATTGTAAATGGAGAGTAAAATTAAAATTTACAACTTTTTTTCTGGCTAGCCTCAACCCGATATTTTGACGGTGACATATTTTTATTGAGTGTGACCTAACATGATAGACGGACGTGTTGTTAATAAGAAGTCCACTTGTTACACAATACTATGGCGCAACCTAATAAATACTTCTATAGGATTTATAACAAAATATGATACAATTTAAATTTTTATGTATAATTTAGTGTGAGAAGTTAAAAACGAATAAAAAAAATTATAAAAACAAAACCTATGTTACATATTGGTGGACTTAATGCCGTATATTGTAAGACTAGAGAGAGGAACAATGGAGAAGGCATCTACTATAATAAATAAATATTGTACATAGAACATGTTAATAATTCATAACCGGTAGCTGCGTTGAGCATACGTAGATCTGTCGATCATAATTTTCTTCCATATCTATTTAGATCAACAAACGAGATTTCCTGTTTAATAAAGCGATGTACGTAAGAAAAGTAGGTCATGTTAATTTTTATAATCAAACTCACATTTGTGCAATGACGTTCGCTATTCTCTGAAAAGTTTTCGCTTTTAGAATATACTACATGTATATTTATGCGTTATGTTACTTTTTATTTTTTTCAGCTTCACTGCAGAAACCATACGAACCTAGTGCTAAGACACTCCGTTGCTTAGTCCCTGCTTTTTTCCGTCCCCACTTTCCGCCTTATTCGTGTCATTGCGTGTTGAGTGGCGGAATTCAACGCCGCGCTGAAGCAGCTTCAAGAAAATGGAAATAGAAAAATCCATCTTCCTCGAGTGGGAATCGAACCCAGAAACCGTCGCGTTTACAGGGAGACGCTTACGCCTCTGCGCTACAACGGTCCTCAGTCCGTTATGATTATCTTGAAATATAAAGTTTATTTTTTTACTTAAAGAGATACTATTGTTAAATAAAAAAAAAATATTAGCTTAAATGCATGTACGTGAAAAGAGAAAAAGAGAGAAAAGAGAATATTCGCTTCTAGTTAGTCCCGATACCTTTTTCATATTATAAGATTTTTCTTAGAAGACAACACTTCGACTGTCTTTACCAGAATAGGGTAACTGAACTCTTATAGCAATTTCATTATATATATTATCCAAAAGTTCGAACGCACCATCGACCGCACTTCAGCTTCATTAAATAAAAAAGATATATCCAAATAACGTGTAAAGTCATATTTGAGATTGAAAATACAATTTACAAACATTAGTATTCTATGACTGTGCCGAAGTTTAATATGAAAAAAATATATATATATGAATATGGTTATTCTAAAAACGATTCAGATTATATACTGAACCATTTCCTCTGTGTATTATCCGTCTATCCTCTGTGTATTATCCGTCTATCCTCTGTGTATTATGCGGGTAACATTTTCAAAGTAATGTGTGTTCAATTCGCACACTCTTATTAAAAAACTAGATAGATATTTTAAATTTAACAAAAGAAAAAATATGGTATTGAGTTTCGTCACTTTCTAGACAGTGTCTTGAAAAGCAGCGGAAAATAGAGAAATTAGTGTCTTAAGTAAGAAAAAATAGTATGCAGATATGAGCTTTTGTGGGAAACTTGATAGTTCTTTAACGTTGAATTAAGTAAGCTTAGGCTTATAATACTATATGCATTTTAAATTACAACCGACGCTTTACTTAATGTGAAATTTTCTTACAAACTTTTAAACATAAATGTAATTTAAAAAGATTTTGCAGCAGCACAGCCACAGTGTTAATGTTTTATAGTTCTGCACTGTGGGCAGTTAGCCAAAGCCACTTGGACCACTTTATAGGTAGTCGGAATATTTAACTATATTAAACATTTTGAGAGGAAATTCTCGTGTTATACGTTATTTGAGTACACGAATTTAATATTAAATTTTAGCTGTAAGCAAGATTTTAGTGATTGTCTCATCAAAACTGATTTTCTATATATTATATATAGCAGAGATATTAAAAGAGAATTTAATCTTTATATATCTTAAAATAGTAAATCATTTGGTTCATTTAGTTTTGCATGTCATTTTCTTTTTTAAAGTAAACAGTACAAAAGAAATATTTTATGTTAAGAGCACATTTTTTTAATAATTGCTTCTTCATGCATACGAAAGGTTGTAAAGAAAACCTGAATAGACGATTTATAGCCAATATCGTTATTTTAATAATAATTTGTCTATTAAAAGTAACAAATACGTACGTATTTAATATATACTCTTAATTTTTAATACAAGAAATAGACTTAGAAATGAGCGAACTAGCTAAGAGCAAATGGCGCAGCTCGGACATTAACACTGGCCTTCTCTGCTTAAGCTCAATACGCCCAATCTAAAAAAAATCATTGCTTTTTTTATGTAACAAACAAAGCAAATTAGCCTTCGGATCGTCTGATGGTGGAAGTGGTGCTACAGGTGCTTTGTCGGTCTTTAAAAGATCTCATATAGAAACACTGCCACCAGAAACTAAGCAAAATCGAAGTAAAATACTGCTTACTCGTTTAATACAAAATTTTTATAATAGCAATGATAATATAAATATTATTTATTTCAATAACCACTTATTAATATTTATATATCAATGTAAAGTGTTCTTTTCTAATCCACGATCGTAATTCTAAATAAAAAACACACCTAAGGCCTTCTGAAGGCGTAGACTTGACGCCTTAAAAGTTGCAATCAAATTGTTTTACGTTTTTATACAAAATTTTATTTCTAATATATTAATATATATGAACGTATGTACGTGTGTACGTGCATACACCTTAACCGTTTAATTAACCTGAATTTGAAACACGGCGGTTGACCGCAATTACCACGAACACAACTAGTGTATCGTGCCCTCTCTTCAAACGTACTACTGAACGAGTATAAGCAGATGCTACATATCGTTCTGTAAACTCGTCAGGCATGAAAATATCAATCAATCATCACTTGCAAGTGTTATTTGTACTGCCTTTTGTATTTCTGATAATTCATTAATTAAAATAATGGTTATCTCAATAATTAATTTTAACTCTTCCGTATATGAAAATGCAGGCGTGCATGTTCATATAATTATTCAGACAAATATATTTTGTGTTACAGTTATATTATACTGCTGTCATATTGTTGTCATAATATTACGCTATCATATTGTAATTGTAATATTTTGCTCTCATATTTTTTATTGGAAATGGTAAAAACTTTATAAATATTTGCATTCACTATTATATAATGGGCTATCCAATGTGGTGTATTGAGACGTCACCTCAATATATGTATACGTTAGTTGTGAATTCATTTATCACTGACAGTTATTATTTTTTTATATTTCTGCCACTCAGTGACAAATCGATCAGTGTCAAAAAAGAGTGTCTTTACACTCACTTCATCTTAGTTCTATTTTGTTTAGAAAGACTTATCTCTCTCTATAAAACATAATATATAAAAATGGTTATTAGTCTATGCCAATCTAAATTCATAAGAAGATTTTTTTTTATTATTTGAGGCATTGCGTGTTGAGTTGCGTAACTCAACGCAGTGTTTTGTTTAGTTGCCAGAGGAAAGAAAATGGGATTGAAAAATCAAACTTCACCCAGTGGAATCGAACCTACAAACTGCCGCGTTTACAGGCAGACACTGCGCCTCTACGCCATGATTTCTCCTTCCTCCTCGTTAATATTACATAGCAAACCTTAACATAATATTACATAACATTACAACATCATTATATATCTTATTTTTCTAGTTATTAATAAGCTATATTTCCAACCCCAGTATAAAATTAGTGTTCATAATTAGATTATCACGGGCGCGACCAAGCGAGTAACAAAGCGTTCGATCCTTTACGAGACAATCGGATTACTTTCGCGGATTTGAACAGTGACCTCGATTCCCCTGTAACCTAACCCAGGGCTAACACGACATGACATGCAACTTAAAGTACTTTAAGTACATAGTGTATTTTATAAAGCATATTATAAAAGCTTACATTAGACTGTTTCCGGTCGGGTCAATGAAACTAGAAAAAATAAACATATTGAATATCGTATCTACATACACACACACACACATACACACACACACACACACACACGCACACACACACACACACACATACATACGTACACACACACATACGCACACACACACATACGCACACATAAACACACATTTTTTTTGTTATGTAGCTTCTTCTTTTGCTACATTTATTTTTTAACAATATATACAAACAATATATATTATTTTCATTAATTTTTATAAAAATTTAAAATAAAATTTTCCTTTAAAAAATAAACTAACTTATAACTTATAAATACTACAAAAATATACAACTGTTTACTAATACAGTGTTCACCTATAAGTGGGATAAATGGAATAATTTATGATCATCTTAACGACCACTATTTACATTCCCGAGATGTTCAGTCGAGGGAGATTATGTAAATCCACCGAGAGAGAATGCTTCTTGAAATTGAAATCTCACTTACATTTATAATTTTTTCATTAAAATTCTAAATAAAAAGTAAGTGATTTAAAATCTGAAATTGTGAATTATCTATCTTTTTAATTTATTTTTGAATAATCTCAAATCTTGCCGCACAGTGGAATGTGATGAATGTATAGCGATGTTTTTGGGTTCGATTCCTAGTTTTAGTATATATAAGAATATTGTTTTATTTTTTTCCTACATTTTATTGAAACCTGCCAATTAAAGAAATATTACATTTAAAAAGATATTACATTTTTTTGCCTTCATTTCTTTCGAGATATTATGGGTTCTGTGGCGTAAATAAACGTCGCGCTTTGTCTTGTTACTTGTGCGAGTAAAAGTAAATTTTAGTCATTCTCTCTCTGTGGTAAACAAATATACAATAAGACACTGTTCTGCAGTATAATGACGACAGAAAAGTTTCATATTAACAAAATGTAGTTCATTACAATAAAAAATAAAAAATAAGCATTCGAATGTAGCTGCATACATGCTTAATAGTTTGAAATCTCTTGAAAATGTAATACAATCATACTTGTACCGCAATAACAGCAGTGGAAGTTTAACTTGAAATTGTTCCTCCGAGACTATATCGTAATGGATATTAAAATTTAAACAACCACAGTAGGTTATTTAAAAGTAGGATTTTGTATGCTTTACTATATTTTCTGTGTATTTGTGTTCGGAATAGTGTCATAATAAATTCTTGGATGTTGACAGTAAACGCCGGTTATAGGTTCAATAAGAGATTGGCAAGACAAAAAATATCATTGGATTTCTCCACTCTTTACGTGACATGAAGAGTCTGGCGACACCAGAAACTGGACATTTTATATATGATGTGTTGAAATCTGGCGTAAAGACAAAAGACTGTTGACGTTTGACAGCTGGGGTAGGCACTTTGCCTTAAAGAAACCATTTAGATTAAGAACATTTTTTTTTCTTATTTTGGTGTTCTGACATATAACATATAATAAACGAGTTTATACTGTACACTGAATACTTTACTCAATATTACTATAAAAATATGGGTTTTGTTTTTTAATTTATTTTAATAATTAGACAGCATAAGCAGACATTTCTACATGCAAAATTTATGGACATTTTCTCTGGACTTTCTGCGATATAATAATAAAAATAAAAGAATCGTATGTTGTTCAGTCAGTCACTCAATACTTTAGTGAACATGTCAGCTATGTACGCTATATAGGTACACCGTACTCAAGCTACTTCAGTCATGGGTGACTGACAATAACATATGAAAGTATGACCGATGATTTCGCTTTGGTGAGAATTGTGCGAAATTTCGTACAAAAACTTAATGATGAATTCCTTTTTAGGTATAATCATTAAACTACTGTTTTATTCCTGACTGATAAAATATTTTATTAATATACATTAATTAAGTTTTAATTATTTAAATTAAAATTGTGATTTTTTTTAAAGCTGAGGGAACACCGTGTAAAAATACTTCGTTCCCCACATTTCACCCTATATCGACATTACGATATTATGTTGAATGGCCGAACTCAGATTCGTGCTTTGTCTATTTACCATTAACATAAAATTGCAGCATACTAAAAGTGGTAAATCCTCTAAATCATTATCAGTTATTTATCTATGTTCTTGGATAATGTATTATTTTTTTATATAGACCAGGTATAGAATTCAATATATTTTGGCACAACTTAAAGTTTATTTTCTAGCCAAGACCATTCATTTTACTGCTACTAGTTTCTTGTTGGCGATATAACAAAAGCTATAGAGCTATATATCAATGAATTTATTTGAATGCATTTCGCAACAATCGTTACTATACGTAGACCAACTTTGTATCGAATTAAGTTGGTGTTTATTTTTATAAACAAACAGATTGAAATAATAAAGAATGAAAATCAATAAAAATTAATACTTAATATAATTTAATTTTAAATTATTGTGATATGGTGAATTTTGTCTTTTGTCTTTGTTGAGAAAAAGAAAAAATTGTGCGTGGAAAAAAGAAAAAAATCAGTGTCATCGCTCAATACTCAACGTATAAAAATCGAAAAAAATTGGAAATTGAGTGTTTTAACACTAGGTTTTTTTGTACCTACTCTGCTATAATATAGCTAAAATGGAGCTAAAATGTAAGAAGAGATGTATTAATGAAAGAGATGTACTCGTATTAATGAAAATAAGCTTATCATTATAAGTATATTGTATATTGAAATAAATTAAAAATGTATAGGGTGTTGTTACAAATACAAACGAAATTTATAAGCTCATTCTCTGTAAAAAGAATCTGAAATGCTATCACTAGGTTGTTTCCATTTTTAATATATATTAATATAAACATACAATAATGTTTTAATATAGTTATGCTACGTACAAGAATTCGTAAATTTCATACACAGCATTTAATTACGAAGCGCTCTTAAAATGGAGCAATTTTGCTGCCTTTATAATTTAATTATTGTAATATGATGTATAATTTTATTAAAGAATATATGCTATTCATTATATTTAAACAATTTCTTGATATAATATAAGAATAATTATTTTACTGAGAATCATATCAGCTTAATTGTAACAAAATATATCCTTACATAAATAAATGTAAAAAACAGAAAAGCAAAATGTTTTCATAAGACATTGTTGTAAATTAAATGTCGTAAAAGTAACGTAACGTATAAACAACCTCAAAATAAAAAAAAACCATCAGAGATTTTTTTATGGAAAAGACAAGAAAACGTGTGTTCCCGTCACTTTATATTAAGTGATCACCAGCGCTCCTGACCCCGAGGTGACCTGGTATTACCAGAGGAGTTACATGTCCCTAGCTGGCTTCTAAGGTTGAGGTAGACGCCCTATTTAATAATGTCGTACCGCACCGCACTGTAGTCGAATTCCAAATGCCCAGGTAATCGAGAAAATATTTTAATATAGAGAGTTCCACGGCCAGTTATAGATTTAACAGTTTCCCAAAACACTCCCCATAGTGTAAACTTTAGAGCTAGGTTCCATATGAAGTGGGCTTGTATATAGAGCAGCACTGATCAGTGTAAAGCAGTCTCGATTTCCCGATGACACTAAGTTAAAAATCACCAACAGTGACGAGGCTTAGTTGTACTTATTTCTTTAAGGTTATCTTTGAATCAGATATAACTAGTATATATACCCAGATTTGATGTGCCTCGCTTGTTTGCAATTTGATAATTTTTTAAATTCTTAATGAGAACTTTGCAATTTAAGCAAAATTTCAAGGATTATTTTAAATATATCAATCTTGAATTTTTGGGGATATGTATTCTGCGTTAGGCTCACCATATTTTTGTAGATAAATCTATAACCTAATCACGACATCCTCCTGAACATTTCTATGACGTAGACGGAATATTAATCTATTGTCCTAATAGAATCACCTTACCGTACCTTACCTTATGTTTTTAATTACACGATAATACTTAAAGTACTTCAAATTTCCGATTACTAATTGCTGAAATTATAAAAACTTACTAAATACAAAGCTATTTAAACACAGTGGAATGAATATTTGAATTGCAACACTCGGGTCCGGCCTCGTATCGTTGAGCAATAATTTATTCCCTTTGGCCATCTCTATGCAATTTTACACTACCTAAAACACTAAATGAATGTTATGTAATGAAATGCTTTAAAATATTTTTTTGTTAAATATAAATTTGTAAATGTGTAATTATTATTATTGTCAAGAGACGTATCATACGTTTAATCTAATCATACCTAATAGATCGTCAATATATAACTTAATGTATAATAAGAAAAATGTAATGTACTTTTTGACCTAATAGTACGTAATAGGGCCGTCGTGGTACAAAACGCAAGCGTCCTCCTATAAACGCAACGGATTAAGTGTTCGATTTCCGCTCGGGGAGAATGGATTATTTAAATTTTCCTTTTCTCTGCTCTGGTACATAGGTAAACGCGGCGTTGAGTTCCGCCTCTCAAGACACAATACCTCGAAAGGTCTAGGACAAGATGCCTACGGTTCTTGCGGTTCCCTCTGTCTATCCTGGGATAATTAATTAATACGTTCAGCTAAAAAAATAATAAAAAGAAACCTAATATATAACAGAAAACGGCTTTTTTTACATAAATATTTCCCTCGAATGGGTTATAAGTCTCAGTATGAATGGGATATTCAGTTAGGAGTCTAGTTAGATTTATCATTCATATAATTAGAATTATTTTCTTGTACACTATTTATGCCGTAGTTAGCACTATAATAAACCACTTAATTTTCAAGCATTTTCCTTTTATCCTCAATGATTTGAATTAAAATCCATTTAAAACAAATCAGCTCGTTTTGTAAAAATCATACGCATATAATCTTTTGCATTCTATAAATCATAATTATACATCAAGGTATTTTCATACTCATACGAAACTGTGCAAAACTGACAATTTTACGTATCTGATATGAACAATACATTAATGTCACAATGTTACAGTAGATTTCTATGATGGCCCTTCTAAGTAAAGCTTTCTTCTTTACTGGCGGTAGCAGGTGGTAACTTTATGGTAAGAGAATGAATTTGAATCAAAAGAATTTATAAAAGTTATTTTTAAATAATTTAACATCTTGATATAAATTAAGTAACAGAAAAAAATATGATAGAAAATGTGGTTCTATGATGAAGCAAAGTGAGTATTATATTCCATATTGGAAAAGAGCAAATATTTGAATGACAACACTCTACAGTGAGCTCGTATCGCTGAACATTAATTTATTTCCTCTGGGCATCACAATGCAATATTTCCCAAGCCAGAAACTGAATAAATATTTTATTATAGTTGATTTTACAAAATAAAAATTGCTGGTTTTTAAGCCTTTAACTAATGACAGATATCAATTTACAATTGCGTTGTAATTGTTATTGTTACTATTTTATTACATTTTTTTAGCTTTACATTATGTCCCGTATACTAGGATAGGCAGGTGTCTATTATAGAGATACTTTATTCTCCATTTTTAGCTCATATTTGAGATTGGACGTGTTAAGCGGTGATTTGTCGTACCGGAGTTGAAAAATTAAAATAATTAATTCTACATAGTAGAAATCGACCTCAAGACCCACTATGTCGGAATGATTTTAAACATTATTATTCTAATAATTATTATTACTATATAAAATAACAGCGCTACACGGTTTTCGATGTCCAAGTCTTGAGTCATGTTGAGGTAGAAAATATATCCAAAAAATATATAATATATACAGCCAAGAGACACCAACACTAATAGCTCATAAGGGTTATTATACCCGAATTATTACGGGATAAAAAGTAGCCTATCTTCTTTGCCAAGGTTTTATCAAACTCTTTTCTAACAAACACTAAAATCGGTTCAGCGGCTTAGACGTAACAATGTCGCATAGAGTTGATTTCACACTTTATCCCGCACATGACAGGGTAGGCAGAGGGAACTGCAAGAACTATGGGAACCTAGTGTCAAGACACTCCGTTTGCTTAGTCCCTGCTTTCTCCGTCTAGTTGCCAGAGCGAAGAAAATAGAAATAGAAAAATTCATCTTTCCCGACTGGGAATCGAACACAGAAACCGTCGCGTTACATGCAGACGTTGTGCCTCTGCGTCACGACGGTCTTCTATATACTTAGTATGTCCTCTTTATACTAATATGTAAAATTTTACTTAGTGAAATTAAAATTCGACCACAGGTTAGGCCTAATTAGGTCGTAACATAAACTGAATCACATATATTTTAACGCTCTGATTATTACAACGAATTGTGGTACAAATGTTTTCTTGAACATATTATAAAGTTTTGCCGTGTAAAATAAATATGAGGTGTCAGCTAGTATATTAAAAGTAGCATGTTAAAAAAGAACAGACGATATGAGGAATTTAAATAGAAAATTCCAAAATGAGCAGCGGCAAAACAATAGGGAACGTTAGCTCGTCCTATTTTTCACTTTTATAAAAGCTTTCCTTGGAAATGAGATGAATGTAGGTACCGCGGTTGCAATTTCAACTTAGGTCAGTAAAAGGTGCTAATTTATTTTCGTCAGTTACACCAATTTGCATAATTACGCCACTTAGTTAATTAATAACTGCTTCTGTTTCAAAGTGTATATATTTTAAAGTGACGATTAAAATGTTATGGACTAAACTCCGTTCTCTGAATTTAAAATATTGCCTGTTGAGTTGCGTAACTCGAAGATTGTCTTACTAGAAGTAATAATTTTTTTACAATATCATAATGGAATGTCTGGAAATTATCATTTATTATACTAGTCCGGACTCTAAATTAAAAGATCAAAATTCATTAATTTCTTGCTTCGTATCTCAAAAGAAATACCGAAAACGAAACTCTTATAGGTCTATCTGTCTACTATCTGTTCATTTTTAGATTTGTTGAAGGTTTCAAGCTGATATTTATTATACTAAAGCCTCAAAGACGCTTATTCACTTATTCATTTTCAAATAAAAAGGACAATTTATGATTTATTCAATATGTCGTCATAGTGTACTTACAGTTAACCTAGAATTGTCCAGGAGTTGCATATTATATACAACATACAAATTTGGTTTTCAACCTTCAGTATATTTTGGTAAAAATGATTGGATCTTATCATATATGGATTGTCTGGAACAAGCTGTTTATGGAAATCCGTTTGTATACTTACGTAGTAATTACTATATAATTTTATAAATTTATATACAGACTATGTATAATATAAACATTAATAAATTTTAAACAAACCTCTAGCATCTTTCGAGTAATTGCTAAACTTATTACAAGTTAAATTGAAACTTAGTTTCTGTATTTTTGTTTCAATAATTGCTATTGTTCGAGATTTATGTTTTAAATTTGAAACAGATATTAAAGACTTTTTAAATATTTATATGATTTAACCAATTATACTTTATTTTTTACGACTTTTTACATTTTTCCATTGAATTCGGACACGTATATTAAAAGAACTTAAAAGATGTAAAAAAAATACTTTAAGAATAATAATAGCTTTAGAAATGAGACAACTTATAAAGCATGTGTGATTCATAAATTGATATAAGATAGCTAAATGAAATTATAAACTTAATTAGTTTATTTTTCTCTTCCCAAAGTAGTTCAAGGCCGATGTCAGATCAGTTTTATAAACTGATCCAATTTCCGTCACCGCTCGCTATCAGCGATCTCATCAATCACAGCTACAAAGTTTTGGAAGTACAGAATATTCGCCATTACATAAGTTAAAATGGTTATTGTTATTTATAGCTTATTATATGTTTAAGCTTAAAGCTTAGTATATTATATATAAAACATTGCATTAATAATTAATATCATCAGTCTGTTCTCTTTCACTCCTGGAGACAATCTATCCCGGCTTGTGTAGTTAAAAAGATTTTTATTTACATCACTTTAAAAAAGAAACCTATTTTTCTTAGGCTTACACTTACGCTTGAGTTGAGTCTACTCACAATATCCTAAAATCTGAATAGAAAACTTGAAAAGCTAAGTTTCTTTAATCTACTCTATGCTTAAAGCAATGTAACGAAAAAATCAATCAATTTCTATATCAACGATAAAATCTTTTAAGTGGGGTCAGCAAAATGCTATAGCTTCTAAGACGTTATATGAACTTACAGCACTTAACTGATTTATATAGTTTCGGTTCTTCAAAGGCAGTGCTTGAAAGGTTTCTTAACCTTTTACCGCATTCTATTAGGTCGTCAGTATTTTCGAACATCCAAGACTGTTTTCATTTGATAGCAATTTTCAATATTTTGTTAGTATCATAAAAAAATCCTTAAATTGATAATGTAAGCTCATCGTTCACACAGTCCTTTTGTGTTTAATACATAAAATAGTCAAAATATGCTTGGGGATATCTTTGGTAGACGAATTTAACTTTTGAAACTGCTAAAGGAGGACCGTCATGGGGCAGGGTCGTAAGCGTCTGCCTGTACACACGCCTGTACGCGCGTTTGAGGGTTCGATTCCCACACGGGAAAGATGAATTTTTCTATTTCCATTTTTTTAGCTCTGGAAACTAGGTAAAACGCGGCGTTGAGTTTCGCCACTCAATACGCAATGCCTCGAAAAAAGGCGGAAAGCGGGGATGGAGAAAGCAGGGGCTAAGCAACGGAGTGTCTTAACACTAGGTTCATATGGTTTCTGCAGTTCCCTCTGCCTACCCTGCAATATGCGGAATAAAGCGTGAAGCTAAAAAAAAACTGCTAAATCGATTTGAAACAATATTTATTTAATGAGTAAGAATATATGGATATTCGAAATAACTGAGATAATCCTAAGTGAACATAACTAGTTTATCTAGTAAGACTTTATAAACTTTTATTAACCTTGGTAAGTAAGAAAATAAATTGTCTGAAACACAATATTTCATGTGGGAAACATCATCTCTCTGATTATCAACATTTTATATAGAATATAATGATTAGATAGTAAAAACTGAGCAACGTGATGGATGACGAAGTGCGACAAAGTCTAATTATAAATACGATTTTGGGTTTACATACTAAGAGGATTTAATTAGACTCGTTTGCGTATTCTAGTAAGACAAAGGCACAGCGTTAAGTTCCGATTTTTAATAAAATTTTACAATTTTTTTTGAAACAGGAAAACAGTATTTTTTGAAACTGAAATATTCGCATCAGTTTCTCACTTTGTATTGGAGACAGAAGATCCATAATGGAAGCGTGTAAATAAAGAAAACAACATTTTCTGTATTTATATATATAATTACATAATGATTTATTTTTCCCTCAGCCTTAACTCATATATCAATAGCACCTACTTTTATAGTGCATAATTATATGAAAGGAAAACTTTTAAGCATGATGACTTGCAATGACTTGCAATTCCATTCTCAGAACATTGATACGGGCTAATGCAATGAGTTTGCGAAAATCCGTAGAAACAAAAGCGGGATTATAACGGTATAAGGGAATTGAATAATTACAAAGAACTTTTATTAGAGCACATGTGAATTGAAACTCAGAGAAGTTTCGGTCATTTCTCCATTTACATTCGTTTAGCTAAGCTTTAGTAAATCTTCGAAGTATTTTTCGTTTAGTTCACTCTTTATTTAAAACACAGTACTAAATTGAACATTAATGTATAAATGGCTATAAATGTCTGACAACAAATATGTTATAGGTTCTGTTTCTACAGAGGTCAATGTATCATTTTCTTGCTCTGATAACTTTTGAAAACGATGCTGAAAGCGGGGAACAAAATATTAACAATAGATTTAATTTCCTTTATAAAGGATACAACAAATTATAATAAGAACATATAACATAATTCTATTATGGCAAAGGAATTGCAATATTTCTTCAAATGAAAATTCCTTCACTGTAAGTGTTACTTCAATTGTTAAACCTTGGATAAATAGTATTCGTGCAAGTGTGCCGCCGCACTCAGCGTTTCATTACCTAAGCCTTGTTTTGCAGCTGGCTTAGAGATTAGCTTCAAAGCACATACATCTGTTGAATGCCAGACATGAAGTGTTATTACCAATCGAAGATGCTGTACTAGATAAATAAAGATAAATTTTAGTATTATTGTTTAATATTGCAAAAAAAAATCAATAATAGCCCAAGAATTTTATTTAAAAGGCGGCCTTTAGTAAGCCATGATTGTGTAAGTGTAGGGACTCCAAATACAAAATACGTTTATTTTAGTTACATTTCTCTTCTGCTAAGGTAAGACTTGCTATGTTAATAATATAGTGTAAAATAAAAAGATACTATATACATATATATGTTTAGACTAAGTACTAATTAATCCAGGACATATTAATCCCTTAGATAATATTTCTTGAATATACGTAATACGAAGAGACAGATTATTAAAAGAGAAAGAAAAAAACATTTTTTATGATTAATTTCTTTTAAAGTCACTGTCTTTGAGCATAATGCACAGTACCAATACATTCTAAAGTAGGCTTCCATCTGCCCTAGTTTTTAGCATTTGTTCTCGTTTGAGGGACGTTTGAATTTTTTCAAGCACAGTGAATCGACCAACCAAGATATAAATATTCTATGTAGTTCATGTTAAAAACATAATCCAAACTATTTTTAGCGAAACTTTGTACGTTTTGCTGAAATGCATATTGTGGATGAGTATGTAACGCTCTAAAGCGTTTCACTTTAGTCTACATTTTCCATATTTTAAGTAGATTAAGCGATGAGGATAATGTAATATGTTATAATTTTTAATTGAAGTTAACTGTAAGCTTGACTGAGGTTGGTTGAGCTCTTTTTGGAGAAATTAAGGAAGTTTCACTTCTTTTGGGTTGAAAATTGAGAACTAATTATCCTAATACTAAGTTAATTCTGAATAAAATATAGATTTTCGTAAATAAATTGATTTAAAACTGTTCAACATAATTATTATAATAATAGCATTTAAATTTTTATTTTGAAACAATATTTATTTTATTCAGGTCAAGGTAGAAGAATTTAACAAGTTTCAATTTAATTTAAAAATTTATATTCTCCTAAGTGAAATTATATTTCAAAAATTTTCCATATAATATTGCGACTTAATTTATTATCAATAATTATGATATAATTACCAGTAATTTTTATCTTTCTGTGCTTTAAAATGTAAATACAAAAGATTGTTTACGACATATAAAAATATTTATTTAATACAGTATGTCTTAGTTTCAGTGAAGAATTGGTGAAAAAGAATAGATTTAGTCCTTACACAATTTGCAGAACATGTGAAAAAAACTATTACGTTTTTTATCATTATATACGGTTCGGTAAATACAAATTAGCTGATGGTCTTGCTAATTTCAAATTTTATACTTTTTGTAATAATATTTATTTGTTCTTTTCTGTGGAATAGTGGCGATAAAAGAAAAATACTTAATGATAACATTTTCTACAGAAAATGATTCTTTTTGTGATCATCAATAACCTTCGGGTAGCCTATAACCTAAGCTATTACTACAGAGATCCTTACAACATAAATATATTATATCAAAACTTGGACGTAACTTGTTAATTGAATAAAGCCCTTGCAAGAGAGGCGGTGTCGAATTCTGTAATTATACGTTTTCAATAAAAAAAACTTCAAGCGCTTTTTCACCTAGTATGGTAGGATTTAAGTTACTTGCATATTGTTATAGTGAAATCGTTATTCAATATTTCATGTATGTCAAAAATGTCATGCTTTTCTTTTTATCTTAAATTTAAAATAATTTTTAAGTTTTTTTTATACAAAAAAATAAGCCTTTTATAGTAAAATTAGCCTTTTGTGTTGAAAATATCATAAATAAGTTTCAATATTGTATCTTGACTAGGCGTTAACTACAGAGTACTTACTTAATCATTTACTTATTTTTTAGGATAAACTTAAATCGCAAAAGTTTAATTTACATGAAATCATACTTAATTATATAGAAGCCACCAAAATATTTACCATTTGCTAATTTAATTAGAAACCATCTGGAAATCTCGTCGTAATCCACTGTACACGCTATTTATAGATTGTTCTTCGAAATCAACATAACACTCTTATATTTATATGTGCTTTATATAATAATAGAATCTAATTACTATTTCATTTTTAATGTTTATTTAATTTATCCTATCTTTTGCTTTATTTACCTCCCTGCCTTTTGAAATAGAATTTTTCAAAATCTTAGTTAAGGCTATATAATTTTCAAATCAACTGAAAACTTGCTCAGTTCTTACTCATGTACTAACGGTACAACTCTATAAATTAAATTAAGAAAGCCTACAAAAGAATTCCACGTTCATAATTCGCTTGAAATAAAGTATTTTCAGAATATTTTCTCTTTGATTTATAAGGCAACATACATCAAAGACCCATTTGGAACAAACGGCGCGCGGGAACAAATGATTACCGGTTCGTTTGCAGTGCCATGTTTCTAGAATCGATAATAACAAATAAGGACAGATTTAATTTAACCATTGATAATGAGTTAAATATAAGAAGTACGATATAACAACTTAACAATAAAATTAATATGAAAAATGAATGATCTTTATCTTTTACCTCCCCCGTAGTAAGAGAGGAGATAGATTTTTTTATTTTAGGCAAGACTGGACTCTCTGAACATAAGGTTAGGACTCCATTTTCCCGTTTCTTGTCCGATTTTGGAAGTACATAAATAATTGATATGTAATAAACATAAACCCCTAAGTGGGAATCGAAACCGTGACTATCGTATTAAATTACGTTCCAATAACCAATAAAGCGTTAAAGTCTTAGAAAATTAAACAATATTTTAATTTTACGATAAATTTTATATAACTTATTACAAATAATTTCACTATGCAGGTTAAATTATATTAGGCCTTACCAATCAATTGTGGTTGCGGTGCTAACCGTCACGTTAGGCGCTTTGCTGAATCGATACAATTAGCACGTGAGCTAATGTGAATGATTACTTTACGTTTGTATTGTATATATATGTATATATATATATATATATATATATATATATATATATATATATATATATATATATATATATATATATATATATATATATATATATATATATATATATATATATATATATATATATATATATAAATATATAATAACTGGACTGAAAACGTAGAGTGACACAAAATTTTAGACCAAATAGATCTAAAATAAAACAAATCTGACTATGCTGAAACGAAACTTATAGTTTGTACTGTTAATATGAGTGAAAATACAGTTAATCAGTTGTTGCTGATATATATATATATATATATATATATATATATATATATATATATATATATATATATATATATATATATATATATATATATATATATATATATATATATATATATATATATATATATATATATATATATATATATATATATATATATATATATATATATATATATATATATATATATATATATATATATATATATATATATATATATATATATATATATATATATATATATATATATATATATATATATATATATATATATATATATATATATATATATATATATATATATATATATATATATATATATATGTATATATATAGAGGTATACTACGTATGTACTACGATTTTGCATTTTGGCCAATATACGTAATATTGGCCAAAATGCAAAATCGTTACTTTACAGGAGAGGCCGTCAAAGTTTAAATTTTTGACGAACTGAAACTGACGATTATGAAATTTTGATTATTTGCTTAGTCACCTATCCTCCTCATTTTTACTATTGTTTTTTATTAATATTTATTTTAGTTTTATTGCACATTGGCCCTAATACGGTACTTTTTGTCCTATTTATCGGTGTCCAAAAACACCCTAAAAAGGCCAATGAGGCATTTTGGTCTTTATACGCGTAAGGTGGTAATCTCTCTCTGCCTAGCCTTATCCCATTTCACTTGGGGTCGGCTCTCCTCGTCATTCCTCGTCATTCGCGTAAGGTGGTAATGAATTGTTTAATTTGAGGATCAAAATGAGACCTGTTTAAAAGGAATAATGATTTGTATCTGACACGGCCGTCGTTATCTTACTTATAGGGGAAAATATTTCGAGGCTATATATGAAAAACTATTTAATAATTTTTAATAGTTTAGGCTATTTAATTATTTATACGTGCTGTGTAACGCGTGAGGTAGACATCATTAAATACGAATGACGTACTACAAAAATACTATTAATCGTTGTCAATTTGTCACCTTTCATTCAAAAAAATAACCAGAAGAAAAAGAGATATATCTCTGTCCCGCTCTGACAGTATAGTGTACGCTCGCGTCATACTTGACAAATGGCGTTTTATTTTGGAACAATAATTTACGTATTTATTTTGTTTGAAAAAAATATTTTTTTATTTTTGAAAATTTTACTTGTTTTATAATTTTACCAAGTTTATGAAGGCTAGTTAATACTATGCTTTAAATGAAGGTCGTGGTAACATCCACACTCTGTATATGGCATAAAAAGACTTATACGTTATACTCGTACTATCAGATAACAAGATATGTAAGATTTCAGTTAAGTAATTTAAATAATTCAAAATCTTACGCTGGTTTGATTTATTTACTGCTGTTAACTACAATTAAATTTATTGGGATCAATCATTTTGCTTAGCATTAAGTCAGTTATTTTTAAGAATATAATATATTTATACATGCTTAGCTTTAATATAAAGTAAAATCACAATTTTTTTAGTTGTCAAAGAACTAATTATGTTGAACTCACAAAAAATTAATTATTAAAGAACTAGTTATATTAAACAAAGTACAAATATAAATCTGTATGTTATTAATCATTAATCCAAAAATGGAGACGTAAATAATACTATTTATATTCATTATCATTTTCATCCATTAACACTATGTCATCGTGGTGGGATAGTATTTTTATAACACAATTAAAGCAAATATTTCTTTTTAGAAGGCTATATCAGCAACAACTGATTATAACAGAGTTTTAGTGGAATTTCTGTTGCCTTATCAGACATTTGTCTTCTTGTTCGAACTGGCTGATCACTTATTTTAATGTTATTATTTTCAACTGTATTTTCACTCCAATCATATTAACAGTACAAACTATAAGTTTCGTTTCAGCATAGCCGGATTTGTTTTATTTTAGATCTATTTGGTCTAAAATTTTGTGTCACTCTAAGTTCAGTCCAGTTAAAACAGGGGCCTGTTTGCACCTTTTTGATATCATAAATTATATTTTGAGTTATGGCTAGGTCAAAATGACTTTCTTTTATTTTAGCCTATCGAATCAAGGAGCTCCATTAAGACGGAGTGTTAATATTCCTATATACACCTATTTAAGCTTTCTCAATACTAGCGAGTCGCCTTCTTTCTGAATATGACCTGTCTCAAGTAAAGTAAGCTTTATATTTATAATTAGTTATTTAACTAAACTTAACGAATAGACACGTAAAAAACACAATTCTGTTTCGATTTTGGCCAGTAAAACTGTATGACCAGAATCTGAAATCATCACAACATTCTGTACTTTGATTTTAATGATATCATAAATACAACTATTGCGTTAGAGGATCTAATCATTGCAATTTATTCATTTCACAAATAACTAGTACTATTTAACTTCCTAATATGAAAATCTTTAACAGATTTTCATAATGATTTTTTAATCTTTTGCAAAATAAAATAGATTTATTTCACGACTGATACTGAGTCAAGTTTATACTTTTTATTTAAGAATCTAGTCAGATTTTTGTTACTTTAAAAATTGAAATTCATATAGAATTTCTAAATTTATTTTAATTTCAAGAGTCTGCTCTATTCTGTTCTACGGTAATGGCGTTCCGAGCGTCAATGTCACGTTGTTTGGAAAATACACGAAGGAGAATGTACACTGGATGGCTAATTTGGCACAAGAGTCTGCAGATTCGTTCCCACTAATTACAGAGTGACACGAGAGTAACGTCCAACCCCTTTAGGTCACATGAGTACAATTCTTCACGAATCTTTAAAACAATTGAAGATCTTAATCTACAGTGATACGGGTTTCCCTTCAACGTCATTAAGCAGCTTAATGAGTCCGTAAAAATAACCGTCTGTTTAAAGTCATGAGACTGTGTAAACAGGACTGCTTATAACCTGTAAACACTGACGATTCGGGGGGACATTTAAATTGTAAAATAATTTTCAATTTTGGGGTCCAGCAAGCTGCACCAACACAGTTTTTTGTATTTTACGACAAAGAAATGATCTAATACACTTTTAATAATTTCTACATTAACAACTGTTATGTACTTGTCATGTCTACCTATATTATCAACAAAAGTGAGGCTTTTTGTATCAACAGACTTGCACATTGCTTTCTTTTAATATTTGGCCCACAAATAGTAGTATTTGTCCAATTACGTTCTTCAAATTTTTCAAAGAACTTTAATTCACGTGAGCCAAGAAAGGTGTACTTAAATTTATGTTTTTTTTTTGTGCCTTTCTCATCGTAATAAGCTTATCATGTCGATTTAACTGTTAACAATGTTATACAGGAGACGATACAGTTGCATCTGTTAACAATGTAGGCTCTAAAGGAGGTATTTCTTTAAAAAAACTATGACGAGGCGAAGGTATTGGTGTATCGTATAAACTTTTACAATTATGTTGAATCGGGGAGTCAATAATATTGTCACCGGGAAAATTATCCTGTGATATAGTGCATAATTAAGTACAGGCTAACAGTTCGTTATTATGTGCTATTTAAGAATATTTTTACTTTTCTTTAGTCGGTAAGAGAATGAGTAAGTTTTTCTGGTGTATAATTTTGATGTTTAAATAAAAACGATTAAATATTTCACTGGCTTCAAATGACAAAAGCAGTGCTGAAACATAATATAATATATAACTGTAGCAATTGCTATGTATAAGATTCTCAAGACATATTATTTTTAATGATATTTTACCATTATCATTTATAAAAACAGCTCAAAAGTAAAAAATATGTGAAGGGTCTAAGTGTAATTTTTAATAATAAAACATGTATAAGGGCCAAAGTACCATATTGGCCGTTTTATCTGGTAATTCAATACATTTACGTTACCATAGCCAAAATCGTTACTCTGTGTACTGTTTGTTATTCTCACTTCCTAATGCCAAATTTATTAAATTCCGACTCCTGCTAAATTTAGCTTTGTAATTAAAAGCCATCTTTTAATTTATTAACAATTAACAAACGTAATTACATAAAAATTTGTTGGTTTGACCCATATACGTATATATATATATATATATATATATATATATATATATATATATATATATATATATATATATATATATATATATATATATATATATATATATATATATATATATATATATATATATATATATATATATATATATATATATATATATATATATATATATATATATATATATATATATATATATATATATATATATATATATATATATATATATATATATATATATATATATATATATATATATATATATATATATATATGTGTGTGTGTATGTGTGTATAATTAATTTAGGCATTATTTATTTAAATAGGCAGTGGGAAATTCAGGGGCCGCGGGAACCTAATGTTAAGACATTCCGTTTCCCGCTTTATATAGTGTATGTTAAATATATATATAATAAAGTATATAACAAACTTTCTATTATTGTGTGCTTCGCTTTTCTGCGATGTTGATGTTTAGTCTCGAGTTTGAGCAAACTTTACCTTGATATTTACTTTCCATAGAACGAGACGAGATGAATGAAGTCTTTAAGGATCACAAGGAATACCTTTCAGCTTCGCCACCCAATACGCAATATCTCAAAAATTAGATGGAAATACTGCTGAGGAGACGGCGATACTACACTCGATTTTGTCCACCAACTAGACTGTAGTATTCTATATCCTATTTTACTATATGATTTCCATACTAACTTTCATATATCTCTAATAGGAAATTAGTTATATTTTAAAAGAATTTTTTGCTCTGTTGCTCATTTCTAACATTCCCTATTGGCTTTTACAGATACGTTTTTGATAAGTAATTTCAATAGAAAATTTTATTATAACATACATTTTAATCATAATTGACCAACAAACCAACTATAAGAAACCAATTTATTTTTCATTTATAATAATAAAAGGAATCAACAAAATAAAAACCCTACCTTATTTATTAAGCCTAAATATGCTGTTTTGGCTAGCATAAAAAAGGGTACACCACAACTTAGGAGCTAAAGTAAAGGAGGTCTTCTAAACGGTACCCGGTTAACGGGGAGTTAAAATATACACGTCTAGAGATTTTGAAAAGGCGGAAAGCGGGGGCGGAAAAAAGCAGGGACGAAGCAACAGAGTGTCTTAACTAGGTTCGTAAGGTTCCTGCAGTTCCCTCTGCCTATCCTGCCATGTGCAGGATCAAGCGTGAAGCTATAAAAAAAAATTGGAAGATACAGGATAATGAAGTGATACTAATTTTTTTACTATATACGAGCAAATTGTGAAACTGACAAAAAATAAATACAAAAATTTGGGTAACTACCTAAATATAAAATACAAATATAAATCAGTCACATTAAAAAATGAATTCAATCAATTAGTTATATCTGATAGTTTCAAACCAAAATGTGTACGAAATAAAACACGAAATATAAAATTCGCTTATTAATGACGCCGTGTACGAGACATAATGAGAAAGCTCAAAATAATTGCGTGTGAACGAGAATATTTATGTGTAAATGAATTAAACTTCCAACATGACATGAATTGATGCCAAAATGGCATATCGTATAAAGAATGAATTTTAAATCTTTGTTAAGCAGATATCTTTGTTAGTATTAATATTTAATGTTTGTTTAATGACAATAAAACGTTAATTTATCTTGTTTATTAAATAATAGTTTAGGTTATATTTTAGTTCTAAACCGCCTCCATTATTTTGCAATAGATAGTTAAAATGAAGAAACTGTGAAACCTTTGAAACGAAGGAGTAAAGAAAAGTTTCAGCTATAAATCAGTTATATTTGTACTTACTAAATCCAAAATTTAAAGTGCTACACAAAAATATCATAGTGAAACTCGCAGCGCAGTTGGCTCAAATATTTTTATTTATTTTACTCTATCTTCTTTAAATTTTAATCATCACTTACGGTAACATAAAGTATGGATCCCAAGGCTAATTGGGAGAAAAATTTACGAGTACATTTTTCCTTTCTTATTATATACGTATAATAAAATTACATATTAGTACATATAAATAATTCCATTGTTTATATATGGTCCTAAAAGAAGCATGCACCTTTAGTTTGGTGTCTGTAATTAAGTAAGAAAGTATAGTGTAATGGTAAAATATGTTATAAAAAACACGCATATATAATCATACTTCAAAGTAACAATTATGTATAAAGGTAGCAGTTTTTTAATATTAATACTTATATCAAATAACGTTAATTAAAGTACAATTTGTAATCTATACTTATTTTTAATGCCATCTATATATAATCCGTATTTATTAATATTTCAGGACATTTTAAAATGTATATTAAAGATTCACGGAAGCTGAAAGGTATTCCTTGTGATCCTTAAAGACTTCATTCATCTCGTCTCGTTCTATGGAAAGTAAATATCAAGGTAAAGTTTGCTCAAACTCGAGACTAAACATCAACATCGCAGAAAAGCGAAGCACACAATAATAGAAAGTTTGTTATATACTTTATTATATATATTTAACATACACTATATAAAGCGGGAAACGGAATGTCTTAACATTAGGTTCCCGCGGCCCCTGAATTTCCCACTGCCTATTTAAATAAATAATGCCTAAATTAATTATACACACATACACACACACATATATATATATATATATATATATATATATATATATATATATATATATATATATATATATATATATATATATATATATATATATATATATATATATATATATATATATATATATATATATATATATATATATATATATATATATGTGTGTGTATGTGTGTATAATTAATTTAGGCATTATTTATTTAAATAGGCAGTGGGAAATTCAGGGGCCGCGGGAACCTAATGTTAAGACATTCCGTTTCCCGCTTTATATAGTGTATGTTAAATATATATAATAAAGTATATAACAAACTTTCTATTATTGTGTGCTTCGCTTTTCTGCGATGTTGATGTTTAGTCTCGAGTTTGAGCAAACTTTACCTTGATATTTACTTTCCATAGAACGAGACGAGATGAATGAAGTCTTTAAGGATCACAAGGAATACCTTTCAGCTTCCGTGAATCTTTAATATACATTTTAAAATGTCCTGAAATATTAATAAATACGGATTATATATAGATGGCATTAAAAATAAGTATAGATTACAAATTGTACTTTAATTAACGTTATTTGATATAAGTATTAATATTAAAAAACTGCTACCTTTATACATAATTGTTACTTTGAAGTATGATTATATATGCGTGTTTTTTATAACATATTTTACCATTACACTATACTTTCTTACTTAATTACAGACACCAAACTAAAGGTGCATGCTTCTTTTAGGACCATATATAAACAATGGAATTATTTATATGTACTAATATGTAATTTTATTATACGTATATAATAAGAAAGGAAAAATGTACTCGTAAATTTTTCTCCCAATTAGCCTTGGGATCCATACTTTATGTTACCGTAAGTGATGATTAAAATTTAAAGAAGATAGAGTAAAATAAATAAAAATATTTGAGCCAACTGCGCTGCGAGTTTCACTATGATATTTTTGTGTAGCACTTTAAATTTTGGATTTAGTAAGTACAAATATAACTGATTTATAGCTGAAACTTTTCTTTACTCCTTCGTTTCAAAGGTTTCACAGTTTCTTCATTTTAACTATCTATTGCAAAATAATGGAGGCGGTTTAGAACTAAAATATAACCTAAACTATTATTTAATAAACAAGATAAATTAACGTTTTATTGTCATTAAACAAACATTAAATATTAATACTAACAAAGATATCTGCTTAACAAAGATTTAAAATTCATTCTTTATACGATATGCCATTTTGGCATCAATTCATGTCATGTTGGAAGTTTAATTCATTTACACATAAATATTCTCGTTCACACGCAATTATTTTGAGCTTTCTCATTATGTCTCGTACACGGCGTCATTAATAAGCGAATTTTATATTTCGTGTTTTATTTCGTACACATTTTGGTTTGAAACTATCAGATATAACTAATTGATTGAATTCATTTTTAATGTGACTGATTTATATTTGTATTTTATATTTAGGTAGTTACCCAAATTTTTGTATTTATTTTTTGTCAGTTTCACAATTTGCTCGTATATAGTAAAAAAATTAGTATCACTTCATTATCCTGTATCTTCCAATTTTTTTTTATAGCTTCACGCTTGATGCTGCACATGGCAGGATAGGCAGAGGGAACTGCAGGAACCTTACGAACCTAGTTAAGACACTCTGTTGCTTCGTCCCTGCTTTTTTCCGCCCCCGCTTTCCGCCTTTTCAAAATCTCTAGACGTGTATATTTTAACTCCCCGTTAACCGGGTACCGTTTAGAAGACCTCCTTTACTTTAGCTCCTAAGTTGTGGTGTACCCTTTTTTATGCTAGCCAAAACAGCATATTTAGGCTTAATAAATAAGGTAGGGTTTTTATTTTGTTGATTCCTTTTATTATTATAAATGAAAAATAAATTGGTTTCTTATAGTTGGTTTGTTGGTCAATTATGATTAAAATGTATGTTATAATAAAATTTTCTATTGAAATTACTTATCAAAAACGTATCTGTAAAAGCCAATAGGGAATGTTAGAAATGAGCAACAGAGCAAAAAATTCTTTTAAAATATAACTAATTTCCTATTAGAGATATATGAAAGTTAGTATGGAAATCATATAGTAAAATAGGATATAGAATACTACAGTCTAGTTGGTGGACAAAATCGAGTGTAGTATCGCCGTCTCCTCAGCAGTATTTCCATCTAATTTTTGAGATATTGCGTATTGGGTGGCGACGCTTATTGCCAATTACTCTTGCGAGAGTGATGAAGATGCATAATTTATTCACTCTCCTAAGTGAGAATTGAATACAAAACTGTCGCGTTGCCTTGTGTCACTTTTAAAATATGTATATCAAATTATATAAGCAAATTTTATTCATTATAACTTATTGTTTAATACTAACTCCAAGAAATATTCTATTGATATACAAAATACGAATACAAAATGTATCCAATAACTCAATTCACATTGAATCCAAAAGCAATGCCTGAACTGATATACGTTTCCCACTCTCTCTTTGATTGCAATAATGCGTATAGCCACTAGGACACGTTTACTCTATATAGACATAGGTAAGCTATACTAGAAGGTAAGCTATGCTGTTACTAGTAGGTAAGCTATCGTACCACCACTTTGTCGTCGTTGTTTGTAGAGCGTTCTCTTGGCAACGGAAGTGCCCTGCAACTGATGCATTTTCGTTCTCAGAAAATATTGCTGTGCCAGTTTTTGATACGTTGGCTCACTGTTGTGTAACGATCGTACCGCGTGTTCAATGATTCGTATGGGTTTTAAATGACTTGAGATGGTAATTTATGTTCTTATAAATTATTTGTTTCGTTGTTAATATTATATAAGAGTAATGTTATTTAATTTTAGGACCGTCGTGGCGCAGAGGCGCAACGTCTGCCTGTAACGCGACTAACGCGACGGTTTCTGGGTTCGATCCCCAGTCGGGGAAGATGGATTTTTCTATTTCCATTTTCTTCGCTCTGGCAACTAAGGCAAAGCGCGGCGTTGAGTTCCGCCACTCAACACGCAATGCCTCGAAAACGGCGGAAAGCGGGGACGATGTAAGCAGGGACTAAGTAACGGAGTGTCTTAACACTAGGTTCGTATGGTTCTTGCAGTTCCCTCTGCCTACTCTGCCATGTGCGGGATAAAAGCGTGAGGCTAAAAAAAATATAAAAAAAAAAATGTTATTTAATAATTATTAAATATGTATATATTATGAAGTTATAATAATGTTTTAATTGAATACCCTGTCTGCTTGTTATCAATATAGTTTTGGAGATATATATTTATAAAGAAACATATTGTCCCCTGAATCTTCAATCCATGGTCATGAGTAGACTAGTAGCCATAACCACAGCCAAAGTGTTCAAAACGTCAAGTTTCCCAAAAATTATATTCCCTATATAGCATAATAATAAAAAGCAGAGAGAATGTAAGACTTCGTTCGTTCTGTTCTAAGTTTTACGTCCAAATTCGATGTTACGCCTGAATAGGTTTGAAAATAAAAATTAACTGTCACATTACATTACAAATACTACATTCCATTTTAACAAAATATTATTTTTGTCAAAGAAATATCATAGAAGTATTTGGTATAGCTTTAAAGTTGACATTTATTTCAACAACAAATATCATTCTTCACCCTTTGGCCTTTCACAAAGGCCTAGAACTGATTTCTAATACAAGTACGTCCATTTACAGGTCACTCGTTTCGTGACTCTTCTATTTGTATTGAAAAAGAAATTGCAACTTTTATCACCGAATAAAGAAATTTGTAGAAATATTTCATAAAATTACTTAAAAATATTTAATATATCAAAATATTTGATATAGTGAATATAAAATTTAGTTTTCTGGTTTATATCATACTTTTGTTATGAGTTGCACTACATATTATGAAGTAAATTAAGAAGATATAATAATATGCTTTTTGTGCAATAAAGTATTACTATTATTAATGTCTATGTGTATGTATGTATGTGTATAGAAGGAACGGTTTAAAATTATTACAATATATATATATATATATATATATATATATATATATATATATATATATATATATATATATATATATATATATATATATATATATATATATATATATATATATATATATATATATATATATATATATATATATATATATATATATATATATATATATTTATATATATATATATATATATATATATATATATATAATATATATATATATATATATATATATATATATATATATATATATATATATATATATATATATATATATATATATATATATATATATATATATATATATATATATATATATATATATATATATATATATATATATATATATATATATATATATATATATATATATATATATATATATATATATATATATATATATATATATATATATATATATATATATATATAATCATAAGCGTAAGGGAACGATGCTAGTATAAATGGACAGCTTTTATTTTTATTTCTTAGTCCACCATAGTCTATGCAAACAATGTAGTGCGCTATGATTTATTCAAATAATATTTACTGAAAGCTGAAGCAAAGTTCAATTAAATTACAGGTTTCCTCCAGCCATTATTGAACAAATGTAATTTATTTTTTATTATATATTTAAAAATAACAAGACAGCTCGGTTCACAAATTTCTAAAATAAGCTCGTCTTTATAGGACAAACTTTTACCGTTGAAGTCTGAGACATATATTTATTGTTTAGGCAATCAACTTGAAAGCTTTCATACAAGACCGAACTTTGTTCTGTACAAGTTGCCGTTACACTCAGTGCTTCCAAAACTTTGGGAGCCGTATCTTGTAGCCAGTATTTCGTGTTAAACTTCTTTTTGTGATAGAAAATTACTTGAATTGGATTGTTTGAATATAATTATGTTACGATATAATAAATATATATTTTTGCTCTGTTCTTTCTTTTCATATGTTATCTTAATATGTTTGTTACCTTAATATGTTATCTATCTATATAGGGTCATATTGGCATATTAACACAGCGTCTGACTGTAAAGGTGACCATTAAAGATCGATTCCCAATCAAGAGGATAAGAACAATGCGGCTTTGAGTTTTGTCACTCAACATGAAAAGTTCGAAAAGCTAAAAGCGGAGAAAGAAATGTTTTAACTTTAGGTTCCCTCTGCCTATGCTGCTACAGGCAGATACATCCCGGAAAACGGTGTGATGGAAAAAAATAGTTGTCTATTAATTTATGATTATGTAGTCATATAAAATTATATCGCTAATATACGCCTACACATCTGTATTAATAAGTATATGAGCATTGTAAAAACAATAGTTTTTTTAATGAGTTAACAGTGAATTGTATTATTTTCATTTGAAACTATAAGTAATTACTAAAATATTCAAATTAGTAACTTAAAAAAAATTTCATATAACAAGGTCAAGTATAAATGTTACGTAAATATTAAAAACCGAGACTTAAAGATTTTAAATGAGCTAATTCCAGCTAGGTTTTAAAAGGAAAATAGGTCATGACCGCCGCAAGCGGGTAAAGGTTCTTTGCGCAAAATTTTACACGCATTCCACAATTTTCCTTTTTATGAACGCCTTACGATATAGTGTTTATCTACAACTACATTGTACTGTAAAATATAAATAGTATATTTTTAGTTCTTTTTTTTCAATGTGTTAATATTGAAAATTGTATGATAATATGACGAAATCCGTAATTAAGCTTTATTGCTTAATTTTATATTAAATTGAAATCTAAAGAATATATCTGCTTATGGAATAAAAGCATATATTGTATATAGCTATTGTAGGTAAAAAAAAGTAAATTGAGGTTTTGAATGTTACTACCTGTAGACTGTAGAATGTAAATATATTCTTCGCTGTGAAAGAAAAATTAAATTAAGATTTATATATGAAAATAATTTTAAAAGTTTATTTTTAATTTATCTATTTAATTAACTAAATTAATTTTGGCAAAGAATATCAATATCATTTAAACGATAACAATTTGAACTTAAACACCAAGAATCTAAGTCTAATTATAGATACAATTTTATATTTTTTCTTTACACTATTATCGCACATATAGACAAAAAGGAGACTAAAATTTGGAACTGAAAGCGAGTACAGGAAAATATGCCATTATTATGAGCTATGATCGAATCCACAACTATCGCCAGCTGCCACACAACTAGCTCAGTTAATTAAACATACTTGCGTACAAACATTTTTGTTTTAAAAACGATGCTATTAAAGTAAGCATGCTCTATTAGAAGAATGTGTTAAAAATTTGTGAATTTTCTGTTTCAACGAAACAGAAAATCGGATTAATCTGACAGTATTTCTGGAATAGAAACAGTTTATAATAAAATAATATTAAAAAGACAATTATTTCTTTTACTTTCACACTATATCCCGAATAAGCAGGATAGGCAAAGAGAACTTAGTGTTAGCATACTCTGTTCAGCGCTTTCCCCACGAATTCGAAACTTTACATATTAACTTCCAAACTTTACAGTTTCTCGCATAAAACGGGAAGATGAGAATATAATGATCTATCCCGAGAGCAGATTGAATCTATAGCTATCGGAATCAAAGAAAGTCAACTGCCCTTTTACACCACAATAATGGCATCATGTTAATACAGATTTACAAATTTTATAAACAAATACATATTTTTTTAATAAAGTTTCTCTAAAACTATATTCACTACAAAACCTATATTAGAATATAGCGTTTATTATGGCTTTTTTGTTTTAAAAAAGTTAATGGAAAGCAACGAACAGTCCTTGCAGTTCTCTTGTGTCAATTAAATGCATTAGAGAAAGCTATCGTGCAAAGAGAGAGCGTCTGACCGGGGGATGAAAGTGTGACGTTGGCTTCCATCTTTCAACTTAACATCTCACTTCGGAACACGGAATGTTGATAGTTGAATTTCTTTTGAAATTATTTTATTTGAAATTTATTCATAACAGCCTTAAACGTGGTTTTAACTAATTGACACATTTCGTTCTCAGGTTGCAACAAAACCTACTACGGCGACATCGGACGTACCTACGAACTCGAGTTACACAGACCGAGGGAAGATCTAGTTCCCTATGTCTGCCTGCTTACTATAACCGCTGCTGGTGGTGTGCATGGAGATTTGGTTCAGGTACGTATAAATATAGTAGATATTTCATAATAAATACATAGTTAAAATTAAAAATATATAATTAAGTATATGTTCCAAATACATTGTCTATTTACTTAAATTTAGTGTCTGTGTGTCTTGAAAGAATATTAACGACCAATTTAAAGAAACCAAGAAAAAAAATATGTATTACCCTCCTCCATCACTAATTTTTGGGATTAAAGAATTTTCACTTTGTGATAATTATGAATTTATAATAAATTAAATTAATATTAAATAGCATTTGACCTGTGTTTATTTTATTATTCTTAACATGTATAGAACGACGAACTCGCCGCTCTTTTTGTTATTCATGTAAGCAAAATTCAAACCTTTACCCGAGTGGGAAACAAACTACAACCTTCGAATAAAATCAAACGCTGATCCACTATGGATTTTATAGACTATGATTCTATTTTAAATGTTCTGCTATATACTAGAAATAATACGAATAACAGAATACGAGCTAACGTTGTAGTATTTTAGAAAGTTTATATTATTTAAGAAAACCCATACAACTTATATATCAGTTCGACACACACATGTCATTTATACGATTATATAATCGTAGGACGTAGATATTAATTATAGTGATTAATTAACAGTCGACTCTGTCTGAATTTGCTTTGTGTGAATGTATAAATAGATATTGTAATAGCAATTTTTCTCTATTTTTACCTTAAAAGTGTATTCTCTTCTTTCCATCTGAGGTAGAGACGTTGTGTATGTTACAACATAAAGCGTTAACTGACGCGCTTATTCTTACCAGAACGAGTGAATTATATTAATTTTCTTAATAGTCCCTACATTATATCTATAAAGTGGTTAAAATCTTGACACAATTCTTTTATTTATGACCAACTTGAAAAAGTGCTAGGCGTAATAAAACTTTCTTAAAAACCCCTAGGCGAGGACGGCCATAGCAAAGTACTTAGCTCCATTATTATTTTTACTTTCTTTGGACGTAAAATAATTAATTTTATATTGTATTTTTTTATATTTCCGTGCGTATATTTATAAACTTTTTTATGTCACAATCGATATATAGTGTTGGTAGATAGTTTTAGCATTGTTGTGTAAAACATTAACATAAAGTTATTCTACATGGTAATAGGTAAGAAAAAAAGAATGCATCTTAAAATATTCTATGTAGCTTTTTCTATATAAAAATTTTGTCCAACACACTTGAAATAATATGTATTTTAAGTTCAGCATGACCTCAAATTGGGGCCACAAAACATCTTATTCGGATATGATTTATTCTTATAAAGATATGTAAATGCAAACGAAAACATGTTAACCATTATTGCTATCGAATATTTTTTGTTCATAAATTAAATTATGTAGCTTATTATTTTGTTCCGCAGAGCTTTCAATAAGTCTTTTGAAATGGTAAAGCGTTACATTTATTTTTTTGGGTGGGTCTTGTTACGCTACGACAAAATCCACTTACAATTTTGTTTGAGTGTTCTTCATAAGCTCAGTTCTATTATAACTTTTCTCAAAACACTTTTCTTTACAATTTTGTATATTTTTCTCTTAATATTGGTTATGGAGAAATCGTATTCTTTCTCTAAATTTTAATATCTTTAAGTTAAAATTCATTTTAAGATAAGTTGTTTTTGATACTATTGACTTCCTCTTCTCTAAAATTTATTAATGCTTGAAATCGCTGATCACTTCTATCAATGGCTGATGAACCTACTGTTTATTAACGTAAAAACACTTAGGCTTATTAAGCCGTTCATTTTTCACGATAACAAAAATATATTTACTATATTGAAGAACTTCGTCTTTAATAGTAAATCTTAAAACGCTTTTCATAGTTTTTAGTCCAAATCGTACCATAGACTCATGAGATACTTCATATTATTTTATAAAAAGAATATTATTATCAAAATCCTTTAAAAGTCAATCTGTATATAAAGCTTTATTTTTACTGTAACAATGTCTATTGTTTTTTAACAATACATTATTAAAATGAAAATGATCTCATACAAGTATTGCAGTTGTTATTATATGGTCACTAAAAAACACGTTTTCATCGTTTTAATAACATGCTGCTCTTGAAACCGACAACCTTGACATTTAAAGCTAAGCACCGAGATTTTTAATTCAAGTCCATTAAATGAAAAAATTTTATGAAATTTGAAATCAGCGAATCGTGTGCGTGTGCTACTTTTTTTTTTAAAAAAGGGGTTTTCTGACACGTTTCTTCTCAGTATTTTCTAAAAAAAAAAAACAATGTATATCTTATAAATAGAAATAATATCTTATGATTTGAAAATTATGATAATATTTGCATATTGTTATGTGTTGAATCAACTTCAAAAGAGGAAGTGGAGGGAAACGACTAAACAAATGCATTCGTGGGTTCGATTCTCATGGGGAAAATGATTTTTTCCATTTCCATTTTCTTCCCTATGGCACCTAGGCAAGCGCGGCGTTGAGTTCCACCACTCAATACGCAATTTCTAAAAATAAGGCGGAAAGCAGGAAACAGACTGTGTTAACACTATGCTCCCATAGTTTCTGCAGTTCTCTATGCTAACCAATGTATGTAACGAATTTTTTTTAATTTCAATTTTTATCCCGCATATAACAGTGTCAGCGGGATAAAATTTGAAGCTATAAAAAATGTGTTCCATATATTGGAATATAAATTTTATAATTTACTCTAATTAATCTACATTAAACTTATTAAAGTAGAAGGATATTCAATATGTTTAGTAGGTAAATACATAATATTAAAATCTAAAGTGCTTATTCAAATTCAAATTCGTTATCCTTAAATAAATTCCTTTCTTAAACACTTTTAAAACGAATGTCGGTCAAGTGCGAGTAGTACCCGCGTAACAAGTCTTCCGTACCAATTTCATGATTATAGGTCAGTAGAACGTATAACTTATAAAAATTGACAAACTTAAATTTGCAGTTGTATGCTTTCCTTTTATATGAAGTATAGGTAATAAGTTGGTAATTTTAAAGTGTTTTAGTCTCCAGGACCTACGTCCTTTAGCTTAATACTAACTGTAGAAAACTAACCTATAGGGGAGTAATTTTAATACAAATTGTGCCAAAAAAAGCATAAACTATATTATAATATTATTGCTGTAGTTGGATTATGTTGTTTCAGTAATTTCAAGCTTCCAGAGACTACAAATCTTAATATTTGATTTATTCAATTTCATAAATTTTATCCACTATATGAACCTATTTGCCATGTACTACCATAACTGTGGAATAGCCTATGGCGGCAGTATTTCCAGGTAGATACGACAATGGTATTAAACGCGTCTACCTACATCTTGGAAGTAACGTGTCTGTAAAATAGGATTGCCATAAGATCGTGAACTAGTTTTCCTTGTCTTTCCCATAAACATAGCTCTTGTGAACAGACATGTAAGAAATTAAGTCTTCTTGGTTCTTTTAAAGGATGGCATCCTACAAAATAATATTTAACATTCTTTGGATTGGGAAAATTTGTAATATTCTATACAGGTGCTACAAAAATAAATTGCAAAAAGCTTATAAGAATTTTATAGTATAAAGCTATGTGAGAATGCATGATGTAGTGATCAGAGTGACTAGATGGTTTTTAAAGAACGCATTGTATATTTTCATGTTTTATACAAATAAGTTTAGTAACATTAAAAAACGCAATATATACATATGTGCAAACAAAATATTTATATTTCTTATTTATGTTGAATCTTGTTCATCAATCATGAAATACATAACAGGTAAGAATCAAAATCTACAATAATTCCACACTTAAACCAGCTATTGTTGAGTACATTTGTACAATGTTATGAACTATGCTACTTGCAAATGCAGCGTAGTCAGGTGAAGCAGAGCGTATTTTAATTCCGAGCTTTCATTCAGAGCTATGATAACAGACCCTTTCAGCCCTTTAACCCCGCAATTATGAGGTCACTTCACTCGCGTTTAACATTTCAGAATTTTCTTGGATAAAAGTGTTTTGTCACGATTTTCTGGTGTTTCTTTAATGTATTATAATGGTGGTTAAGTGGACTAAAATATTCGAGGTTTTAAACACGCAAAAGAAAGTATATTTGCTTTTAAAAACTCAAAATATTTTTGGCAGTGAAATAACTTAAGTACATGTTAAGTATATACTAGTACTACAAGTATGTTTAAGAAAACATATAAAACTTTGAACGCAGTGGGACTCGAACTGCCTGAGTAGTATTGCGAACCGTGCCAGCGCTCTCAACACTGAGTCATGCGTTCTTCATCACGCTGCGTCGAAATTCCTATACTACATATTTTATATCATACTACATATTTTAAACTACATACATTGGCAAATAAAATTTAAAATTTATATAAGAAACCTGGAATCATCAATCTGTATGTCTAAAACTTATTTAATCCTGTCCACTTTATCTAACGCTATTCATATATTTTTATTTCTACTGACACATATTATTTCTCATGAAACGCTTACAAAAATTCAATTGTATGCACATACGTCTGTCTTTCATATTGTAGTTTTGACAGAATGACATAGTATTTCTTTGTAAATAACGACTTTTTTTCGCTACCTTTTAGTATTTGAATATCTGAAAAACGTGTTTTTTATACAAATATATTCATAGGTTTCAGAGTTTAGATAAATTTTATCATTATTTTGTACTTCTATCAAGCAATGTTGACAGGATATCATAAATTGATATAAATTTACTAAGCATGACTTATATAGGCAAAAAAAGCCGCAGAAACCGCAGGAACGTAGAGTTAAGACTCTACGTCCCCCAGTTTCCACCTTTCATTTCTTTGCGTGTTGAATGAAATGAAATAATCCATCCTCCCTAAACGGAAATTTTGTCGATTATTATAAAATTGGTCACCAAAAGAAGTTGGATTTTAATTACTATAAAGGAAATGTCGAAAGGCAGTTTTTTTTATCACGGAATTCACGGTCATTGAACTTGTTTTCCAGTTTTATAAGAGGTTTAGAAAGAAAGAAAAAGTCAAAGTATTTCTAAAGCTTAAATAGGCTTATGTTATAAATGATTAAAATTTTTCTTTTTCAAATGTTTTTAATTCTTGGTAACTTTTGTATATGTGAGTACTTAGTTAATTTCTTTTGTTAGAGCATTTTTGTATTAACCACTAAGATTTTTGAACTTAAAAAAAGTTAAAATTAAACAGCTTCACACTGTTTTCTGCATCTTCTGCTTTGTCAACGTGACTGTTGACAAAGAAGTGTCATATACTTTTCTCAATCTTCTCAATGGAGAAGATTGAGAAAAGTATATGAAAATGGTGGTTGCGGAAAAATGAACTTCACAATGAATGCATTGTGAAGTTCATTTTTCCGCAACCACCATTTTTCCCAAACAGGGTACACAGAGGAATGCAAGCCACACCGATCCCCACTATTCATTTTCAGGATTGCATGTAAAATATTTATTTCTTCTATTTACTAGCGGATAAAAATTAAATAATTTGTTCCCTCGAGTTGCCTTTATCCTATCCCTATAATGTAACCTATAAAGCATCTAAAATAAATTATCTCTACCTACTGACATATTATCTAATTTAACTAAAATAGACGTTAATATATAAGTATAGGCATCTATTTACATGGGGCTAGGGTAAGCTAATAAAGGAACATGTTATAAAAGCCAGATAAAATAAACCCCTGGCACTAACGTCAGGACGGAATTTATATCACATTCAACGCACGACTCTGCTATTTATGTAATTACCTTTAATATTGACTTTGACGGTGTTTTCAATGGATAATATATCAACTTAGGATATCTAGTAAGTGTGTCGAAGTTTTCATAAAATAGTTGAATAAAGTTTTTATTTCGTTAATCGTTTCTTTCGTTAATTTTGTTAATCGTTTAAGCATGTTTAGGCATTTAGGCTTTCCATCTGCACTGTCATGTCGGGCTAAAGCGAAGAAGTGTCTTTATACTTTAAATATTTTTGTCTACTCGCCATAAACGGTGAAGCATGAAAATGTCAAAAAAATATTTTCGATTTTTATTACAATTAATATACATATTTAAGTATTCTAACAATATTCTAATAAAAGTACAATGTGTTTCATATTGCTATATGAAATGTCAAGTTTACTTACCAACTTTATACAGCATAGGTTAAGTTCTTTGATAGTCTAGTTTATATAGATAGTTTGATAGATGTTAGTTTGGTAGTCTTAGATGATAAATTGTGCAAATGCGATGAATATTTGTCAGTCAGGGCTTTTGCATACGGTCAGTATTGGAAGGGTATTCTGTAATATTGATCCTATAAATTTTGTGCCATTTAATGCAATTACCAAGAATTTCTGTCCGGATACGCTGGAAATATATGGTCCATGTGAGTTTTGATGTTTCTTTAAATGAAACTTTAACCACTTCTGAGCCCTTAGCCAAAAACCAAACGCTCCATATCTATTCCATAAGTACAGTCACAAGCGCTTCAGCGATAAAAATTATTGATATCGCTAACTTGGTAGCCAACAGCAAATGTCAACATCAGACTCTTCATCTACAGTGTCAATAGAAGACATCGATGACATTGTTTGTGCTTTGTTTAAAACGTCAAGTGAAGACTGTAACGTCACATATTTCAATGTTGCATGTGTATAAATTTAATGTTTATTAATTTGATTAAAAGAGATTTAAAAAAGTACACTTCTCAAATAAATATTAATAGAAATAGAAAATGTAAATTTAAGTATGTGTTACTTACGTAAGTAGTAAAGTTAAATAATTAAAATGATTACTCGACGTATTCAAAAATAAAAATGTTAAAAAATAACACGAAAATAATAAAATTGCGTAATATAATCGTAAAATTTATTACGTAACTATTATAAAATAATCGATTTATCATTACGGTGAAAAATTCTATTTTCATAATTTTTCAGCGTTTTCTGCTGGGTTTCGTACTTCGATAGGTGAGCGTTGACAATTAACACTGACAATTTCAAGCGATTGTCAAAATGAACAACATGGCTGTCAATTAGCGATTGACATTGTAGAGACGCAATGATATCTATTTCCACTTTGATGTTAGCCAAAAGGCCGAGAAGCGACTGGCAACTGGCACGCTCGAAATGCCATAAATAAAGAGAAGAAGAAGAAGTATCTATTTCCACTCGATCACTTTGTTGACGTTTTGATTTTGGCTACCATATGTCTTTTCGTTGGCTTAAGTCACGTGACTTATCGTTAACTCCATATATATTGTTAGCATAAGCAATTGTCAAATTGCGTCTTGGCTAAGGCCTCTGGTTATAGCATGGATATAGTATAGTATAGCTTCTAGCTATAATATATTAATTAAAATATTTCAATCATTGTCACTTTTTTATAGATGACGCCAACTATTGATAAGTAAAGTCTTATAATAAATAAATTAAAAATAGAAATATATAAAAATTACTGAACTTTAAAGTGACAATTTGAGACAGCAGCGTAATTATACCTCTTTGTAGAATGTACAAAGATTTTACTGAAGTCATTGAAGAAAACTTACTTGTAGAATGTTTTTATGAAGTGACACTTTAGTTAGCTTCTACTTTATAACTATATCCTTTTTAATTTAAATGGACTATTATTTTAAGCGTTATGACCTAATTAGTATTTAATTTTCTTTTTCTTGTGGATTAGTTTGTATACAAAATTATATTTTTCATTAAGTTATATGTCAAAGTAAGTATCAATTACGTAATTAATATTCAGTTTGATATGAAAATATTAAGCGCTCTTATACTTTCAGTTCAGTTTTTTTAGTTATGGCGCCCCAAGCGTGCCAGTTAAGAACAAATCACATCGCTAAAAGTCACGTTCTTTGTACAACACGCGAAGGTACGGTAAAAAAGAGGTAAAAATGACACGCTTATTGGATAGAATATGCCTTTAAAGAAGCTTATACCTGTAATAGGGAGATTATTTGAAAATAACTGAAAATATGTACATAAGTAATATCGAGTAAGAATTTGTCGAGGAATTTTTAAAAACACTTTCTGCCTAATTCTGAAACATTGTGTAATATGTGGCAAAACTTAACGCTGTGCGTTGGAGAATAAATTATATTCACCCTCTTTTTACTAAAACGAGAAAATATTTAACTCCCCCCTAGTATCAAACGAAACCACAACCAAGACAAAAACTATGCCGCCGCGTCGTGACGGACTCTATATATTTTTATTTAGTACATGAAAATATCTTTACTTTATCTTATATATTTTAATATTTATCTAATAAAAAATATTTAAATTATACTTAGTTATCAAAATGGCAACAGATAAGTAATTACGGTACTAAGGTTTTTTTTTGAGGACCGTCGTGGCGCAGAGGCGTGTCTGTAAACGCGAAAGTTTGTGGGTTCTATTCCCACTCGGGGAAGATGGATTTTTCTATTTCCATTTTCTTCGCTCTGAAAAACTAGGCAAAGCGCGGCGTTGAGTTCCGCCACTCAACACGCAATGCCTCGAGAAAGGCGGAAAGCGGGGCGGAGAAAGCAGGAACTAAGAAACGGAGTGTCTTAACTCTAGGTTCGTATGGTCACTGCAGTTCCCTCTGCGTACCCTGCCGTGTGTGGGATAAAGCGTGACGCTTAAGTGTAACTAATAAAATATTTCATCTATTTGGAAAACTATTACATTTAATTTGAACAAGTTCACGATGTGCAGCATCATTTAGCAGTACGCAGAGGGAAGAGTATAGGAATCACAATATTTTATTTATAAATTATATAATAACATGTAAAAGCTAACATAATTACTAGTATAGCCAAAATATTTTGTTACCAATTTCCCGTTTCATTAACTAATGTCTCATACAAAGGCTGGTACAGACATTAGTGATTACACATTACGTAATGTATGCTGGTAAAACAGGTCACCCGTAGTCATCCGGTGGCCGGAAATGTTTTTTCTATCTAAACGTTGCTTTTGGCTGTGACTTTCAATAATATACATATATATTCATAGAGATTTATAAAAATTATATAATATATTTGTATAAAGTATGTTTAATATTAAAATTATATATATATGTAAAAAAATATATAAGTAACACGCAATGCCTTGAAAAAGGCGGAAAGCGGGGACGGAGAAACCAGGGACTAAGCAACGGAGTTAACACTAGGTGGGACCACTGCAGGAGCAGTTCCTTCTGCCTACTCTGCCAAATGCGGTATAAAGCGTGAAGCTACAACAACAATATGTTGAGTAGTCAAGACACTCCGTAATTTACTTTCAACGCCCAAATTTATGCTCTTTAACAACGTGTAGGATAGAAATATAGTTAAACATTTAAAAATACATTGCTACGACAACTTATACTTTATTAGAATATTTTAAGAAATATATTTTATATGTAAGTAAAACTAATATAAGTAGAGATGAAAATGAAAATAAAATAAAAATAAGAATTGATATCACAAATTTTCCGAATTTATACACCAAATGTATCACATACGTAACATCTATGTATGTTAGTAAAAACCTTGCCAAGGGATACTCTAATATTTGTACCAAAACGAATTTACTGGAGAGCTCTAATTTTGTATAACTTTGGGAATATGGAGGAAATGGTATTTTATTGGTAATTTTCCTTTTATTGTTATTTTTTTACTTCACTTCACTTATATTAGTAGCATTCACTATCGAATTGGCTTTTTATATTACTTGTTTTGTTTTCGTTCATTTTCCCTATTTTTGTAAAGTTATCAATTTTATGTTTCAAACATAATAATCAAACTATTTAAGACATTACTTCAATAACAATTGTATCAACAATTGTAATAACAATTGACCAGAATTATAAAAATTAATTTAAATATATAGTATTGTGGTACGGTGTTTAGATGTAACTAGTCATCTTTAATAATTTTGCCAATATTATCAATTTTTAATAGATTTTGATACTTTTTTTAATCTCTAGACATCATTTTGACCTATTCGTCAGGATTAAAAGTTCCATTTTATAATAAATATTTATTTTTGTTTAACCTTTTTTTGAGTGTTTACTCACAGTGATAACAAAATTCTCCTAATTATTATTGCTCTTTCTTTTATATAGGTGCAATAAACTCTCAACTAAAAAAATCAAATTGAAACAAAGTAACCGAGGACCGTCGTGGCGCAGAGGTGCAACTTTTTACGCGCAACAACGCAAATTTTCTTCGCTCTGGTAAACTAGGCAAAGCGCGGCGTTGAGTTCCGCCACTCAACACGCAATGCCTCGAAAACGGCGGAAAGCGGGGACGGAGAAAGCAGGGACTAGGCAACGGAGAGACACTCCATTGCCTAGTCTACACACTACACTAGGTTCCCGCGGTCCCTGCAGTTCCCTCTGCCTACCCTGCCTTGTGCGGGATAGAGCGTGTAGCTAAAAAAAAAAGAAAAAAAAAATAAACAAAGTATTTGTCAATACATCAAGATAAAAAATATAATGAAGATCAATATTACTAATATAAAATATTCAATCAATTCAATAAATCAAATTTCTTATAAGATATAATTCAATCACTTATAACAACATGACTGTGATGTATAATAACTTTACAAAATTACAGGATAACAATGAACTAAGTGCTTTGACACAATTCGTTCTACGTACTCTGTTATGTGTAATTGAAATTAATTTTAAATATATTATTTATTCAAATAGAATTTTCCAAATCATTTTGCATTCTCTAACAAATACGAAGCTACCATTGGCATGGAAGGCACGCAGATAGCATTTGGTCATATCATACTAATCCAATATCTGCATTCTAAATTATAAAGGAATTTTGTCAACTAAATGTACTAATGCTAACAATTCTAGACTGCAAATTCTTGCAATGACTAGGATTGTACTATTTAGTTCAAAACGAAAGAATAGAAACTCAGCAAAAGTATTTTCACAAGTCAACCTCGTTGCTCACAGATAAAAGTTTCAAGAGAATCAAAGAACTTATCTAATAAAAAGTAATATTAAGTAAGTTTTTCCCTTTTTGACTTGCTTAAAGTATTCTATTTAAGAAGACTATGGCATGTAAGCTACTTGACATATGAAATAAGTTTGATGATATGATAAATAAGTTCTCCATTCAACGTCACACTGGAGAAGTGAATTATGCTCAACTGGCACGAATAAAGAGAAGAAGATGATGATGATAAATAACCATTTTACAATATTTGGCGAAGAAAAACAAATTATATCAAATAAAATCATTGACAAAATTAAAAATTATTAACAATATAAGATGACATAATCTGTTAAAATAAATTGTATTTTTTTTTCTTTATATATTTTGATTAATTTAAACACTTGTCAGTTTGTTGAACACTGGTACAAGAAATTAATTTCTTACAGAAAAAAAAAGAAAAAATATATTGTTACTACATGAAATTAATCTATATAGTTTTTAAGTAATCTATATAATCTATAATTTTTGGTTCTGTATGTAATAATCTTAAAATATATCTTAAATTAAATAAGAAACAAAGTTTATGTTGCTTTCCTACATACTTCTTGAAGTATTTCTTGACTTCAATTAGTTGAAAATGCCCTTAATTGCTTTAATCAGGTCCCGGAGGTTTTACAATTAATCCTGTTACTCGACGCCAATACGTCATTATATGGCTAAAAGTTACACGCAAAATTAAATATACATACAAATTGAGTAATAATTAAATTAATTTATTAGTAACACAAATAATTTATATATTAGATATAACAATCAGATTTATGACTACCAAAATGACATTGCAGTAAAAATATGAATACGAAACACACTGTTTATATTATCTTATCTTGTTACTGATGTTGAATATAGATTATATTATGGGTCGTATAACAATACTGTTGCCGCAATTTATCTTTGTAAAATATCAATTTTAAATATATTTCTTTGTAAATGACTATAACGCGTTCGTAACGTAGTTGTCCTGGAAAAACCAAGAGTTTCCTTACTTGCTACATCATATCTCGAATTCTAGCAAAACGCCGAGTGTATTGACACTATATTGTCTCTATTAATACCTGTGAGGTAAAATATAAACTAAATAAATCATAAGTATATAGTACAAGTATTTAGTTGTCAATCGTTTTTATATAGCGGCTATATAATTTTTCATATTATTATGATAAATCATAAAATTTACTTTAGTAGATATTATTTTTATTTCTAGCGTTATACAAGATTGCGCATATATTTTATGGTGCATATCTTCTAGTGTTAAGACTCTCCGTTTACCGCGGTTCGCTTTTCGGAACACTGTGTTGAGTGTTAAGGTGACGTAATTTACATTTAACCTTATAAAAAAAAATATTACAACTCAGGATCTCTGAAGAAGCATTATTAGAAATTATTAGTAGTGTAAGAACTCAATATTAAATAGCTATAGAGGCCTTTTATCACACATAAGAATACTCTACATAGAAATACAAAAGTTAACAAAACTTTGAATAATGTGTTCTTTCAAAGATGTTCAACTATTCACGAGAACGTTTCACCGCGTGTGAATAACGACATACGGTGAATGTGAGGAAAACTTTAAAATTTTTTTTCAAACAACACTAGTGTGGAAAATTATGCATATGACTTTGATTTCCTGAAATTTAATTTTCCGTTAGACTTCAAACGTTTGATTCCTACTCGGAGCACCAAACACATTACATTATCTTCCTCTCTATTTTGAACTCAATGTTTATAAAATTGGCCGGGAAATGAGGAATAGAGTGATTTATCACTAGATTTTTAAACACACACATTTACACATACACACATAAACACATAGGTTACATTAATTGAATAGCAATTTATTTATTTTTTCTGAAAGTTTAATCTTGTAATTTTATTGAGATGTCGGCGAGGATGCTTTTATTTCGACTGTTGTATAGTTTTAGCCTACTCCTTACAGAATTGTATGAAATCCTTGTTAAATGTAATAACTGTAGTTTGTTTTTTATCCTCTTACTAAGAAACCTTGTGTAAAACTAAAAGACCAATATTTTTAGATAGTGAGGATGATAGCATTCGTTAATTATTTGTACTATAATAATTACAACAACAAGTATAATTTTAAAACCTAGTTTATGTAAATTACATCAAATTAAACGTTTCGATGTGATCCAATTCCACCTGCGGTCAGAGTTAACTGGAGCATATGAAATTAGTCATGCATCACACACAATAGCTAGTTGCTATTTAAATACACAAATTATCTCAGAAAATTAAGGACACACACAAATACACAGCTTCACGTTTTATCCCGCTCATAGCAAGGTAGGCAGAGGGAACCACACGAACCGTGGAAGCCTAGTATTAAGACACTCCGTTCCTCGCTTTCCGCCTTCTCCGGCGGAACTCAACGCCTGGGTGCCAGAGTGAAGAAATGGAGATGACAAAATCCATCTTCCTCGAGTCATGTTTGCAGGCAGACGCTACGCTTCTGCGTCACGACGGTAAATTAAGGACAAAATTCCATTAAGAATTACCAAAAGACATAACAATGGATATTTTCAAAATAACAATCAAAATTGAATACTTAGTAATCTTTATGTCAACTCGTGAAGGGAATTGAAATGCCGGCTGTTTATTGACGACGTCTACTTCTCAATGCAAGTTACAATAACAATAGGGAAATAACAGAATAGACCATTAATAATGTTTGTTTGCGAAGCAATTTTGTAACAAAAGTGTTTAAAGCATGAAATATAGCCGACATGTTGTTTATAAATCATGTTTAAATTTATTTTTTGTATTTTTATCATTTTAATATGATTTTTTGATAATTTCTAAATTATTAATTAAAAACAAATAACCCTAAAGATACATAAATAATCATCTCTTGATAACATACATTATACTGAAATCCTTATTAAATTTTGTATTCAAAACGTTAATAAAACTTTTAAACGAAAAAACAATATATCATTGTATATAACAAGTTTATTAAAAAAAATAACCATTATTAAAACTTTCTTCTATTTAAAATTATATCTACTAATATAGATAAAAAATAAAATCAATAAAAAATAAACAAATTATTAAATACAGTCATCACGTTAAATTTGTTGCCATGGAAATAATCTTGAAGCCTTCCCTCACGTTCGTAGTGACGTCGACCGGGGGTTTATCTCCAGCGATTATCCACGCAGATCCATTGCTGCCAGAGTTAATTACGCCCATTATGCCCGCGACTGCTGATGTTACTCTGAATAAAATGGACGCTTTATCAGATTGATGTACATGATTGATGCTTTTTGATTGATGCAAAAGTTTTTACAACTATGTGTAATGATTGTTATAAATACTGGCGTGAGGCAGAGGCGTAGCGTCTACCTGTAAACGCGACGTGGATTCGATTCCCACTCGGGGAAGATGGATTTTTCTATTTCCATTTTCTTCGCTCTGAAGACTAGGCAAAGCGCGGCGTTGAGTTCCGCAATTCAACTCGCAATGCTTTGATAAATACGAAAAGCGGGAACGGAGAAAGCGGGGATTAAGCAACGGAGTGTCTTAACACTGGGTTCCTTTAGATTTTTCAGGCAATTTCCTTTGCCTACCCTGGAATGTGCGGATAAAGAAGGGAAGTTGATAATATTCATACTGTTATATAACTTGGTCTGTAATGAAACAGCGTGTCAGCTTTCAAGGACATTTCGGTATGTAATTTTAGCAAAAGCTTCCGGTCCCTTCCACCCTTGTTTTCTTAGTATAAAAGGAGGGTGATCCGAAATACCAGGTCTTTGTTTAATTTTCTCAAACTTGTTCATTTATTTTGATTTCTATAAATATATATGTATAATATAAAATTTTCATTTTTATACTATATTTATTATAAAAATATAATTTATACGTTATATAAAAGATAACTCTTGTGGTTTTTTTTCTCCTTAAGCTCAATCATCGTGTCCTAATAGTAAAAATTAAAATACACTTAAACATTTTTCGAATCGAATTGGAACTCAAAGTATTTTTCTAATTTATTGGTCCACAAAACCTCTTTTACGCATGTCACGTTTGGATATTGCATTGAATGGATGCAAAGTAATGTATCGTGTTTTGCCTTAACCGAGGATTCAGCTTTCGGCGTAACACAAACGAATTTAATTTCGCAAATGTGACTACCCATAAAATGTGGAAATTGGAACATTCCCGTTTGAAGCTCATGCATAATGCATGCATGACAACATTCCGACTTACCTGAAGTCGTTCGTCAAACTTCTGTACCATCAGACTTTGTTCAAACAATGATTTGCAATATTTATTTTCTTTATAGAGAATAACAAGTAAGTTGAATTTCAAAATATGCTTAAATAATATGGAGTAAGTTAAATCCTTATTTAAAAGTTATAACTGAAAATGAGTATCTTTTCATCTTTGTGCACATTGTAATGTTAATTGGCATCTTACTACTTTGTATCGAGAGATTCTTTTATAGCATAAGGGATTTTTTCTGTTTTCCTATGACTTTCATTTCTCCATTCTTGAACCCACCACCACTTTACTTACTGCACTACACTTACATATTTTAGTTTTAATATACATGTATATATGTTCATGTACATACATGTATGTTAAAACTTAGTATTTATTATATACGAGGCATAGAAGCAAAAGAAAGCAAAAATAAGAAATATTCTTAAGAACTTTTCGACATGAATAAAAATCATCTTAGATGGCATTTTCTTAACAACAGGGGGCCCTACCATAGGCTGTATCTAAACAACTTTGTTAAATCGATAATCCTATTAACGCTACCTCTTGAAGTAAACACCTGTTACCTGAATACACACAAATTTAAAGACCCCTTGCCATTAATTACGAAGCATTTACAAGCAATTTGATATTTAAGTGAATAAGTTTACATATTTCGTCGACTGAAATGGGGCACGTACACAGTACTGTAATGAAATTAAATTTTAAAATCATATCTTCTATACAGGTACTCGTTTTCATATTTCATGAAAAATATTTTTTATATAACATATCAGTGTTTTATAACATACTACTAATATAGTTCAACAGCATTAAGACGCTTGTTGTTATTTTATTTATATTCTTGATAATATTATATTAAAATTAACATTTTTATATATACAGTTCTTTTTAATATTTATATAATTAAATTACCTTTGTCTTTCAGAAGATTCTAAGGCACTAATCTGTTCCTTATTGTAGTTATGTCTATGAAGTAAAGCAGTATCGGTGGGGCCTAGGCACACAGTTACAATACGAACACCAGCTTTTGCATACATTTCATCAGTCTGTAAATATATAAATGAGAAAATAATAATATTATGTTGATTATGAGGTAATCATTCAGATGTAATTGAACGTCTGACTATGGACACGATTCTTATAGATTTTGGTGGGGTACTCGAGTTAATAGATTATTTATATATTACTTTAGAAAGAAAGCATGTCGTTGAATTATGTCAATCGAAATACTGTCTCGAATTTGTAACTTAGTCGAGAAAAGAGAATTTTGGTTTTAAAAATAAATATAATGTGGTAATAAAGTTATTGTTTTAAGTCAGTACCGATAAAGCATTTATTAAGACAAAAACGTTTAAAAAATATTCGTCTAGTAAACTAACATATGTCATTTTATATGAAAAATAAATATTTTTTAAATAAATTACACAAAAAGCAATAATTACCGCAATTTGATTACTAAATTGTAGGACAGCAAACTTTGTAGCTGAATAGACAGCGGGGGATTTCTGTTGAAGAGCTTGTACCGATGACATGTTCAATACAATACCGCCACCGCCTCCATTGTCCACCCTCATCAACTCCAACGCCTTTAAAGTGCTGTTAATTGTTGCTGACTAAACAGAAATATGGATATATTTTTACGTGTACAATTTTTTTGCTTTAAATTGCATTCATATAGAAAAAATATGTCGATTCCATGTTATATTCTTAATTTAAACATTTCTTTTTGATACATTATGGGAAATATTATAAATGATTACTAACGAATTTATTTATTAAAATTTTAAACTAAGTAAACTAAGTAAAAACTAAGTAAAAGAAAGCTAAACAACAAATCAATCATTTACCGTGCTTCCTAGGTTAAAATGTTACAGGGTCTAAACCTTATTATATATATATATATATATATATATATATATATATATATATATATATATATATATATATATATATATATATATATATATATATATATATATATATATATATATATATATATATATATATATATATATATATATATATATATATATATATATATATATATATATATATATATATATATATATATATATATATATATATATATATATATATATATATATATATATATATATATATATATATATATATATATATATATATATATATATATATATATATATATATATATATATATATATATATATATATATATATATATATATATATATATATATATATATATATATATATATATATATATATATATATATATATATATATATATATATATATATATATATATATATATATATATATATATATATATATATATATATATATATATATATATATATATATATATATATATATATATATATATATATATATATATATATATATATATATATATATATATATATATATATATATATATACATATATATGTGTATATGTGATAGTTAAAAGATTGGAAAACTGTCTTATAATTTATAGCATCAATACCATTTATAGCAAAAAAAGCTGAAAATTAACTTTTCTTGTGCAAATACGCATTTATAATCGCATAAAATATTTTTACTTAAAGATACGTGTCATATAATTAAAGTTATTAGAAATAAAATAATTTTATCGTAATGAACAATAGTGAGTAGAATATTTCAATTAGCACTATATCTGTTAAATACATTTTTATGTAAACTTTGTGGGAACACGGAAATCGATATTTGTCCTAGTCGTTTATTGTGGTATCGTTTCAATCGCAAATTTGGTTTGCAAACTTTGTCCGCATATTACTTACTAAATTAACATCGATTGTCTTCTTGTCAAAGCCCTCTTTTACGCCGATAACTGCGGCGTTGTTTATAACAGCATCGAGCCTTCTGTACTTATCTATTACTTGTTTGTACGCTCTGGCAAGTTCTTCATCGTTCGAAATGTCACATTTTATAAACTTAGCTTTTAAAGCACCGAAGTTGTTCAATAGTTCTACCTCTAAGCTTTCCCCTTCGCGCTCCAATATGTCCAAGAAGGCGACGTGCTGTAATAATGATTTTTAGAATTTGTTCAATTTACGAAAATTTACTAAGTTTTCCTAATTTATGATTACTTTTCTGACATAATCTAAGTACTATATAGAATTTTAACTTTTTACAGTGATTATTTTTTGTAGTATTAATGATTAAACTAAATATCTAATTATAAAATCATTAGTATTAAAAGACCTTGTAAGTGTATAATTAAAAAAAATTATATATGTAAGAAATTAAAAAGCTTACACTAGCATTTTGTGTCAGTAATCCTCTTACAAGTCCTGCTCCAATACCTGCTGCACCACCTGTCACCAATATCACTTTGCCTTTAACATTCCACGATTTAACATTCTCCATTATATTTCACAGACACTAAAGGATAAATATAATATGACGAGCCAAATTTTACACAAAAATATATCGATTTAAATATGCTACGTGAACGACCGAACGAACTAACCACGATATGAAACTATCTATAGATAACACAAATAGTGCCAATCTTTTCCGATTATTATTCCCGACAATTGGGTTACCTCGTAGTTTCGAACGTTTTATACTGATCATGTTTACTTTGACTTTGACCGTATCAACAAGATTAGCGATGGGCGTGGTGTTATTCTAATATCAGTCAACATTGGGTATAATGATAATGAGATTTTGTATTACAATTAGTTATGAAGTTGTTGTCTTTTTTTTTAGTTTCACGTTTTATCCCGCACATGGCAGGGTAGGCAGAGGGAACTGCAGAAACCATACGAACTTAGACACTCCGTTGCTTTAGTCTCTGCTTTCTCCGTCCTCGCTTTCCGTCGTTTTTCGAGGCATTGCGTGTTGAGTGGCGGAATTCAACGCCGCACTTTGCCTTGTTGTCTTTTTAAATAGTATTAAGTGGAATTTTTTTTGGTTAAACTAATATTGAATCGATTTTAGTTATTTGCGATTAATATAAAAAGAATAGGAGTAAATAATTTATTAAATATGGTATATAAACGGAAAAAAATCATTCCAGTAAGTAATTTATAATTTGTTGCACAGAACTGTAAAATGTTACAAATATGCCAAAAACGTAAATTACGACAATGTTTTATATAGTAAAATTAAAATCCTTGAAAATTAACTCCCCATCCAATTCACCGTCCAAGCACTCTGAAAACGACATAGATATAGATAAATTGTATATAAATTTCACCTTAGTTTGATCTAAACGTATGACTTAGTGTTCATCGCGCTTATATGGTATGCAGGTTCAAATCTTGCTCTATGTAAGTGCCTACCTAGCTTACTTAGCAAAGTCAATATTTTGCTTTCCAAAAAGCTTTTTAAGCATTTATTATCGTTTATTTTCAACATAGTCTATGTATAATTGGACACAATTTAGTACAATTCATGGAGTTTGCAAGTACTTGCAATACGTGTTAATCGCGAGCAATTTCAATTTACGTGAAGTGGTCTAGAAACTTGCCTGTGTAGAGAACATCTTGGGGCCCATTTGGTCATCTGTTGTAGAATATGGGGCAGATGCCGAAATTAATTTTGCTACTACGTTTAAATTTCCCCATATATATATATATATATATATATATATATATATATATATATATATATATATATATATATATATATATATATATATATATATATATATATATATATATATATATATATATATATATATACATATATATATATATATATATATATATATATATATATATATATATATATATATATATATATATATATATATATATATATATATATATATATATATATATATATATATATATATATATATATATATATATATATATATATATATATATATATATATATATATATATATATATATATATATATATATATATATATATATATATATATATATATATATATATATATATATATATATATATATATATATATATATATATATATATATATATATATATATATATATATATATATATATATATATATATATATATATATATATATATATATATATATATATATATATATATATATATATATATATATATATATATATATATATATATATATATATATATATATATATATATATATATATATATATATATATATATATATATATATATATATATATATATATATATATATATATATATATATATATATATATATATATATATATATATATATATATATATATATATATATATATATATATATATATATATATATATATATATATATATATATATATATATATATATATATTATCATAATTTAAATAAATAATTTTACAAAGTCCTTTATAGTTTCTATTACATACACTAACTTCATAAGCAATACATTAGCTTATGAAATTATTGTTTAAATTACAACATATTTTTTTACAAATATCTTGTAGCTATGTTTGTTTATTTTACAAATTGACCGATATGTTATCAAAATAATACAAATAAAATCCTTATTAACATTAATGAATCGGTAAGTGACTTGTCACAAATACAACATATAAATAAAGTGATATATTTTTATTCTTTGAGACCAGTGTGCTGTTTCACTCGTTTGATTGATGATTTTGAATCTAAAGAACAAGAGAAGAAAAATCAATCACTATTTTATGTAAAGTAGTGATTTACTTACTTTTTATTTGAATAAAAAGCAAAGAACGTTTGGCACGTGTGTTTTGGCATTAATAGAAAGAATGCATCCTTCATCATCCATCGTAAAAAACACACAAAAAATAAAGCTAAAATATTTGATATTTTAAAACATAATATTATACATGTTTCACAAAGTCAATCTTACCACAATAGTCCGCAGCCATAACGAATGTTCACGCGACTAATTTGTTTACCATGCCTTATGTTTTGACCGATTTTCCATACTAAAAAAAAACGATTTAAATTTTTACATTTATTAATGCAAAATAAAATATGTAAAAAGTGTACTTATCAGAAGTTGCCTTTTCTTTTATTTTTTTTTTTTTTAGCTTCACGCTTTATCCCGCACATGGCAGGGTAGGCAGAGGGAACTGCAGGAACCATAAGAACCTAGTGTTAAGACACTCCGTTACTTAATCCCTGCTTACTCCGTCCCCACTTTCCGCCGTTTTCGAGGCATTGCGTGTTGAGTGGCGGAACTCAACGCCGCGCTTTGCCTTAGATGCCAGAGCGAAGAAAATGGAAATAGAAAAATCCATCTTCTCCGACTGGGGATCGAACCCAGTAACTCTCGTTTTATGGTATGAAGTAAAATAAATAAAAATAAATTATGGTAGTGTATAGAACTATTTCAGGTTAACGAGTGCTATATAGTTTATACGATATTACTACTATTCTAATATTTCGTTAACGACAAGATCGATTGAGCTGATGGCTAAATTTTAGAAACACTGTTTACGTTTAATGTCGCGATTAAATGCATTTTGAGATTCATCGTTTGGGAATCGAACCCAGAACCGTTTTCGCAATTAGACGCGCATACAACGCAATATTTCCTACTAAAAGACTACAACATTATAACCTAGACGTAATATATGAGGTCAACATATTTTCGAAAATTACGTTACTGGGTATCTCATCTTCATTGTTACACGACCGGTTGAGGGTCACTTGATCGAAATATAACAAGCTATCGAACGTCTATCTAGAAACGCAATTTAGGGTAAAATGAACGCTTAATATTTTATATCGTTCATTCTTTACACGAATTTTAGTTGGAAAATGTAAATTAATTATTTTTTTTTAAAGATAATATTGCTTTTTTTAATATTTGATGACTTTAAATATATACATTTACAATGTAAAAAAAAATTATTAGAAATATGCAATTTTGGTAATATTTTCACAAGGACTTTACACATGAATGTTATGTACTACTGACTAAGGACTGGACTAAGGACTTAGCTTAAAAATGTTTTCCATTATTACATTTAGAGGATAAAAGATTTACTTTAAAATTTTACTTTCATTTAGTAACTAGAAATGGTTATCCTTCTACAATTGTAAACACAAAAATATACAATACCTATATGGATGCTAATATCAATTGGTTTTACATTTTTTTCAGCTTCACACTTTTTCCTTAATTACTTCCTTGTTAATAGAAAACAATACAGTTCTCTTCTTTTAAATATAAATAAATGCATAAATACATTTATGTACACTGATGAAATCGGAAGAAACATGGGCCAGATATTAAACTCACATTTGCAAGGACAGATGGTTATCAATAATTGTTTACCAAACTGTAACCTATTAAATATACAAAACCTAGTTCAGACTGATAGTAAACATTACAATAAAGACACAAATTTAATTATTTTTATTGGTAATAGAAAGAATGTTACTAATTCAAATTTAATAACCTTTTATGAATCATTGAGTAAATTAAATATAAATAAGATAATAATTTTTACATTTCCCTATTCAAATAGTGTGCCACAGTGGGAAAATAACCTTAGGTATAAGTTAAATGTAGCACTTTATAATATGTGTGCTTATAATTCAATATTCAATGTTATAGACACAAATAATTATGTTAGTAATTATTATATTTTAAGACATGGTAGTTATACACTACCTAAATTTATTAAGAGACAGATAGCAATTTCACTATCATATTATTTTTCAATTTTAGCTAAAAATTCCGCTAAACAATGTGTCTCTTCTGGACACAGCACTATTAAGACATTGGAATTTATTCCAAGTAATAATTTAAACTAAGTCACAGGACAACAGAGGTTCCAGTCTCTAGCCAATTATTAGAATTGTCAATTAAATATAATAATTATACAAAAAATATTGTAAACATTACTAAAACCAACAATGTAAACATTATCAACTTGGTGCATCAAAATATACAAAGTTTAAAAAGTAAAGAATTAGAATTAGATTTATTTTTGAATAGTGATAATATTGATATTATTTGTTTAACTGAACATTGGTTAAAACAACATGAATTAATATTTAACTTCAAGTGTCACCAAGTTGGTAGTTCGTTCACCAGATTAAATTCTGTTCATGGTGGCTCTTTGATATTACTTAATAGAAATTTAAAATTTAAAGAACTTAAAAACATTGTGAGCCTATCTGTTGAACGAACAATTGAATTATCATGTATTGAATTAGAGCAATTCATTGTAGTTTGTGTGTACAGACCCCCCTTATCATGTTTTAATGAATTTGAAAAGATTATGGATGAAGTTTTAATAAAACTAACAAAGTCAAGAAAGAAACTTATTGTTTGTGGAGATTTTAATATTAATTTATTAGATTGTAATAATTCACTTAGTAACAAATTATTAAACTTATTTAATTCCCATAATCTTTTGAATATGTTTATGGAGCCTACTAGAATTACATCTACCAGCGCCACTTGTATTGATAATATATTTACAAATTTAACACCAATCAGTAAATTAGTATTCAGCAAGTTAGATTCCGATCATTGTGGCCAGTTAATTAAGTTTGAAAATGTTAGGAGAAAGATGTACAAAAAGAATATAACTTTTGTACCAGTAACTGTGGAGCGGGTGAATACCTTAAAGAATGACTTAATTAGTTATTTACCAACACATATAAATAATTTTTCACCCAATGAATTATATAATAATTTCTTTCATACATTTACAAAACTTTTCAATTCTGTATTTACCTCCAAAACAATGTCAGTTACTGATACATTAGTTTTTAGTGAGTGGGCAACGGCGGAGTTACACAAGGATAGGGAAAAATTGTATGAGCTATATGCGGAAAGGCGTTACAATACCAGTGATGAGTTTAGGGACAGGGTTAAATTGTTTTCCAAAACATTTAAATCTGAATGTAAGTTGGCTAAATCGCGTCACATTAAGACTAAAATTCAAAATAGTAGCAATAAGATCAAGGCTACCTGGAAGATAATTAATGAGGAGACTGGAAGTGTCAAAACGCGAAGTAATGACTTTAAATTACTTATAAACAGTACTTTAATTACTTCTGACGCGGAAATTGCCACTGCATTCGAAAATTTCTTTACTGATATTCCAGTTTCCACAACCAAGTCTCTAAATTCCTCATCAGTCGCCGCCATGTCACTACTAAAAGGTAATGTAACCGAATGTAATGTTGAGTTCAAATTTAGAAAAGTACATGCCCAAGATATTGTTAAAATCTTTAAATTGATTAAAGTTAAAAAGACAAATGACTTGTGGGGCATATCTGTTAGCATAATTAAATCGTTAATTGACATTGTTGCACCTGATTTGGCGTTGATATTTAATACTTGCGTTGACTGTGGTGTATTTCCTGATTTAATGAAATATAGTAAAATCACTCCACTATTTAAATCGGGTAGTACGACAGATCCCACTAATTTTAGACCTATTTCAGTACTACCTACATTTAGCAAGATTTTTGAAAAACTAGTTTTGTCTCAATTAATTAATCATTTTTATAAGAATCAATTGCTACATACAAAACAGTTTGGATTCACTCTGGGTCGCTCAACAACCGATGCTGGTGTTGACTTAATACTTAATATTTTTGAAGCCTGGGAGGAGTCACGTGACGCTCTAGGAGTGTTCTGTGATTTGTCCAAGGCATTTGATTGTGTACAGCATGAAACATTAATTCAGAAATTACACCACTACGGAATAAGAAATAAAGCTCTGGACTTTGTCAGTTCTTACCTAAATGATAGAATCCATAAAGTAGACATTAATGGAAAGCGTTCTCCCGGGTCATTTGTCAAAATGGGGGTGCCACAGGGCTCGATATTAGGCCCTTTTCTGTTCCTTATCTATATTAATGACCTACCTTACCTTGTAAAGGACAAACATGGGATAGTATTATTTGCAGATGATACATCTTTGATTTTTAAAATTAATAGAGGACATGATGAAATTGACAATGTGAACAATACTCTCTCAAATATTGTCCAATGGTTTAATGTCAATAATTTACTGTTAAATGAGAAGAAAACGAAGTGTATTAAATTCACACTCCCGAATGTTAAATGTGCCAAAACTATTGTAAAAATTGGCGATGGGGAACTAGATTTAGTAAATACTACAGTTTTTCTGGGCATTACTTTAGATTCAAAACTTCAGTGGGGCCCTCATGTGAACGATTTGTCGAACAGACTTAGCTCAGCCGCGTATGCGATCAAAAAGATCCGCTACTTAACCGACGTCAATACCGCTAGACTAGTTTATTTTAGTTACTTCCACAGCATTATGTCATATGGTATACTATTATGGGGTAATGCTGCTGATATTGATACTATATTTGTTCTTCAGAAACGGGCTGTTCGAGCAATCTATAACATGAGGCCCAGAGATTCCCTTAGGGATAAATTTAAAAAATTTAAAATCATGACTCTTCACAGTCAATATATATTCGAGAATTTAATATATATTCATAAAAATATTGATAAATTTAGATTAAATTGTGATGTTCACAATGTTAATACGAGGAATAAGTATAAACTTGTTACGCCCACCACTAGGCTCCATAAAATAGGCAACTCTTTCCCATGTAATTGTGTCCGTTTCTACAATAAACTGCCGAAAGAAGTATTTGATCTCTCGTTAAATAAATTTAAAATCTATGTTAAACGGCAATTAATTACTAAATCCTATTATAGTGTAAAGGATTACATTGATGATAAAACGGCATGGAATTAATGAATTGCTCATAAGTTCGAGTGACGTTTGTGAAGTGATCACAATAGGTTTAGGGAAACCTGGCTGAGTTTGTTGTGGGCTCTTCTCACCAGGCCGCGCTTGGAACCCTCGTAACCTTAGTTTTAAGTCATGGAGTGTGTAGGTTTCAGAGGGGCTCAATTCGATATTTACTATCAAATTGAGCTCCTTTGACACTCCTCCGTTCGCTCTATCTGACGTACACAAGTGATCATCTTATTGATTCTAAGTGGAAAATAAATAAATAAATAAATAAATAAATAAATAAAAGATAACACAACATATTTTGTGTTGAACCTACTCTGGGAACAGATCAAGTGTTGAGACATTATGTACTTCACTTGATTATTCACATTTTCTTTTTTTAAAAATCGTCTGACTCTTAGGGAATATTTACCAGGCCTATGTAAAACTTTGATATACCTGTTCTACTCAGGAAAAGGAAAACTCAGAAAAAAATTACTTCGACATAATAATGGACATACATTTAGTTTACCTAAGAAAAAGTGTTGCAAATACTCGTAGCATGCAGAATGTACAGTTTGCATTATTTAAATTCTTTTTTTTTTTACCTCACGCTTTATCCCGCACATGGCAGGGTAGGCAGAGGGAAGTGCAGGAACGATACGACCGTGCAGGAACGATGCGTGTTGAGTGGCGGAATTCAACGCCGCACTTTGCCTACTTTCCAGAGCGAAGAAAATGGAAATAGATAAATCCATCTTCCCCGAGTGGGAATCGAATGTTTTACTTCAACGAGTAAAAATTTTCATTTTGCAAGTTACTTACTTTCTACTTATTACTTAGTAAAACGGAATAACTAAGAGTTATACCCCACCGTGGCTTACATCAGAACGATCAATATAATGTCGCTTATAGATATTCCTGAGATATACACATTTATCAAATATGCTGCCCAGCCTTATATTAGTATAGATATAAGAGTATTTTTCAAACATTTCATTCCACATTATAAAAAATATCATAGAAAATGAAACCAATTCAAAAACACATGAAACCCTCGGTAGAGTAAGGAGCCAGGTGACTAATATTGTAAGAGATATATTCCGTCATAACCGCTCTGCTCGTGCGGAAAATACAGTTTCAACGGCAGACACTTTACTGCCTTTGATAAAATTTAAATGTGCTCGCATAAGATGTGGCGTTTCAATTTGCAACGAAATGCTAGATAACAAATGTAAGCTAACATTTGTTTTAAACAAGAGTCCTTTTAATTTAACATGTAAATTGAAGGGTTACGAGCTATTTCGTCTTGTATACAATGTAATTAGTTTCAATTATAATTATAATATATTTCCATTTACAAAACAGTTGGTGTAAAAGACATGTAATTTAATTATGAACATGTTTAAATGAAGTTATTTAATTGACACTTATGTGGTGGATGTACTTGGCAAAATAAAAATGAATGTTCGGCACTTCGTAGATTAGTTATATTAAAATCAAAAACAAAACAAATTATACATGCGTATGTATGTGTTTGTGTATGTATTTATATGTGTATGTGTGTAGCAACATAAAATATTACAAAGAAGCAATTTCTTAGTGTTTTGGTTGCAAGAGCACGGGGCACTATAACAACTACCTAACGATTCATAGAGTCTGTAAAGTAAGGCTTGAATTTGCCTAAAATCCTTACAAAATTTGAGATCGGCTCCTGAGTATAGTTTCATATTATACAAATGCCTTGCAGCTGTTATTATTTCATTACAGCGACGCGGACTGAACATCGGTCATTTATAATTGTTATTTTATATATAGAGCTTGTTAAATTTTCTATCATTATATTATTGTATTTTGAAAGATTCTTTATTCGGGCAGAAAGTGTCACATTAGTTAAACCTGTTATTCTATGGGAGCAAGTATCTTAGAAGATAATACAATTATACCTATTTATACTATGACGTTTAAAAGTAATATGTATGTGTTAGATGTAGCAAAAGAAGTGTAACAGCGAAATTTCTTAATAATTTGCCAAAATGCTAAATCTAGAGAAAAGAGTTCGTACTAAAGAAGCTTTTCTTGCTGCAATGTTTTTGAAATGACGAATCCGTAATATACTTAGGAATTTCTACTTTATAAAAAATATTATAATGTATAAATAAATCTTATTGTAAAAAAAACAAAACATATTAAAACCATTCTACAAAATGTTAATCTCAGTTAGTCTTTTTAGTTTAGTATAGTATCCAGTACTGTTCAAGCTGCACTGCAGATAGCATTATACAGCGATCAGTTATTCATGACGTCACCTCGCTTGACGGTTATTATTATGAACATTGGGCGAGCTAGCGGCGGAATTATGTGGTAGAAGAAAGAAAATATTAAAAACACTTTCCATTGTAATGAGAAAAAGTCGTTTTATTTTCATACTTATTTTTGTTTCTTTTTTTTATGCTTTACTTTTTTATTTTTTTAGGTGAAGATATTTTTGTAATTAGTTCTTCTATTCTCCATGTTTTATTTGTATTGGATTAAGAGTTAAGTAAATATGAAAAAGTGGGCTTTAAGAATTAAATACAATAAACGAAATATTTTTGGTTAGAAAATATCGGTCGGCGTCGGAGATCGATGATTCTAAAATAAAAATTAAATTGGCTGGCGTATACACTCATTTTATATGAATTAAACCACAGATATAGGTAACGGCTTAAGTGGTATTTTTTCTGCAATATACATATAAGCCTGCGGCAGTGTTTCCAGATCGATACAATATACCAATATACAATATACCTTCAAAAAACGCGTCTACCTCCATCTTAAAAGCCGGCAACGTTCTTGTAACACCTTTGCTGTTACACAGGGCCGTGGGCGTCGGTGATCACTTACCTTATCAGGTGACCCGATCGCTCGTTTGCCTTGTCCTTCCCATAAAAAAACGCCAAATTATTATTTTACTCTTTACTAGTAATATAAGTTGTATATCATTCCTTAATATCATATTTCTAGTTCAAAAGTAATAGAGGCTTGAATTAGGCAGCAAATTTCATACAAAATGCAGCGAAAATAAAATTATTAATATATTAACATTGACAAAAAAGTAGGACTTTTATTTGAGCTTTAAGGGACATATTAAAAAATCTAGGAATCTACGCCTCTCATAGATTCTTAGACGCTTTCATAATTTAAAAATAAGTAACTGATTTAATAGAATTATTTTTATTTTTACGTGTAATCGGCAGATTGTATACGTGTTGTACAGATCAGGTTGTACTTATATTCCAACATTTTATTTCATTTAATAATCTCAGATTGTAATAGAGTTCCGCCACTCAACGCAGAAAGCAGAAAGCAACGGAGTGTCTTAACACTAGGTTCATACGGTTCCTGCAGTTTCCTCTGCATACCCTGCAATATGCGAGATAAAGCGTGAAGCTATAAAAATAAAGATTGTAATAAATACAAACTTATTTGTTAAAGTTTACACTTTACATATAAATAAAAATAGCTTAACGTTATATCCCGTTAATACCAGGGCAAGTAGAGGGTACCTAGATCTAAGACACTCCATTTGACACTTTCCACCCACTTCTAAACGACAGAGAGTTGTTTTGGTTTGATCGTTTGACATGAGAGATAATGTGTGTTTAAGGGAGAACATCAATGCCGCGCTTGTGTTTTCTTGCTACTACAGCAAAAAAATTAAATTATTTCTCCGAGTGGAAATCGAAATTATGACCATGGCGCTTATAGTCAGACGCTGTTCCGTTGCGTCATGACAGTTTAAATATAGTAGAATGAATGTAGATAATATTAAACATAGTTAAATATGTAGCTTTTTATTGTTAATCTATTTTTTATTTTGTTCACAGATTTTATTCGATAGCTTCACTCTAGGACGGTTCACATCCTTCACTGACGATGGCTGTCCAGACGGCTATATGCAAATACAAGAGGCAAGTCGGCCACAAGTGGGAGGCTCATGGTGCGGGACGTCATGGGGCCCTTCAATCTACTATAGCGAAACGAAATCAATTACTCTGATAATACGCTTATTACATTTATCGAAGGAACAAAATAATTATAATTTTGATTTTCGAATGGCTTACAAGGTCTTAAGAAAAGAATATGCCACGGTTAGATACGGAGGAACACCGCCTTCAGGTAATTATTTAATATTTTAAATATAAACACAAAAAATTATATTTTTTTTTATGTCATCACGCTTTATCCCGAACATGGCAGGGTAGGCAGAGGGAACTGCATGAACCATATAAAACCTAGTGTTAAGACAATTCGTTGCTAAGTCCCCACTTTCTCCGTCGCTGCTTTTAGCCTTTTTCGAGGCATTGCGTGATGAGTGGTGGAACTCAATGCCGTCCTTTGCCTAGTTTCCTAGAAGAAAATGGAAACAAAAAAATCCGTTTTCCCCAAGTGGGAATCGAACCCGCAAACTGTCGCGTTTACAGGTAGACGCTACGCCACTGCGACACATCGGTCCTCTAACTATAATATATAGGTTTATATTGTAAAAATGTATCCAGACAATCCACACTGATATTGGCACCGATAAGCTGGCCGAAATTCTTAATTTTTTGCCTATAATAATCTTAAAAGCATCTAATATCATAAATATATCAAAAGAAAGCTCTCATTTATAATAAGCATTACTTTCAGAGCGCCCGTTTTTCAAACTAAGGCCAATGTTATATCCCGTAAACATATCACGTGAAGATCCGAACGCAGGGAGGGCGACAAAAACTCCCGAGTATTACCTCGGGGATTTGATCTCGGGGACTTATTGCTCTCGGATCTTTAGTGACTGTGATCGTAAAAACTGTAGATTACAGTCTCCTAACTTTCCCGGAGTATACCCAAGGAACCTAACTTGTTACTATGCTGTTCGGCAACACGAAGTCCCTCAAGGGAAACACGCCTTGATTGTGGTAAAGCAACCCAACGGCCAATTGGTTTCAATCAGAAGTCAAAAAGCACTTTACGCTCCTTCCCAAAATGATAGAGAGAATAACGGTAGGGAGTTGAAATTTTGGCAACAATGCGACGAGGTGCAAGATTACGTGACAGTGTATGATGGCTATACAACCAGAGATCCGGTTATACTGAGGTTTTGCGGTGGTGGTGTATCAGTTCCAGAAGCAATATCTAGCGGACCGGAATTGCTTGTGGAATTTACTACGTCGCCCTTCGGAACATTTCTGCAACCGGCGACATCGCAATCGTTGCATGGATTTCAAATGGAAGTTGAGGTGAGTCTGCTAGAAAAATATTTGTTGACAGTTAGTGTCGTCTATCGTTAGTCAATATTGTTTGAAAATATCAAAAGAAACATTCTTTTTAAAAACTTAGTTTATTAAACGAGAAACGGTATATATATAATATTAAATAACTGGCGTTTGTAAAACTTCTTTCGATCTTTTATTGCAATTTGTATAGAAATATTGAAAGCATTTTGAATGTAAAATTTTTTTGAGCACACAATATATAGAGCCACAAATACGTTGTTTTCATTCGCTATCGGATATTGGAAGAAACCAATAGAAGATAGCCTCAAAGACAATCTATTATCATTAGTGATGCTAGATCGAGCTTGCTACGTGCGAGCCGGACATAATGTCGTTAAGCCAACAACGATTGAGCTTTTCCTGGAGCTTTTATTACGGTAAGTTACGTAAGCCTTAAATGAGATTAAACTTTTACCTTTTCGAGGCAATTTCATTTTTATCGAAGAACTTTTAATATAAAATTTTTTGTAATTAAAGTAATTAACTATTTCTTGTTATCGTTAATTGAATTTTGATTATAATATATCATAACAAGTTGTAATAGAATTGTTGTCTATTTTAATTTTTCTTTTAATTTCTTATAAATTTTGTAAGCCGTGGCTATTATTTCTCCCTAATCGTTAAATATTTAGCCTAGAAAGTATTATAAATGAATTATAAAATTTAATTTTAAGACAATTATTTTGAAACTTCTGTAGAATCAATTTGGAGTAAGCCTTTGTGTCTAAAAGCTTACAATTGTTTTTAATCTACTCAGAACGTGACTATTCTTGAGATAAATTTAAGCCGAATACGGTTAAAACGTAATCATAAATGTCATTGAGCCACAAAACTTGGAAATTTGATTATAGTAGAATGATAATCCATTGACTTTAATTGCAAATTTTCTTTTTATGAATATGGTTAGCTACATTTTTTTGTTTATAAACGTAGTTAACGTAACCTCTCATACTAATGTATAAAAATTTTATAGCCTACTGATCTTAGTTTTAAAACATGACACTATTTTGGTGCCATTACTTTGATGAATAAATTAATTGATTGTTCTTGTGTTTTATTTGTTTTAATAATATATAAAAATTATGTTTATTATATTAATTTAATATTATATTAAAATAATTGTATTATTCAAATAAATACCACAAGTATAAATACCACAAGTGTAGGTGCATTCTTTTTTAACTTATAATTGTTTTATATTTTCCCGCCTATTAATAATATATAATACTAATACAGCAATAACTACAATTTAATATTAATATGTTTATATTGTCTCAATATTGATCTTCAAAAACTATTATTACTAATTTTCCATTAATATTCTTTAACTATATATACTCGAGTATACACATATTATGTATATAGCCATAAATTGACATTTCAATGAATTATATACTTACGGCCTTATTCATAAAAAAGTCTTATAGAACGTTTTAAGTATACTTTAGTTAAGACGCTCTTTAGGCTTATAGAACGTTCGATAAATGTTTGTCTTCATAAACGCTCTATAAACTTTCTATAACTAGAATGTCGCTAATATGAGTTATAACTTCACAATGTTGCCACTATACTGAAGTCGGTCGACTAGTTGCCGAAAATACCAGTAAATCCACAGATGATAAGTGACAAACGCATCGACATAGTATGACCACAGATAATATTACGTACAAAAATATATTGTTGGATCTGGCTTGACATATACCGGCTTGATTTACGTCGTTGTTATCACAAAAAACACGAATGTTTATTTTATTTTAGTTTATAAACTTACTTAATTTTTAAAAAATTAAGTGAAAAGAAGTAAAACGACAAGAAATTGAAATTTGTTTAGACGTGTTCAAGTATTACCTATGTTCTGTGCACTTTTCTTATGTATAATTTATTATTAGTAAACTTGTTAATAACTAAATATAGTTAATAAATGTCGAACAAAATATCAATTGTTATATTGTTTTGTTTACGAAACTGAAATTGACACTCTTGATGACAAGCGACTCGACGACGTCATATTAATGCTCATATTAGTATGAGCTATAATCAACTGTTATATGAATCGGCCATCTTTGGACGTTAAAACACTCTTATAGTAGGGTTCTCGGTTCTATAACTTTATGATAGGTTTATAGAACTGATTAGCACTAAAATGCTGTTATGAATAACGTTTTTTGACAACTGTTCTATAACGAGCCTTTAAGCGTGCTATAACTTTTTATGAATAAGTTAATGTATTATCTATATTGTTAAAATTAGGCGGTGTAAGTGTCTTAAACCAACCCAAGATTAACCCAACCTGTGATATTTTACGATCTTACAAAATAAAATAAAACTTTTCCATTAATATTTTCATTTAAAATATTCTGTAGACCATGGCTCTGTCAAAAAAGTATTAATTTCATTCTTCTAACGCTGCAAGGTTTAGAAAAAAACACTACAAATCCTAACGATACAAATTGCTTAGTCTGCGTAGTAGAAGATATGTTCAAACATAATAATTTGGCAAGAGACAATGTTATTTGCTAAATATTCTCATATTTAGAAAATCATTTTTCAGCTTGACGAGTAATTAATCATTTTTCAACTTGACAAGCTTTAATTGTGTTGAAAATAACCCTTTAAAATAGATATCATTTTCAATAGTTAACCTAACCTATTACTATATATTACACTTCACATTAATTAAAGCACTACTTATTGGTTCCAATTATGTTTCTGAACAAAATTTTATTGAAATTGACCCAGTAATTTTAGAGAAGTTGCGTAACGAATATATACACAAAAGAAATTACATAAATAAATATTTGTGCTATGAGAGTCACAAAAATTAGCGGTAAAATTTAAGATCAAAGTAATATTTAAAGTTCTCCGTTATTAGCGCATATTCATAAATCAGAAATCGCGAACCTCGTTTGGGTGTCCGCCAAGCGTAATTAGTACGTACGTACTCAGGCAGCACGACCCTAACAATGAAATGACCAAAATTTCTACAATCTCGTAGAATTTATGAAAATAAAGTCACTGAACTTTTTCTAATACCAGAAAAATCAATGTGTTATAAAAATAAAGCGTATATGTTTAATAATCTGAATTTGACCTATGTTTCTAACAAAAATAATTTCATTCTATATTTAATTAATTATTACAGTTTCGATTTAGATGACGTCTAGATTTTGTAACAGTAATCAAAAACGATGTAGCCAAAAATATAATTTTTGTTGTGTTATTTTAGGTACGGTTCGTGGATCAACAGTCACCAACTTACGCAAAAAATAAAAGAGCATGCGAGTTTTGGATAAGAGGCACCGGCAGAGGGGTGTTAGAACATCCTCAGCATTCCCTCCCGCCTAACACAACTTGCCTCTATCACATGCAAGGAATCGACACTTCTGGTCCTTCGGGCAGGAATATTATTTACAGGCGACAATTTTCCGCACCCCGATTCAGAGTGTGGTTCTCAGTATTAAAATTTTATGTGACAAATGCGATAAATCCGAATTTGCCTGAAGATGAGTATTGTGGAAGCCATTTGAATATATGGGATGGGCCTATGAGGATATCTCCGGGTTGCAGTGATATTTTTTGGTAAAGTTGTTTAGTCAATGATATTTAAGTGTTATCATATTACTAGTAATATATAAATAAACTGTAAAAAGTAAATGTTATACATAGTTTAGAAAATTTAGATTTATTTATTTATGAAATATCATTTTCTAAGTATTACAACTGATTATTATACTATATTCGTAATTTTAGCAAATTGCAACATTAAAATTTATTTCAGTAAAATAAAAATGTAAACGAATATACTCTTAATTCACAGTGATAAAGAACGCTCAGTGCAAATGTCACGAGCGACGTCCCCTCAATCCGTAATTGTTGGACGGCCCCCAACAAATGCAACGCTAGTCGCGAGATTCTGTAGGGAGCGTGCACCTCGAACATGCGAACACGCCTTATTAAGGAGATCTAGGGCATGTGCCAGAACGGAAAGCTTTCTGTCTAAAGGAGACTCGTTGACATTAGAATTAAAGTTGACTCAAGGAACTGCTTTGAAGTAAGAATTGATTTTATTCGTTACTATAATTTTTTTGCTTTATTCCTTTTATAGTAGTTACGCGAGCTCGGCGGGTACTTTCTACTTAACTTTACTTTTAATATTTTTATATTTTGTTTTCTAATACAATATTTTAATAACAAAGCTTGTAGTTTTGCTTAAATAAAAATATTCCGTAATATCCATTCTAGACCTGTATTCTTCAAAGCCCTGTATGAATTTGTGGATCTTCATCAAGATGGGGAACCATGGGGACGGGGACCATGTTCTAGACGATTTGTATCAAGATCTTTTCCAGAAGCGCCACCTGACCCACCTATCACATTCTCTTCACCACGAGACGTGTTCTTGTATGGCAGGGGGGGCAACAGAAACATAAGGTATCACTTTGAGTATATAGTAAATATTTTTTTAATAATTCGTGTTGAAAACGGGAAGAAAGCTTCATGTGATCTACATAAACTACGTTCTTTATTCCCCTTAATTTTTATGCTTTAACTTATTAATTTCCAATAAATTTGCTAATATATTGTTTTTAGTTGCACATATCGTTTTGAAGCTAATCCTGGAGAAGTTGTACGATTACGTGTATGGGGAATTCGCAATGGTGGTAGACTTTGCAGATCAGTCCACTCTGCTCATTCACCGTGGTTTAGGTGTGGTGGCAATCCTACTGCAGCTGTCAGAATATTTGAGAGGCCTTGGAGAGATAGTGGACCTGGTGTACCAAGAGATTGTTTATGCAGGTATGTAGAACGAAAAGTGTTTTTTTCGACAAATAATTAAATATTATAATGCTAAATAATTTGTTTAAGAACAACTATAATATTACGTGTTTTACGATAATATTGTATTTTCTTTTTAGACTTGAGTGAAATAGAACGATAAGAAATAGCTTGATAATATATTATAAGAAAATTCTTTTCCATAATCTTGAGTAAAATTGTAAATATAAAATTTCACATCCATTTCCTATTTCCACTTTCCAGTGACGTGAACGAATACGAATTTACGTCTACAGCAATGGTGGCGGAGCTGAAATTTGATGTCGTAAATATGTCGGCAGTTGACGATTTTCGATCTTTTGGCTTCGAAGCATCCGTAGAATTTATTCGACTTGACAGTGTTTGCGACAGTACTCACAGAGTGTACGGGGCTAGTGGAGAAATGAGGCTGTCTGCCCACTCACCAATGTCAGATGCTGTAAGTTGAAAATAAATTGACAGAGATACTAAAGTAACTTACGTTTTGGCAACTTTTCATTTTAATTATATTCGAATGGATATAAAAATATATTATAAGAATAAAAATGAATCCTAAAAAACTTATTATCTTTATTTAATTTGTCACTTAAATTTTAAATATACGAGTATCTTGGTTCAAACTAAATCTTTTTTACATTATTTTTACAAAGTATTGAAATATGCTTATTTATTATTTAATATATACGAAAGCTTTCTGATGTATTCAAATTTGTTTATAATATACATATGCACACTAGTATACATGTATAATATAAATGTATTTATTAGAAAATGTCAGTAACGACTACTTTGTTAACGTAACGTAACGATATGATATACGACAAATGATAGAACACATTATTTTTACTAGAACATACTTACAAAATAAATTTATACATTACACATTACAGGAGCGTTGCGAACATCGACCTTGGCTAATAAACCCGGCGCCAGGTAGATATTTGTACTTACAAATTCAAGGAAGTATTCTCAAAGAGCCGGAGCTCGACAATTTTACGCTGCAAAATAATATTACGGTTGCCCCAGATCTGGGACACATGTGCCGAACGCCAAACCGATTAGCGGTGTACGCTGGAGGCTTAACTCCAATATTCATATGCCCAAAGCCTCCAGAAGAACAGGTAAAAGGCCTTAAAATATAATTAGACTACAAACTACTTTCATGGAAGTAAATTATTATTTTTGACATTTTTAAATTTTTATAAATAAATGTGGTACAATAATACTTTGAGTCTCATAAAAACTAGAACATAATAAGATTTAGAGTTATCATCTTCTCGTAATTAAATACTTTGCATCCAACAGAGTTCAAGTCAATAAGTATTAATGTTATTTCAATATTCGAGGACGAGGAATAATGAGGACCGTCGTGGCGCAGAGGCGCAACGTCTGCCTGTAAAGCGACAGTTTCTGGGTTCGATCCCCAGTCGGGGAAGAAGAATTTTTTTATTTCCATTTTCTTCGCTCTGGCAAACTAGGCAAAGCGCGGCAGTTTGAGTTCCGCCACTCAACACGCAATACCTCGAAAAAGGCGGAAAGCGGGGACGGAGAAAGCAGGGATTAAGCAACGGAGTGTCTTAACACTAGGTTCCCACGGTACCTGCAATTCCCTCTGCCTACCCTGCCATGTGCGGAATAAAGCGTGAAGCTAAAATAAAAAAATTAAAAAAGATTAATATTTTTAAATTCTTCAAACAAAATTTTTCTTTGAGAAAACTAATTATTTTTTAATATGAATCTTTTATCAAATAAGTTTAAGATAAATTTTATAGGAAACAACAACAAATAATAGCACTAACGAAAATTAATTCGAACGTCGAACTTAATAATATTAAGTAACATATAATATTGTTATATATAATTTTATGATATTTAGAAAAAAACTTTGAACGCAGCGGGATTTCAACCCGCGCCTCTAGCAAACCGTGCAAGCGCTCTTACTACTAAGCCATGCGTTCTCCATCACGCCGCATCGAAGTTTTTATATGGTTTATACAACTTATTTCGCTGTTAGCAATTCTGTAGGAAGACTTTTACAAATTCCCGCTACCCAAAGAACGATAGTTTGGCGAGAGAGACTACTATTTTTGTTAAATATAATAAATATTTTTAAAGTGTTAATATATTCTAAAGATAAAAATATACTTACAGAAAAAATATAAAAAACATACAAGATGGATTTTCCATTTGGTCTGCCTAACATCATTCTAAATAATACATATTATTAATTATTATTATAATATAATAAAATTGCCATATCCATTTATTACAGGAAGACGACGTAGTTGAAGTGTTTTCTGAAGGCTGGTCTAAAGAAGTAGATGCTCTCGCCCGTCATGTGCTGGCACCGCCTCCGTCTCCAGACCGCTTCGATCTTGATTGGCCCAGATCATTATCTGTTGAGTTGATCCCCGCTGAGAGTGGTTCCTATTATGTGACATGGCTAGAATTGTCTAGAAGGTGAGTTTTGGAATTGCTTAAGAATCATTTAACTTATTGAGAATTTCTTTTATAAGTTTCATAAATGTATAGAGAATGACCCTTATCTATACAATAGTATTTGTTTAAGAAAACCAACAAGCTCAATAGTAATAAAATGAATACAGTACCTTGATGACGCATGAAATCTGACTTTTCAGACATCCAAGTAATCGTGGCGGAGTTTTCGCACTATCCGGTGATTGCCAATACCGGTGTACATCTTTAGACGCGTGCATAGAACCTTCTTTATGGTGTGATGGAATAGCCCAATGTCCTCAAGGAGAAGATGAACGCCTATCCCAGTGTTCAGCCTTACTGAGAGTGCCTGCACATTACGCCGCAGCACTTCTTGCCTTTACTGTGTTAGCTGCTTTCGCTGTGGTATGTAAATTTAAAATAGTTATAGCCTGTTTCTTTATTTCATGTGTCATTATAAAATATTTCTATAACCCGTTCTTTGATTTCAAAAAAATCAAATATTGATAAATCAATCCTTCACTTGTCATTTATTGAATGTAGACCAGCTCCAATATTTCTGAAATATTGTGATCTTGTAAAGATCTAATCTTTGTAAAGTACATTACGTATGTCTATGTATTTTAAGGGATCCGTTTCTCAAAATGGAACCGTATTATCTGTCTGTCTGTCCGTTAAGATCATTTTCTCATTATATTTAGGTCAATAAGTTAAAGCAAACAAAAATATGATGGTATACCGTCGTGGCGCAGAGGCGCAACGTCTGCCTGTAAAGCGACAGTTTCTGGGTTCGATCCCCAGTCGGGGAAGAAGAATTTTTTTATTTCCATTTTCTTCGCTCTGGCAAACTAGGCAAAGCGCGGCGTTGAGTTCCGCCACTCAACACGCAATGCCTCGAAAACGGCTGAAAGCGGGGACGGAGAAAACAGGGGCTAAGCAACGGAGTGTCTTAACACTAGGTTCCCACGGGTCCCTGCAGTTCCCTCTGCCTACCCTGCCTTGTGCGGGATAAAACGTGAAGCTATAAAAAAAAATATGATCATAAACAAGCTTATTTTTTTGCATTTTGTATGTAAATTTATCATGACATAAGTGCGGAGCCCTCGGTGACAGAGACTCACACTAGACCGATATTTTTTTAACAATGATCTACTAATTTACTATTAATTAAAAAATTTCTTATGCAGATCTTTAAAATTGATGTTATTCTGGAAACCTCTTCTAATATATAATCTTTTATACCAATTCCAGATAGGAGTGGCACGTTCCTGCCGCAGGCGGCGTTCTGCGCTGCAGCAAAGACTAAAAAGCCTTTCATCTGACACGGCGATTTTCGACGAAAAAGAAGTGATTTGCTGACCAAGCGAGGACTCTGTGCGATATGTGGAAGTTGATAGGGTCACCACTGTCTGACTGACTTCCTGCACAGAGTCTGATATTGTACACAAGTTGTTTATCATAATTATCGCTTAATTTTATTACGTTGAAATTATTTTAGTAAATTTATATTGAGTACGTTATCTTATGATTAATAACATTGAATCACATTTAAGAAACAAAATGTTTAACATTAAATTTAATGAAAAATATATAATAATAATATACATAAAAAAACATATTACAACTGCAACTTCTAATAAGGTAACGTATGAAAAATGAAATGTATCAAAATAAAGCCCATGGAGTTTCTCTTAAATTATTATTTTTTTTAAAACACTCTTATTATTGTTCTTTAACTTAATTCGATAACGTACTCAACGTAATTTTACACTAAAGAAACAACTTACACTGTTCGAATGAACATGTTCGTAAAAGTTTACAAGTTTGTAGTCTCTAATTCAATCAAATATTTGATTACAAAGAGATTTTTGTAGCCCTAAGCCGTTGAGACAAGTGACATGAAAAGTTACTTAAAGGAAAAATATATAATTCCAAATGCATTTGGACCAAATATAATTAATTATTTTGTGATTTCACGTTGCCAGCCTGCCTTTTGATTTACAATTTTTCTTTAATTTTCTTAAGAAAACCGACAATATTATTATAATATTGATTATTAAACGCACAAATTAAAAAAAAACCGGTCAGCTCGAGGCACAAGTTCAGCTGTCAAATATGTTTACTCAATTGTGATTTTAAAATCGATGTACATATTTTAAAGTAGAAATCCTTAAGAGATGATAAGTGAAGTTCTTTAATAGATATATAATTAGGCTTTACAAGGATATATTTGTGGCAATAATTCTGTTTAAATTGTTTTAAGACGATTGGAAAATCACCTGTGTTCTAATTGTTGTTCTAAATTTGTATACGTGATACTGTACTGCCATTTTATAAAACAAAAAAAAAACATGTTAATATTAAATTTATCCAAATAATAAATATAATTTAACCAGATAAATTATTATACAACATTTATTTTACAAACAAATGATTTTTAAATGTGTCGTCTATTGACGAAGGTTGCAGTTGATGATCACAAATTCGCCACAGATAAATAAATAAATTAATTAATATTGATCTAATATATAATAGAATTAAAAAAGAAGAAAGATAAAAAATCCAATTATGAAATATCCTAAATTGTGTAAATAAAATTAAATCTATTCATATCTTAGTAACGTATTAAAGTGATATAAAAATTGTTTCCCAAGGAAATTATTGAAATCTATAAATACATGTTAACTATTAGTGAAATTGTAGACTCGAAATCGAAACACCTCGTTGTATGAAAAAATAAGGTAACGATTTAATGAAGTTAGTTGTCTAATGAATAAAACATGTGCTGAGATTATACCTGTTTCTAATATTAAAATAATCAATACAAACTCGATTAACCGGAGTAATTGTCTTTTATGATATGAAGAAACTGAATATTCAACAATTCAGATATATTGGACTTAAAGATTTTGACTTTGACCCTTTTAAAAATGTACGATAAAAATTATGAATATTTATTTAAGTACTTGTGTAATAAATATGCAAATAATCTATTTTAATGATCCATTTTATTAAGCCTGTCTTTTAACCCGTGCTCTACATCTATTACTAGCTCTATATCCGGATAAGCAGGTTTCTTCTGTTGAAATCAATAATCCTTAATCATTATATGTTAGTGTACAAAAACATTTTTGACGTGACAACGTCTTAAATTAGGTTGTGCGGCTCGGAGTCAAATATGAAAATGGTAACGTAACGATGTGTCAACTGTCACCGAACTATGATCGGTCCGCCGCGCGTATCACTTGACACATGTACAATGTTTTAGTAAACAAAATATATTTTCTATAGTTAAAATTTGTGCAATTTATACTATAATTATTATTCATATCAATAAATATTCTACCGAGAAAAAGACGTTGTCACGTAAAATTTTCGCCCGTAAAACCCACTTTACAGGCAACCATTTTTTTTTTAAATAAGTAAGAAGTAAAATTTTACAAATAAAATAAGCATTTTCTTCCAATTTCTGTTTTAAAATTAAAACAGGTATAATCGAGCTACATATATAAAATATATATTATATATATACTAATTGTTAAACGAGGTGTAGTTGTAATTTATAAAGTGTTCTTTATCGGTAAAAATTGTATATTATAAAATAAGTAATAATGATTTGGACGTTTTAAATCAATTGTGTTAATTTTGAAGGTTTGTTATTTAAAGGTAAGTTTTTAGAAACAAATTTAGAATAAATGTTTATATCGTCTTCCAAAATGTACATTGATTCAGGATTACGTTGTTACGTTACGCAAGTAGTATTGTTATCCATAAAGTTATACGTTTGCATCTATATGATAACATCGACTTAGCTATATTTAGTATTGATTTGAATGCGTTCTTATTCTAACAGCTGAAGCGTTTAAACAAAATTTACATATCCGATCAACGTTGAGTATTTAAATATTATATGAAATTTATTTTTATTCATATCTTTGTATTTATTAACATGTATTTATTTACTATATGTGACTCATATGTTTTATGTTTTTTCTTCATATATTTATATATCATAGTTATTTTTTTACTGCGAACGTATATTTTTTACTTAATACTAATTTAAAATTTTGTTTTTATATTTATTTATGATAAAACTAAAAACGTTTTAAGCTTTGTGGATAATTAGAACTTATAACAAATATAAAAGTAAGTTTCCAATAATAATGGAAGTGAACTAAATATCCAAATCAGGTATAATCCTGGAAGACAATAATGAAGGAAAATAGCAGATTAAGCAAAGATATTAATTTTAAATCATTCAAGGCGAAAGTAATGGTGATATAAGAAGTTTTTAAATAAAATTATTTATTGCATGAAAATATGTTTTATTTAGATTTTTTCCTAAAATTGTAACAATGATGTTGTTGTGCCATAGCTGTGTGGTATCTGTAAGTACGACAGTCGTGGATTCGTTTCTCACTTGGAGGAATTAATTATTTTCATTATTTGATTCTGGTAACAAGAATACCTAACATTATCAATATTATTCATTTAATTCCTTATATTTTATTTTTGCAATAAATTCCAATATCTTAGAAAAACTTTAAGAGAAACATACTAAAAATTAACATAATATTTATATATTTATAGAGATATTTTAACATAATGACATATATGCGAATAAATTATACAATATATTTATGAAATTAAAAAAAACACTTATTAAAATAAATAATAACCCATAGACCTACTATAATATTCAAAATTTTGCCCCGTCAAAAACTCCCTGACTCAACAATCCGTATGCTTTAGTAACATTATTAGTAATATCTTCTGCTGGTCTATTCGATGTAACTAGCCAGGTGCTTCCGCTTGAACCGCTTTCCAACGCAGTAAGTAGTCCTTGGGCTGCCGAATCCACGCTGCAATATACAAAAACGTCGGATGTAAATTTTGAAATGTGGATGTGTGTTTCATATATTCTTTGATATTTTATATATTTTTAAGTGAACGTGAAATAACTAATAAATAATAATAAATACTAATAAATAACAATTTCAGTACAGAGTTTAAAGACACAAGCAATACAAATGAACTGACCAAGTCAGATTACAATTATATTATTTGTACGTGGCGAAGGAATGACTAAGAAATATAACGAAGTTTATATATAATCTAAATTTTGGATCTTAGTCTTTCTAGAACTACTACTGATTTATTAAATAAATAAATTATAAACGCTAGGAGAATAATTATTAGTAAGGTATACACAAAAATACAGCAGAAAACAGCACAAAGACGCACTATAATAATATAATACTCCTAAATACTACAGAATCATCATTTCATGACACTGCTCGGGCTCCACTTTCTAAAAAACTATAGTGTATCCATGGGATACTTAATAAATTATTCCTTCCATGTGTTTAGACAAATATTTATGTATCTATCTGATTTAACCCAATTAGGTAGGTTAGGTAGCTTTTAAGACATTTATTTTCTCACTAATAATTTACAAAATTCACTTATCAAACAAGTCTTTAATATATTTTGCAACAATAGTACAAAAAAATTATTTGCTACTGAGCTTGAAAGAGACAAGTAGTTACAAGTTACAACCTTCAAGACGATAGCAAATAGCTCTTGTTATCATGTTAACTGGCTTAAAGTTGAAAGATAAACAACACAATAGTAGTAAGTGATATGTGAAAACTAGATGTGGCATCGAATATACAGGTAAAGGATTGCAGTTTGGCTATTTTGTTATTGATTTTTTAATTTATTATTTTTTATTTTGTGTATAAGTAGGCTGTAGGAAGATATCGGATTAAGATTTCCTGTTTAGAAGATGCAATTTTTGTAATCCTTTAAAAGTATGTATAGTCTTTGTATTTCTTATTTGTTTTGGTATAGAGTTATACAGCTTAGCACCTTGATCCATCAGACATTTTTATCCGTAATTAGTACGCGCAGATTTTAAAACTAGGTCACTAGTACGTCTTAAGAATTTTGAATGTTACTTGCTTCGGTTTAATGAAATTGATTTGGGAATGAACATTTCGAGTCATTATTTTTTTAATTTAAAGGCAAATGAAATACTTGTGGGTTTGTTTTATATTTTATAGTTTCGTTTTTTTTGTAAACTCTCTATGTTAGTTTTTAAACTGTCAATGATACGCTTTATTTCTTGTGTGGTGGGTTTAAAGTTAAAGGCTGCATCACTATCGTTGTTTAGACTTGGTGGCCGAATGTTACATTGTTCGTTGTCACTTTGACGAGGGATCTGTTGAGCGAGCATAGCGCCAATAGTAGCAAAATAATGGTTAAAGCATTCACATATCTCTTTTTCTTTAGTAATTACACCTTGACTTGAATTAATCTTTGCAGGCACAGCTACATTTTTAAACTTGTTATTTGATAGGTTATTCAGTAATTTCCACATTTTTTTGGGTTTCCTTTGCATTTGTAAAATTCTTTATGGTAGTACTGACTCTTCAGTTTCTGTTCATTATCTGATACTTTTTGTTTTTGTTCTTTGAAATGTTGTTCTACGTGTTCATTTTGGGGATTATTTTTGTAGTCAAGCCAGAGCGCATTTTTTATTGATTTTATCAATTATTTCTTTCCCAATCCAGTCCTGCCGTGGAGGATTTATCAGCTTAATTTTCTTGATCTTACTTTTGTTTAGGCATTACTGAATTAATGATTCTTCAAATTTTTAGTATTCGCAATCTTCGAGACTAAGATTCGTTTTTTCTATTGTTTTGTATAGAATTTGATAATCTAAAGCTTCATATTCAAATTTTTGTATAGGTTTTTCGTCGCATGGTTAAACTTCAAAGTATAACTGCTTGTGATCAGATAGAGAAGATTCCATAATACAGAAATGAAATTTATGTTCTTTTAGGTTACACCAGACATGATCGAGAATATTTTTAAAGTGTTAATCCACACTGAGGATAGAAAAAATACTTAAAGAAAACATATAAAAATTTGAACGCAGCGGGACTCGAACCCGCGCCCTCCTGCGAACCGTGCAGGCGCTCTCACCACTGAGCCATGCGTTCTACATCACGCCGCGTTGAAATTCTTATATGCTTTTATACAACTTATATCGTTATTAACATCTCATGTTATTGTCGTTTATGTTGTTATCGTTGTTAACATCTAAGTAGAACGCATGGCTCAGTGGTGAGAGCGCCTGCACGGTTCGCAGGAGGGCGCGGGTTCGAGTCCCGCTGCGTTCAAATTTTTATATGTTTTCTTTAAGTATTTTTTCTATCCTCAGTGTGGATTAACACTTTAAAAATCATCAAAAATATTTAATAAAAATAGCATTCTCTCTCGCCAAACGATTGTTCTTTGTAATGGTCTTTGGGTAGCGGAAATTTGTAAAAATCTCCCTACAGAGATGTTAACAACGATATAAGTTGTATAAAAGCATATAAGAATTTCAACGCGGCGTGATGTAGAACGCATGGCTCAGTGGTGAGAGCGCCTGCACGGTTCGCAGGAGGGCGCGAGTTCGAGTCCCGCTGCGTTCAAATTTTTATATGTTTTCTTTAAGTATTTTTACACCAGACATGATCGAGAATAGTTTTAGTTGTGGGAGCTTCACGTGTACAATAGTTCTTATTCTTAGATTTTTATTAAGAACTTTAAAGTCATTCATTTTAAATGTTTGCAAATAGTCCTTAGACTCTTTAGAGTCAAGTAGGTCAAAATTAAAATCTCTAAAGATTAGGGTTCTTTTCTTATTTTCAATGTGAGCAGATAGGTTCTCGAAAAATGTTTTGTTATTTGTCCTGCCAGGTTTATATATGACACCTATGTTCAAGAAAAACTTTTTTATCTTAATCTACAAAAAATGGTTATCGTCACGACATTCATTATCAAGATATTTATGTTCTAGACTATCGTGCACGTATATTGGCACCCCTCCACTTCTAAAGCCAGTTCTAAAGTTGTGATAGTGTGTATATCCAGTTCTTCTTGGTCTGATTTGATCCAAGTCTCTGTAAGTACTATAATCCGGGGAAACATTGGCAAAGCTTAAATGATGCATAATAATTCTTCAAACTTTCCGTCCTTGACAATACTGCGAACGTTGGCATAGAGAAATTTTAACGTCCTACGGGCGACACTGACATCTGCATAGTTATTTGTGATTTGGTATGAGATTTGTGTAATGGTTTTACTTTCGTTTATCGTGCTGGTTCTTAGGGGAAGTCCTTGCCAAGTCTGAAGAATTTTAAAGGAGTCAGAGGCTTTACAGAAATAATCGCTAGTAATTTCATTATTTCAGATTTATCGGCATCAATTTTATCTTTTACTGATCCATTATCCAGCTTAGTAATGCCAACCACAATAACATTCTTGCGTCTCAGATTCCGCTCATTCAATTCGGTTATTACATCCTCTTGAACGAAATTTTCGCCGATCGTTAGATTTGTGCACTTTACTGCCTTTATTTCAGTTTCCAGCATTTGGATCTTTTTCTATAATACCTTTACTTTCAACAATGCTACTAACGTCCTGTTTATTTTTGATTGCACCGCTGTAATACTCTCAACTAATAACTTGATGTTGGATACTTGTTCTTTAATGTCATATCTTGTTGATATTTTGAGTTTGGGTTTCCGAAGTAGATTTTATTAGATTCATCATTTCAGACATTTTTTTGCTAAATTCGACCATTTCTGTCCTGCATTCATCCGCATCATCTGTCTTTTTTCTTTTGTTTCGGAAAGTAATGTTAACCTTCTCAACGGCGTCATCAGCTAAGCTTAAGTTTGGTTGAGATATACTATGTTCCGCACTGATGTCACTTCTAGGTGGAGTTCGTTGCACACTCATCTTGATCTTTGTTAAACTTGCGGCAGGTAGTGCGGGTTATTATTTAACTCATTAGCACAATTTACGCGTATCTGTATTTTATTTCTTGAGGCAAAAATGCACAAATTTCCGTACGCAAAGAATACGTTTATTGAAAAGAAACTTAAAACACGTCTGCTCCGTACGCTCTTCGCCGTCAAAAAAGGTACCTTTTATTTAAAGTTTTAATAATAGGTCTTTTAATATTTTTTTATAAGAAATTATGTAACGACTTACGTTTGATGTGGAAACAGTGGAATGGCAGCATGTAATTCATCCTCGAGGTTTTCATCTAAAGATCCCACTCGACCAGCAATAAGATTTGTTGTAGTGATGCCAAAGCATACTGCTATCACGCGCACTCCTGTTCTTTCAAAACATTGTGTTTTCTGCAATAAAATTAAATTTATTCTAATATTGACAAAGAAATCAATTAACGATTTTATCTTATAACATTATAGAATGGAAAGGAATAGCATGTATATTCAATAGTAGATTTAAGTTAGTATAGTAAATTGTTTATTTTTTATTACTTAATTTCCTTTTTTTTTGTTTCTTGTTTCAATGATGTAAAAATATGAAGATGCAATTTCTGAAATGAAGCTATTATTATTATTATTAATATATCGGCCATATATTAAGGCCATAAAATGTTTTGTCTTATTACCGGGGCAAAGGGATGGAATTTATTCACTTCCTGCAATTAAAAACAATTATTGGTGCTGCGTGCAGTGCGTCACGGCCACGTGTCGTAATCATCATCATATCATAACATCATTCAATATTATGTAAGCGTTTCAATTGTGGACACTTACAAAGGCGAATTTATTACCTAGAATTCTACTTTTGGCACCTTTTTAAAGATCTCGAAAAGGCGGATTGGTGATAAATATTGCCCATGTTCGAAGTTGAACAGTTCACTAGAAAATTGATTAAACAAATTCTATACGTTTGCTAATTGGATTTGCTTGACATTTCACACTTGATATTTGCGCGCGCTTTTAGTCACTTTCGATTTTTTTTCTTTTAACAAAAAAAAATATCTAATTTTACCATACTTAAAAAATTTAAGCTAGAAAACGAAGGGTATGTGCACGGGGAAACCACTAGTATGATATTAATACACAACCAATATTTTAATTATAAATTAAATTATTTTATCATACATTAATATTTTTAGTATATAGCTATTTTCACATTCATTTTGACAAACATGTAGTAAACACTTATTTATCCATTATGATGTATTTACAAGAACATTTGATAAGAAATCAAAGCAATTGTGATAACGTTTTGTTAGAGTACTTGTCCTCAAACTTTTTGATATCTCTATAGTTTATCTATACGACTTCTAACAAAAAGGTTATTGTACTATAACAGTATTTTTTTACTATTGACTGATGGCAGGAAACTATATTTTTAGTATAGTCATATTTCATAAAATACTTGCATACCACTATAACATTAGTATACTAGTGGTCCTAATAAAATAATTATTATCTTTTGTACGAGTATAGTCTATTTGTCGAGGAGGACTACACACTAAGCTAGGCTATATTACATAGTACTCTGGGTCTGTACATATATATATAAAATTGTGTGTATATTTCTATATGTTTCTTGATGCTTTGAATTTGCAATTGGATCAGGTAGGTCATGTTGAAGTTGATATGTACTTTAATAGAACAATAACAACTTATGTATTGTACAGATTATCAAATCTAACCATAAACAATGCAGGCAGTTAAAGCAAAGCATTCTAAAACAAATATTAACATTGATAATATCGACTTACGCTATAGTATCAAGGTCTAATTAAACAAAACATGTCGACTTGTGCATTTAGACACATAAAATATAATATAAAGTAATATTCCAGTATAAGGAAAACAACGTTTTTAAAAAATAGAAAGTATAAAAAAATGTTGATTCAAGAAGCGTGGCTTGTAATTAAGCTACGTTCATAACTATAATAAATTTAAAACAAAAAACATATAAAAATAAAAAAAAATATAAACATTTAATAGTTGCCAGTAGTAATACTACTTAAACGGAAAGAAACACAGATTGCGTTATCACACTGAACTTCACCAACACAGTAAATTGAGTATGTTATACATAATTTTCATTGCACATTTGCATTTTGTGAGCAATTTATGCTCATTGGTTTTTTTTTAAATTATTTCTCGGAATTTCTATAGTACGTCTTCGCATGTTAGTAACCAAGCTCTGTCAAATTTATAAATCTGAGATTGTACTATTTTTTTAACTGCACATTGCATCTATCACCCTGCTATATGTGTCAAAATCCTTACCCATTTTCTATCCGAATTTAAGGTAATACATGATAAGGAGCGGCGTAAAAAGTAAATATTATAAAACTTTTTCTACTTATGGTTATTTATGGTGTCACAATCGTCCCAATTGAGCAAAATTCACTTCAAGACTGTTACATTGAATGCTTATAAATCTTAGCCAAGTGTGTTATACCTTTTATAGCATTGAGTTTTTAATATTGCTCAAGGTAAATAAAAGAAATTTAAAGAAAAAATCGCATTAAAAGACGACAACAGCTTAAAACAAATAAAGAATATAGGACCGTCGTGGCGCAAAGGCGTAAGCGTATGCCTGTAAGCGCGACGGCTTGTGGGTTCGATTCCCACTCGGGGAAGATGGATTTTTCTATTTTCCATTTTCTTCGCTCTGGAAAATAAACAAAGCGCGGCGTTGAATTCCGCCACTCAACACGCAATGCTGCGAAAAAGGCGGAAAGTGGGGACGGAGAAAGCAGGAACTAAGCAACGGAGTGTCTTAACACTAGGTTCCAATGGTCCTTGCAGTTCATTCTACATGCCATGTGCGGGATAAAGCGTGAAGACATTTTTTAAATTTTCATTTCAAAGACAGTAAAAAGGCAGGCAAACGGAAATGCTTACTTACATCCTATTGTACGGTTGATTATTATAATAATTATAATTACAATAACATTTAATAATTGACCATGACATTCTATGACCGAAAATTACGATTTATCCTGTACGATTTGACAGCGTTGTGAAAGAATTTAGTAAAAAATTAATTTTGAATGTATACATGATTTATTGCACACTCAAGCGACCTTATATAGAAAGTAATTTATAAAGTTGTTTGTTTAACGATAAGTAGCTTGCGTCATAGCTTAAAAAATGTGTTTAATTTTTTGACGAATACTTTAGTTTATAAGAAAATTAATGTAAATACACATTTTTATTTTAGATTAAGTAATGGGAGATAAAATTTTAGAAAAGTCTTTATATTTTAAAAAGTAGTTAAGATTAAAAGTTTTTTGAAGTATTGTTATTAATTATTTATTGTTCTTATAACGACAACTTTTTCGATAAAAAAAAAACTGATTATGTCTTTAAGACTAAATGTATAGTAATACACTGTTTAATATCTAATAAGGCTACTAAGGTACTGGCAGTTCAGAGTAATTGAAAAGTAACATTATCAAAATAAATAATTATAAAATTCTAATTCAAAGAAAAGTCTCGCTAAGTAATTAACTTAAGTCAACCAAGTATTTATTTTTTTGATATTAAAAAAAGTTAATTTTACAAGTATTCTATTTTAAATAATTTTATTTGAATTTACATTTAGCACCGCAAAGTATTGCAGAACGTAACGTCCTTTCCAACGTAATTGCGTTAGAAGGTATAAACTACCTGTCCCAAGACTGACCCACATAACATTATATGGCTTTTTTTTTTTTTTCGCTGACGTTTGTTTTGGTTGACACACGTGTTAGTGAGAGTTTTTATTAGGGTAGTGTTTTTTCTTTCCATTTTACTATAGTGGAATTTGTTTTGTGTTATAAAAGGTTCCATTCTAACAAGGTGATTGTTTGTAGTGAGTATTTGTGTTGTTTATTTAGGTTAGACTAGTTTACGTACATTTAGGTTATCTTTTTCATTATGGATCCTGATCCTCCACCTGATCCCCCTGATCCTGGTGGAAATAATTCTGAGTCGACAGTAACACGAAAAAGACAAGGGGAAGCTTCATCCTCAAATAATATAATTAGTGCAAAGAAGACTATTATAGATCCTAATACCGCGACGCCTTCTATCCAAAACTTATATGTCCACCCGTCCCTTTCTGAAAGTCCGAAATCCTACATAGATTCCGATAAAGGCCCTTTCATTGTGTACGTGTCGAGGGAAATACCTGACCCCGCAGCCGGTACTACTATAAGAGCAATTAAATTCGGCCAGTTTTTACACAGAAATAAGATCACAGGTATTACTAATGATGGAGTTAAGAATGTTGGTCGGAATAAGATCAGCGTTCAGTTCTCTTCTGCTACTGCAGCGAATTTGTTTTTAACAAACCCTGTGTTAAAATTAAGTAAATATGTTGCGATTATTCCAACTTTCAATATTACTCGAATGGGTATAATTAGGGATGTTCCTGTGGATTTTTCTCTGGATGAACTAGTTGAGTCATTGGTGTTTCCCTCTGGTTCTGGACTAGTATTGAAAGCAAGGAGATTGAATAGGAAGAATATAAGTGAGGGAGTAACTACATGGATCCCGACCCAGTCGGTTGTAGTTACTTTCCGTGGTCAACAGTTGCCTGATAGGGTCTTTTCCTATCATTCATCTCTTCCCGTTGAACCCTACAAATTTCCCACAATCCAATGCCTTAATTGCTGTCGTTTTGGACATGTTAAATCTCAGTGCAGATCTCAGCCAAGATGTTATAGGTGTTCCCAGTCACATACAGGTGATGCATGTGACAAAACTAAAGATAACTCAAATTGTCTATATTGTGGTAGTAAGCATTTTGCTACTTATAAGGATTGTCCCGAGTTTGCAAGGCAACAATCAATTAAAATTGTTATGGCTCAGGAATGCATTTCCTACATAGAAGCAGCTTCCCGTTTCCCGTCTGTCCAACGATCCTATGCAGATATTGCTAAGGAATTGTTCTCCCCTCCTATTTACACAAATGTAATCCCTCATCAAAAGAAATCTTCTACCACTCCTTTCCCCAAGTCCTATCGCAAAACTGTTTTGCAATCTCCCCGTCCCCGCGCTCCTCTATCAAAGGGATTTGATAGACAAGCTCATCAAGCCCTAGTTGGTAATTGCTCCTCTTCCCTTCCCAATGGTTGTGCACTTGGGCAGGCTGTTGATAATTCAACTGATTCTCGCAAGGATCTGTTAGTTGCTCTTACAGAAACCCTTGTAAGCATAATCTCAACCTGCGATGAACTTCCCTTACCGTCCAACGTTGCCCAAAACCTACTTAAAATATTCAAAATCCTAAACAATGGCTCCACTGAACTTCCTCCAGTGGAACAGTAAAAGTGTTCGGCCTAAAAAGCCTGAACTACTTCGTATTGTGTCACTATATAATCCTGTTATTGTTGCCCTCTCGGAGACATGGCTGTTGCCCTTGTTGTTGATGACCGATTCAGAGTGTCAGGTTTCTCCTATCTAAGGGAGGACATGAATGATTGGTATGGAGGTAGTGCCATCCTTATCCGGCACTCCTCGCCTTATTCTCGTATCCCTCTCCCTTCTCACAGTCAACAGATTAATGTTGTTGCTGTGAGAGCCTTTAATATCTCCTTTCTTTTTGTTTATATTCCTCATCCTTCCTCTTCCCTTTTCCTTGAGCTAAAGTCTATTATTTCTTCGCTCCCTCTTCCTGTGCTGGTCCTGGGTGATTTTAACACCCATCACACTTTGTGGGGGTGTTATTACTGTGATGGATTCTCTCCTTCGTTGGTGGATATGATTGATGATGTT